>JAJEKV010000047.1:10974200-11292490 GCA_021234155.1 Isoetes taiwanensis
GAGAGAGAGAGAGAGAGAGAGAGAGAGAGAGAGAGAGAGAGAGAGAGAGAGAGAGAGAGAGAGATCAATCTTGAACATTTGTCATGAAGCGAGAAGATTCAAACCAACACTTGTTAAAAGCAATTCAAAATGCGTAATCACTTTTAGCGTAATAGCTTAAGAGTGTGGAGAATCTAGATTTGACACATACTTAGGGCTCTAGCTCAGATGCCTCTCAAGATCTACAAGATAATCATAATTTAAGTATCTTCAAAGTATATACAATACAAGATGGCACTTGGCTCTTGATTGTCAATCCCCAACACTCAACATGGTTAGAAGCTATAATGTCTTAAGCATATAATCATGTTCACGTATTGCTACAAAAGGAATTACTACACATGTTAACACTAAAGAAATTCGATGATACAAAAAACAATATTGTATGCAAAGACTTCCACAAATAAGAATCAATATTACTAGCATTGTAGAAACTGACACAAAATGCTTCTCCTTCAGCCATGCTCAATGCTTTAAATAAATTTGGCATTTCAACATGGTAAAGAAATGGCAAGTGGGGAGTGATTGACCCTTGTAGGTTGGGTAATATTTTTTCTTTTAGGAGGATAAACAAGTCTATTATCCGAAAGTAAAAGCTTACATGACTACGTAGCAAATAAACATCTTCCTGCACAAGTCTGAAGAAGGGTAGCTAAGAGTTAACCTACAACCTTATATGGTATTGAGTTCCTAGCTGCTAGAGTTTGGTAAAAGTACCCCAGGCCATCTCTTTTTGGGTGGCCTCACAATAATGCATGCATGCATTTGTATTTTCTTAAACACCTCACAAGAGAATTCACCAATTGTGTGCATAAGGTGTGTGAAAATTGCTGCTCTCCTTCCCACCCATAGGCCATCAGTCCAATACCGCTCCTTCCTCAAGAACAAGAAAGCCGGATACCTCATGAGCATCAAGAATGTGATGTTTGGTCTCTGGATCGGCACTCCAAGACATTCTGGAGAAGGGTCTTGAGCAAGGCTGTACCCTGACCCAGGGAACATCACCTCGGAGCAATGGGCTGATGCTTGCTTGACTTCACGGTGACCTGCCGGGGGCGGACACGGTCCCTCCCACGATAGGCATGGCTCTGGTCATCACAGAGGGGGATGTCATCATGGGTCTACAACGTCTAGCTAATGGGAAGGCAGCAGATTTATATGGCATGCAGGCAGAACTTCTGAAATGGGCCCTTAAATTTTTTGCCCTTAAATTGGACGCCCACCCAATTTGGACGCATGAAATTGGTGTTAGCCATTTAAGACTCTCCATATTGGTCGTCATTTCTTTTTAGGGCACAAGCTCCAAATTGGACCCCCAAACAACTTGCCTAGCAACTTTGGGCCCACCAAGTTGGGCGTCTTGAGCCATATATGTTCACTTCAAGCACCCCATCGACAACAACAATATCTACACATGTCTAATACAAACTCTACCACAACTAGCTATGTGATTTCAAACAACAAAAACTCTTACCTCATCTTCAAGCCTCTGAGGATGGACTATCACCTCATGATCATTGTGTCATAAAATTGTGTAATAAGCTTTGAGAAACATGGGTACTTAGATTTTCATTAGCCAGAATGCTCAATGATACATTAGAGTTACTTAACAAATACTCTAGAATTGCAAGAAAATGGCAGCAAAACATGGAAGTACTAGCGGATTACACTAGCGCATGCTACATGCTAATGAAAACACGAAAACTTACATTGTGGAGGCAAAGCGCCTAGTTGAGAGCTGTCCACAAGCGCCTAGTTGAGAGCTATCCACAAGCGCCTAGTTGAAGGATGCAATGACAGATGGCGAGATGCCTGGAGGCAATATTGAGTTGAGGGGGGAAATTTGAATTTTAATTTGAATTTTGACTACCACGTGAGAGGTCGACGTGGCCACTTTAATTTGAAATTTGAAATGCTCATGAGAAGGTGGGTTTTTTTTGTGACGCATTATGGGCCCACCAAATATTACCTATACTTTTTACTAGTTCCACGTGTCCATCATGCATGCAGTCTTTTTGAACTTATTTTTGCTCATATTAAGACCTCATTTGAAAGGTGCAAGGTGGTCTTTTCTTCCTCCATTCTGTGGTCCTCCTCCACCAGGGCGCCCACCATCTAGAAGACATTTTGAAGGGTTTTTGCTTGTTCAAGACTGCTAAAGGTAGGCACACCTTCTTTATCTATTGTTTTTTATACTTTTTGTATAGATGTCCACATCTCCCTTGTATTTTGGCATGCATTGAACGTTAAAAGGATGGTATTATGTGCATAAGCCATTAAAAGTGTGAGGAGGATACCATGTTAGGTAAAAGATTTGATACACATAAGTAATGTTAATAATAATCAAATAAAAAAGAAATGATTGAAGCATGAGCTTAACTATAACATTTGATGGACATTAGAAACGATAAATTAAAGAAATGGTTGGAATATGTTCAATGAATGATTGAAGTGTGCTTCGAAGTCATCTGAAGCAATATCTGGCGTATTGAATACAAACATATGAATAAACTTTATATATTGTAATGTACATATTGTTCAAATTTTATATTTGAAGTAAGCGGTTTGTTGAAATTGGGCCACCGCCCAATTTCAAAACTAACAAAGGTGCAGTCTTGTCTATCTTGTGAAGTCGGGTAATTCAAATAGGCCGACCGCCCAGTTTAGAGGCCCCATACACTTTTTTGCATATTTCTGATAACCTGTCTGGCAAGAAATTAGGCGATACCGCCCAATTTGCAGGACCATCATTTTTTTTTACCTCTTGTCTTGAGTAGTCTATAACCGAAGTCTTGTCGGCGGGAAATGGCGACCGCCAATTTTGTGCCATTGCAATTCCTTGTGCCCAAATCCTTGTGCATGATTGATTTCTGGAACCACATTTCCCATTCGGCTTCACATCAATTTGCCTGCCGGATATGCTCTTTGAAGCAATTCGATGCGAACTGGTAAACTTAATATTTTCTTACATCCTTAGAAGTAGACATACCTCAAAACAAGCACCATTTTCTTACATCCTTAGAAGTAGACATACCTCAAAACAAGCACCATTTGAACCCGAATCATACGAAGAAATTTGCTTCCCCTTATCCTTATAATTCAGCATCATGGTTTGCATCTGACTCCGGGAACTACTTTGAAGGGCCATAGCTTCAATATCTTGCACAAGAAACGGCCTTTCAATTAATCGCTTTGCGGAAAGAAAGGAATACTAGCAAGATTCATGGCAGCCTCAATCTCGGTGCATCTCGGATGAAACGTCGTGCTCATTACAAATGAAGGAGTGATTCTCAACGCCTGTTCGCCGGGGATGGTTTCAATCCGGTCATGGCGCCAAGCTCCAACACATGAATAACTCTATACTAAATAAAAACCTCGGTTCCACAAGCTTCTTCTTCCGAATTGCTTCTTCTTCCACGAGCTTTGTGCTCCCATACTCGATGCCTGTGCTTTGCCATACCCGATGCCTATCTTGCCATACCATACCCGATAATGTAGCCGCCATAGCTCAAGCTGTTAGGGTTAGCGGTTAGGGTTAGGAATTCGATTAGGTTAGCTTCGGTTGTTAGGGTTAGCAGCTAGGTTAGGTTTGCGTTAGATTTAATTGTGAAATTGATTTTTCGAACTTAATTTTAATTCTTTTGTTAGGCAATGCATTTTTTTCTAAAAAAAAAATTCATCTATCTATCTTAGTTAATTGAATTTCTTTTGCATCATGCCCTTTAGGCAACACTTCCGCCAACATTAAATCGACATTCTTGAATGTCATCGGACGCGGAAGCTAGACTTAAATAAGGTGAGTCGCCCAATTTCACACTTGTATGTCCCTCTCGATAACCTATTACAATACTAACATTTAAGCGGGTATGCGGGGAAAATATAATAATCCCATTAGAATTTGAATGGGGAGACCCGCTCTCTTGCCTGATTTGCAAAACAAAGCTTGACTAGCAACACCTCTTATCTAAAAGCGCTTTTCCATGACACCAAGTTTCTTTGTGTCTTCCTTGGCTTAATAGAAACAACACGCCATCTCACCTACCCGCACATTTCGAAAATTTGCATCATTCTATTAAAACAATAAAACAATAGGCCGATAGGCCGATTGGTCTCGAATAGACGATAAAACAATTCTATTCTATTCTATTCTATTAAAAAAACAATAATATTCCGAAATTTGCGCGTTAATTTCGGGCGTATGGACTTCGGGAAAGTCCATATATAATGAAACAGTGCTTATAGGCCTATACTCCAGAGGACATGCATCGTCACCTGGATGCTCTTGACACTTTTTGCCAATTCACTGGCATGCGAGTTAACTTGGCCAAAACTAGGGTGCTTTGCTAGTTTCATCATCCGTCGCCCAAGGCTTCCCTCATTCACTTACCGGAACAAGATGTAGAGGTGGCTCAGGCCTACAAGTACTTGGGGATCGAGTTCTCTGCTACCACCCACTGGGATGGTGCCATCATTGGATTAAAGGATTATATGCCATGCGAGAACAGATCACAAAGGCGAGTTGTATGCCAGGGGCTTTGATCACACTTGTTTGGGCCTTGGTCGAACCCGGTCCTCTTGTATGGGGCGTGTGTGGGGTTCGATGATATCCCTCAACACAGGAATGACCTCGGCGGAGTCTTAGAAAGCCTTCTTAGCACGAGCCCTTGGGGTAAAGTCCCCCGCGATTCCATACTAGATCCTACTCGAGAGATGATTTTCTACCCTTCAACGGGCTACATTGGAACATGCATATTATTTACTTCCGGAGAAGGTGGTAAGCTATGGGTGATAAGCACGTTTGCCCAACCTTGCTTTGGCCATGGCAATGGGTCCCCAACGCCAAAAGCTCTGCTGGAAGGACAAACAAGCTCGGTGGTTCTCACTTATTTGGGGTGTCTGAGCAAGCAGATCGCGTACATGTAAGGACAAAGAAAGATCACAAGGCATAAGCCGTACCTAGATGCTACTTTCCTTCATAAGCTCGCGGATGCGGATGCTCGGACGCCTTGAGGCGGGCTTATAGCTTCCATTCGCGCGGGTGCACATCGCCTCCGCGATTAAGGCGGGACGTTGGGCTCGGGGAAGCACGGAGGAAAGGCTTTGCGCTGTTGCCACCGGTATGCCATTGAGGATGTCATGCCCTCGGATCGCCGCGTTTGCCCATATCCAGAGCGGTATGCTCGACACTAGTCCTGGCCAACCGTTGCATAAGTTATTGAATCACGGCATCGTGGGTTTGTTGGGGTCATACCTCGAGGAGGTTATGGGACGATGGACTTAGTTGTGTTGTCCGGGCGTATCGAATTCTCTATACAATTTATGTCGCGTGCAAAGATACTTATTCTTGTTTAAGGTTTTTCCTCTCAAAACCCTTTGGGGCGGGTTTTTTAATCCTGTCGTGTCGCTTCTTTGCTCTCTTTTTGTTTGGGTCCCGTAGGCCAATCGGTCTCCGTGGACGCTAAAAAATCTATTCTATTCTATTCTATTCTATTCTTCTTTTCCAGATAGGGGAGGAAACAGGGCGGAGGCGCTGAATCAACACAAAGAGATTATTAATGCAACGTGAATGTAAGGTAACTACAATTCTGCGGGTTAAATCGGCAGAATGCTGGGTGAAATTGTGGGTAAAACAACTGAATCGTTGGGTAAATTTCTTGTCGCAAAAGAACGACGTGGTAAAATTTCTTGCCGCAGAGGGCAAGATCGTGGTTAACAATCTCTAAAAGAATTGTTGCTAGATGGCATCACGCCAGAGGTGGTTGAGGCAGAATTGTAGATACCATACATTTACGGAAAGCAATGGCCCGGGGTGGTTATTGGGACCATGCAAGTCACGGGTAATAAGGGGCACTTTGCACTGGGGCGTCCGGCAGAAGAGAGAGTCCTTTTTATATGCATGTTGGGAGGCTAGAGAAATGGGTATGGCGAAGAGAGGCTTGTTGATGGTAGTGGCAACTCTGTTTTTGATGGAAGTGGCGAATGGGCAGGGCCGGAACTCGCCGCTGTGCAACCAAAATCAGCTCACCGTCTGCTATTCTTCAATGGGCCTGCGAGAGCCCAAGCCCGAATGCTGCCAGGCCCTCCGCAATGTAGCCAGCCCCGAATGTGTCTGCACTCCCGAATACCCCGGCCGCACCCCTTTCGACGTTATTCTTCCAATCGCCCAATCTTGCAAGATCACTGTCCATACCGGCGGCAAATGTCCATGGTGATTCATTTTATTTTTCTTTTCACGTTAAAATTCTATCTATCTATCTATCTATCTGTGTTGTTTTTGCTTAGTTTTCTTTGAAAAATACTTTATTTTCCTCGTTTTCTTTCTCCATTTTCTTTTTTTCCCTATGGACGTTAAAATTCATTCATTCTATCTATCTGTCTGTCTATCTGTTTTCTTTGGAACATACATTCATTCAATCTATCTATCTATCTCTCTTTCTGTTTTCTTTGGAAAGTACTCTTCTGTCTGTTTTCTTTGGAACATACATACATTCATTCTATCTATCTATCTATCTATCTATCTGTTTTCTTTGGAAAGTACTCTGTGTTTTTGCTCATTTTCTTTCTCCCCATTTCCTCTGTTCTCTTCTTCATTACTCTGTTTTGTTGTTTGTGCAGAAATGGAGACCAAATGAAGATGCAGTGCTCTGCGCAGCCTAAAGCTCTGCAAGGATGTACAGAATAAGATCTAATACTATGTGATCTTGTCGTAGAATTTTATGCATATTATGATATTAATGCTAATTGTAATAGTAATGCTGAGATTTGTTACAGAATGTTTTGGAAGAATGCTTATGAAATATCAGAAGGCGTACTTAGCTTTTTCTTAAGATGGGTCCAAAAATGTAGATTGTATGGTGTTTTCCATAAAGCTGGCAGAGTCACGAGACTGACGAATCCGCCACCCTTACACTGCTGCTGGCAAGTAACAGTTAAAGGCACCACGTGGATAAATATCTACGTGCAGACTGCATGTTGTGGTTTCGACTCGCATTCTTCATCACTTTGGACTTATTATATGGAATATCTTAATGCATAACAATTGCACAATGAACAACAAAATATTTATATGGATCATTCCTTATCGCTTTTTTTCGATCATTGGATCGAAGCATTATTCTGTGAATGTGCCAAATCAAGGCTTCTGGAATTTCCATGTCAGACCCATGTATACACAAGCACCCCATACACTGCTTCTACGTATGTATGTACATCTAATACTTTAATGCATACAAATAAACAATGAACGTGATAGCATTGCATTTAGAAGAGATACACATTGACATAAAAGTCAAGGAAAGTGAAGAGGTCACATATATTACAGTGGCAGATGTGCATGCCCAAAACGTATGTACATAAAGAGAACATGAACAGAAATGCAAAACAACAGAAAATATGAGAGAAAGCCTGACTAGAAGAGATGCCAGAAAGTAAGATAACAGTGAACGAAAGTGAACAGGTCATATAAATTACATTGGCAGATGTGCATATCTGAAAACAACAGTCACGAAATTATCCAACAAGCTTCAAGAGCAGGCTTCCACAAAGGGCATGCATGCCCAAAAGCTCCCCGCGAAGACGCTCCAATTCATATACTACATGTCAATAGAAGCTTGAAGAAGACCCCTGTGACACACAATTCTCCCACCTAAACACATTTCCAAGAAAGAGAACAAAGACGTGCAGCTTATATTACACAACAAAACTCTCAGATTCACAAAAACTCTTGTATTCATTAAGAAACAAGGTCAGCCTACGTACCATCTCAAAGCCTATGCACGTAACTCCAAGGAGCACCTAACGAAACCTCCCCATATGCATCTTGTGGCAAGATTCTCGGGCCATTCCAATTGTACAACTCCAGCCTCTACCCGCATCAGCCTATGTCTCCATCCACACAAGAGCAATTGGAACAGCAATGTGACAACCAATGTACTTTTCAAGGAAGTTTGTTGCCGCAACAAATGATTGATGTGTCTCCACCGCCTCAAAGACAGAGAACACGCATAATGGAAGAAACCGGCTTCCACAATCAGCAATCAAGAGCACACCCGATGAGCCCTCAATCAGCCCACACGCCACATAACCGCTATCAAGAAAGTATTCCTTCTTGAATATGTAAGAATTTCTTCACCTCACAGCAAGCAAGACAAAACTTTTTCAAGCACCGCAATCCCATCTCAGCGCCAAAGATGCAACCTCCTGCACAAGAACAAATCTGAGAAACACGATCCTGAAAGCAACCTGCACACCAAAATGTCGCCACAAACCCCTTTTTGGCAAGGCATATGCCGTGGAGCCTCCAAGCCTACAGGCACACCATCCGGGCCGCCAAGATGGCCGCCATCTCCTCCAAAGAATAAGGGCGAGCAGCATCGCCGTCGCCATGCTCGGACCAGCCCCGCCACGACTCTCTACCATGAAACCATACCCGTGACGCCAAAAAAATATTCTTGAAACCCTAACCCCATTTCTCTCCCAACCTTCGCCAAAACCTTACTAACTGGATAATTTGGGGAACCTTATGGAGTATCTTAATGCCTAACAATTGCGCTTATGAACAATGAAGTATCCCAACCCCATTTTCTACCCAATTGGGGTTGGACTGCAAAAAATGTGGAAACCTTTGTAATTGTGAAGGTTTCCATATGGGAAAATTGTGAAGGTTTTCTTGTATATAGGAAAGCCCATTTACTCGCTGTGGAAACAGGTACACGCCACGACACTAAATGGGCTTCCCTATAATGTGGAGGAGAGTTAGGTGCTGTTCTCGCGCCACGTGTCAACAATCCAATGGCTGGAGCAGAGAACCACCACAAAAGATTGAAAATTTTGTCACCGTACTTCCTCGGAAATAAAGTGTGCTAAAATGGCCACGTGATAGCTGTTCGACGAGGGGCAGAACATCACCTAACTGTTCTTTACGATATCAAGATTTCTAGTTCAACTATATCCTCCACAAATAATTAGTGGGAGTGCAAACCCAAATTGGGTGCACATAAAAACATCGTTATAACACTTGGCGTGGAGCAACTTTCTCCCAAACTATAGGATGACTTTCACATGCATTGTCACATATGTAATAATTCTCTATTTAGAAGGCCGAGTCTTATTTATTTCAACGTAAATCTCCAAGCAATAATGTCCCTTTTTTTCCCGCAACCCCCCCAAAAAAAAAAAAAAGGTTGGTTGCCGCTCTAACTTTCTTTGGGAGACTTCGATCCAAAGATCGATAGACTAAACTATTTCTCGGTCGCCCTTCAGTCTCCGCCAGAGGTTCAAATATGGAACACATCCCAAGCATAATTCGACTCCTTATGGAAGTTTTTTTTCCTTCAAACATCACCTCACGTCAGATAACTCAAAATCCATCCATGAGAAGGACAACGAGTAACCATAGTTATTATTTGATTTAGATATTTCAAAAGCCTAGCCAAGCTAGATACAAATCGACAAAGCGGCATCCCAATATGGCAAGAACAATGCGAAAAGCATCCGTGAGGCACATGCGAATTCTCATTATGCAAGCATCGATCTCGACGTCAAGAGTGCATATGCCATCGAAGACAACGCAAACAAAATAGAGCCGGGCCGATCAAAAATGTCCTGCATTTGGCTTAAAATGGAGGAAAGCCAATTCCAATGTTGTAACCGCCATCCAAAATCAAAATAAAAAATCTCCTGAATTTTTCAGATCGATCTTTCTCCCTTTTTTAGCCTCAAGCTTCCTATTTCTTGTGTTATTTAATAGGGATAATTAATTTCCTTGCCACCTCACAATATAGGCAATTAAAATCTTGCCACCTTAGCACCGAAAGCATTTAATGCATTTACGTAGCATTTAATTTCAACGACTTTTTAGACCAACGGCAGAGATTAAACCCCTAAATTAACGACTTATACGGAAGCCCCAAATAAGAGGGCTTTCGATCTTAGCCGATCTCTTATATGGACTACGAGACGCCAATACCGACTACCGGATAAGGGGAGCTTAAGTGGTGGTTCAATTCGCTGTCGATTCAGATCTAAACGCCCGCTTGACGGCCATCTCAAAATATTGGAACATCGGATAAAGAGGGTGCTTATATAATTGTATATATATAAGAGAGGGATGGGATGGCATTTTAAGGTCCACTACAAACCAACGGAAGCATTGTAGAATGACGTATGGGTTCCTACATCTAAGCATCTAAAGATATAAGATTACAACAATAAGCAAGAAATGGTTTAGGTTCCGAACGTCTCCCTTCATGATAAATTATGGTTATCAATGCCTTACTCCGCATACATATGGCATAATCTCGCTTCTAAGGTGGAGGTTTCTCAAAGAACTCCTCTTGGAAATGCAAGCTTTGGTTGAAGAAGTTCGTGGTTATTTATTGACGCACGCAAATACGTCGAAGAGTGTAGCGGATAAAACACGTAACCCCAAGAGTCTTGTGTGGGTGAATCGGTTTGGCTTAAGATTAAGGTAAAACAAGCCAAACTTAGGATTGGTAATCTTGAAGAAACCGCACCCGTGATGGGTGGGCCGCTCAAAATCATTGAACGTGTTGGAGAACGTGCATATCGCTTGGATTTGCCATCCCGCTTGAAGATCCACAAGGTCTTTCAATTGAGTCTCTTGAAGCAACACACCCCAGATCCAGAGGAGATCTTGGACACGCCCACCCTTCTTGAAATGACAGAAGAGCATCTAGATATAGTGCCTGAAGCTCTTCTTGATCGGGCCTATAAACAGACCAGGAGGAGTCAAATGCTACAATACTTGGTTAAGTGGAAACACTTGCCACCGAGGATGCTACCTGGGTGATGAAGATAGACCTTGAGAAGCACTATCTTGATTTCGCGGCAGAATTCGTGGTGTACCATCAACGATGCTATCAACCCCGCTCCCGGCGATAAGCTTGAAGGCTTGATTCGCCGAGAATCATGCAGCAGAGGGGTAGATGCATCGTAATGGATAATAGTTACCGATGATGGGATCACCTTCGTGTTCTCTAGGACGTGGTGTATTGTCAATGCGGACATGACCGAACCGCTTGGAATGCATGTAGGCGATAGGGCGCTCATCTCGGCTATAATGGGAACTTCACCATTCCTTACGCCGCAATGAATTGCGAACCATAGGCATGATAGGTTCCCGTTTTGATAAGTTTTTTTCTTTTTTTATATAGGGGGTGGTCCCTTCAACCACAACATACTTATCTTATCTATAAATACTAATGTCTTGACATGTGCGTGCCGCTGAGCAAAGACGTGACACGCCCATGTATAGAGGGTTGCGGGATGGCCCAACTTCTCAGTTTTATGTTGTCTACCGCCTTGTCCTTTTGTTACCTCGGTGTGATATTGGACTTCGGTCCTTGAACTCTTTTCTTGTGATGATCATGTGAAATGCACCTCGGTTTTTAAACCAATTTCAAACTTTAAAGTTTTAATGTTATTACCTTCGGAAATAAGAAATTTCCTTCCTTCATAATGTCATTTCCTACATCTGTATCTGACCCCAATGCTGAGGACAGCATTATTTCTAAGGAGGGAGAATGTGACGTTCCAAGTATTTATATGGTATAATGATAAACATACCGACATCGCCACCCAAAGAAAGCACGCTACATGGGGTATTGTAAACCTAGATGGTTGACCTAAAAGGATTAAATTAGCTATGCTAATTTAATTATTAAGGATAATAACCTATAATTAAGGAATTAATATCTAAGTGGGTTAATTAAGTTAATTAATGGATTAGGAAGGCGCCATATTGGCCAAACTTCATTGGCTAGCATGGGAATGCTAACTTGGGCCATCAAGGTGGATCACTATCCCCATTTGACCCCAAAATCGAGCCAAGAGGAGGAGCACTGAGCCAAGCACTGAACAATTGTCGACCACCCCGGTTGTTGTTGCTGAACAACAGATTATTGAGAGATGGAGGCGCCTCATGACAATGGCAAGCTGGAACTCGGGTTAGTAGATAATCTAGTTGATATCTTTAAGGATAGCGCTTCAGTTAGGTCTTTTGAGTCTTCTCTGGTTGTTTTACTTAGGATTAACCCTTCTTTGGTATCTAAGATTACATTTCAATTATAGATTATGTTATGATGGATGGATGGACGGTATGTGAAAGTAGCTCGTTTAAACTTCCATAAAGCAGGATTAGAGGGGGTAGAGACCTGTGCCATATGCTTTAGTCTCCGCCCTAGTAGCTCCTTTAATTCCCAATTAGTGCTGCCTTTGGTACAAGAGACCACCGAGGCGTGGATGCTATGGAATCGCTTTTAGCAAAGCAGAGAAGGGACACAATGGTGAAGTGGGGGTGGGTCTTGCACCTAACATAAAAGGCTGCCCCCGAGACTCCTATGGGCTAGGCCTGATAGCCGGTCACGTGAAAGGGCCGGGTATGGGTCGGACACTCCCTCGGGTGCAGAGGTGTGACTGTATGGGGCACCCCTTTGCTTTGAGTAGATTTAGGGTGAGTAAGTCGGGCACGGATGCGGGTGGGTCGCCGCGCACGCATTCTCTAGCTCACCCATGGAACCACCGCGGATCCTCGAAGGGGACACTTCCGACCGCCCTCATCGGACCGGGCGCCATGAACCCCGGAGTAGGCTCAAGGGTGATACCTTGAGTCTGCAGGTTCCTAAGGCTATAGTGATGCCATAGCATGATTCGACTCATCCGCAAAGTGTGCAATGGAGGGGCGGATGGAGGACAACCCTAGCCGATGTTCTATGCCAGCCCAATGCCATGTCAAGATTCTGGCCTCACGATCTCTTGAGACATAGCCGCCACCGATCCTCACCGAGTCCGAGCCGGGTAGAACCATGGGTTTGGGTGTTTTCCTAGTATTAAATGCATATTCTTTGTTGTTGTCACCGGATGGATGTGCCACCCCTCGTGGTGGTATTTTATGATATGATGATGCCGTGTGCTAACCTTTGTATTCACGCTCCCGCACATAGGAGCCCCATTGAAGGCGTAATGTAATGACCCTCTGGTGGTCCTTCACTGAAAGCATCTTGCCATAGATGGCCCGAAGTTAGACGGAGGGCCCGCCGCCGTGGTGAGTTGGTCGCCATGGAGGAAGGTCCCCGTGATATATACGCCCCGAGGGTCGATATGTTATGGGAGCGCCACAACCGCCCAATACCATGCACAAACATAACTCGCAAGTTTGAAATACTCATAGATGGCCACACGCGAAAAGACTATTTGAGCTAAGCTTCGCCGTAGTGAGTTATCGCACCAAATTCTAGCGGTCCTCAAGTTCTACAAACCGCTGGTACATTGTCTTACCAAATAGTGGAGCTTGCTCCTTCAACTTATCATAATCTAGAAGTTCGTCGATCCGCCCATCACTAAAACTTTTTCTACTACAAAAGTTTTCCTCTATTACCGCACCTTTTGAAAGTGCATTGTTCCAACAAAGTGGAAAAACAATGCCTATTGCATCCAACACTTCATCCGTGGGAAACGAGTGCGTCAACTCACCGCCAAAGCATTTGCGTAAACTTACAAATAATAATGTCCTAAATCAAAATTGTGTAAGAGTGACGTGGACGAGAATGAGATACCTTTGCCATGTCGCGGCTTGACCTTTCTCCACAATCCAAACCAAAAATCATCCCTTTTGAAATCTGATTTTATTGACGCATTGCCTCGCCCACCAGGCTTTTTTTCAGATATAATTTGATGTGCTTCTCTCTCACATCCGCACATAGTACATCCATTTCATTGTATGATAGAAAGGTGTCGACAGATCCAATTTGAATAAACTTTTTCCATAAGGTGAAAGTTTTCTTATCACCTTTCTCAAAGCAACTCTGCCCAGTCCTTATATCATCAACATACAAACTTTCAATTTGATTTTGCATCATCTTTCTTGCAGTGGTATACTCTGGGATGGATATGTTTCCATTTTGGGAAATGGAAATCAAATAATGAAGCTTGTGCAGTAATGGTTCCAATGCAAACAATTTGAACATTGTTTCTCCATCAGTCAAGAGGACATAAAGCTCACTGGCGCTGGTTGCCGTAGCTCCATCATCACTAATCCATTAATTACAACAATCAAGGAGGCATATTCCTCACACAAGCGTTTCACAAGAGCATACAAGGAAATCCATCGTGTGGCAACATCCTTTAATAACTTGTTTCCCTTAGTTATTCCATCAGCAAAAGATTTGAATGTTGCACATCTCGGGACTATTACGTAAAAACTTATATGCTTTCTTTATCAACAATTCCACTTTCTTAATGTTGGAAAAATCTGAAATTACCTTTGTATGCTAAGTTTGTGCGGGTGGCTCATACAATGTATGACCCGCTAATAAGGAGCCAAGTTGGTTTGGATTCTAACCCTCAAAGCCAGTCCTATTTTCAAGATCATGGATGCAACTGCCTCGCTTCCAAAACATATTGACTTCTTGGCGTAGTCCCTTACACTCATATCAGCAACACTCGAAAGATGTTGAACAATGATGTTGTAGAGAGTTTCAGCATCAGAACTCATGCTCAATTTAAAAATGCCAACAAGATGTGATTTCCATTCATAACAAACCACATTATAGAGGTGCATGGCAGCCCAACTTGTGTTATCCACAGATGTAACTTCATCCATAGATAATGACAAGAAAGTAGAGTTTTGAATCATGGTAAGAAGCTCGCCTTGCAAGGCCTCATTCATGAAGCTTGCAAATTCCCATCCTACTGGAATGGACCAATGGAACACGGGACATCATGATAATTCAACGGATAAGAAAAGCTCTCTCATTTGTGGATACTATTTCATGGGTCTACCACAACAGCCCTCATTTGAATACACTTTGCATTGTACTCCTTTTGGTCTTGCTCAGAAAATAGCAAATGCAAGCGTGTCGTTTTATCTTTCATATGTTTTATGCGCAGCCCATCCAGCTCATATTTCTTCAAGTTCTTTTGATGTTTGTTTTCAGGTGCAAACTCGATAACTTCATGTTTTACTCCATTCTCATCTACTTTCACGGTCTTTTTCTTTCCATGATGTTTGCAAATATTGTCGTCCTATTGCATTGCATGCTCTCTCCCATATGTCCATGTGCAAATTTTACACTTTGCATATTCAATGGTCGTGATGCAACTCTTTTCGAGAATGTAGCACCAAGGCACTAGCACCATACCTTGTTACATAGGTTCCTGATTGTAAGTCTTTCGTGAAAGGATACCTTCCTGATAAGAAGGATCGCTTGATTGGTCATTTGGAGCCCTTATTGTTCAAGTTCTGCATGAAGGATGGGTGGCCACTAATGTATTACAAGATGAGACCAGGCCATAGAGAATGGTTGCCAGATAAGGGTATTCGAATGTGGAAGGCATATGACAATGGTGTGCCCATACCGATTGGCTCTCCAAAGTCTATTAAGCCGTATACAAGCCTAAAGCACATAGATGCTTTGAGGTCATCTATTGCAAAGTACATGATGCATTGGGCTAATATCTCTAGGGCTAAAGTGAACTCATGGTCCAATTCTTACATGAATGAAGTTATTAACTACTGTTTTGATCTGATGCGTGTCCTAGAGGATGTTCCCTCTCGCAATACTGAAATAAAGAACTTCTCGCCTCAAACGAGGCAAGATGTGGTAGCCGAGGCAGATCCAATTATGGTTGATGAATACAATGCTCCTTCACCTTACGTGGGACCTGCAAAGGATAAACCTAAAAACGCAATTGAAATATTCAACCCATACCAGGATGTCCAGAAAGGCATGTTCTTGGTTGTCAGGTCGGGAGATGTGTGTCCTGCATGGGTAGCATATGCAGAACATGATCCTGTACAAGATCCCAATCTTCCACATTATGATTCAACAGGGAAAAAATTAGTGGCTAAACTTAGCTAAATGGCGAAATTTTAGCCCTCAAAAAAAAAAAAAAAGAGCTAAACTATTGCATTTTTATTGGGGAAAAAAAAATCGCCAAGGTCATTTTCACCTTCAAGGTGAACTCAAGCATATTTAATTTCGCTTAAACTCTATCGTTTCTTGGAGCTCAATTCCGTCAGCAGTTTAGCTTAATCCTCGATCATAAAAACAGACAAAGAGGCAATGATTCACCAATAGCTGGGCATTTCGCCAAGATTTTACCTAGAGTTTCGCCGTGTAGGATCAACTTTGAAGGAAAAAAAAAGGGTCTTGGCATCGTCTTCATTGTAAAAATTGTATTTGCTCATGGCCTTATTGCATTCATGGTTTCACCGCAGTATCCAATAGAGTAGGTCGGGCCTTACCATTTCATTTTTTGACAGGTATTCTCTTTTGCTTTCGAATGCAATTACATTTTCTTAAACTTTCCCTTTAGTCAAGCATTGAACAAGAGATTTAGATGCAAAACTAGCATTTCTTTTAGTTAGGCATTTCTATCTAGATTTAGTGATTGTGATCTGAAACAATAATTTTGTAGCACATTAGTCAATAATGTAATGTTTGTAAAATATTATCAATAATGTCGTATTAATTCAAATGATGAGGTTAGAACTATTTATATTGGTTCTTCTGTACATTTCAGATTTGAATAAGATGAAGCGGCAAGCTGATCTTATGAAGTTCTTGTCAAACAAGCATAAGGAAAGAGATGTAATGGCCTCTTCTACCAGCAGCCAGATAGTTGTCGAGCCTGCCATGCATATGGAAATAGAACATGCTCTATCCTCTAATTATACAGACAGTGATCTCCCTCCATTTTCATGTAGTCAAAATGAAATAAAGATGGAAAAGTTGATAATAGGAAGGTGAGAAAGGAGAGGAAAAAGAGAAAGAATGATTATGTCGTTGGACGAGCATTCAAGAAGGAATGGTTGGCTGAATTTCCTGACTTGGAATCAGTTAGACACCCAACCAAATAAGTTAAGAAAGATAAGAGAAGATATATCTATTCTTGTTCTGGCTTGAACAGTTGTCTAACTGCAAGTAGAGCCTCTTGGGTAGCTTCTTAAGTTGAGCCGATTGCCGTGGAGGTGCTACAAAGTCATGGGCAGTGTTGCTCAGTTTTTTGGTTCTCAACCCCACGATATTATAAAGTGTTGATCCAATCCCCAAATGCACTCAGGGCGACCTTCTCTCAAATGGCCCCAGTTGTCTTCAGAAGTATCCTCCAAAGTTTTGATAACATGATTCAAAGAACCAAGATGAAAATTCAAATCATCCTTCCAAAGATCGATTGAGAAATGACCTAATGCACATGTGCCATGCCCATGCATTAGTGCACCAGTCACGCTAACTTTTAACCGTTCACCCCTCCACACTAATTTTGCTAGATTCTCCAGCCTAGGTATCATTGTCTTGTTTTGGTCCATTTTATCATGTATGATAGTAAGGGTCTGCTCAGGGGAACGGTGTGACAGTGCTCTCCAAGACCAGTAAAGACTTCTGCAAGAGCCTGGGCTGTCATGTGGGACTTTCTCTCCATTTGCAACTCCCCTCTCTCCATTGGATCTCTTATCTTTGCCATTTTCTCTTTTATGACAATGCAGGTATTACACTTTGAAAATGCAATTCTTTTTGCAATTGCTACCTCTGAATGGTGTCCTTCCATCTGCTCAAGAAAGAGGATAGAGAAACATGCTTTCCAGTCATGTCTATCACACTAGCATCAACCTTTAAATATATGTCTTTCTTGGTCAAGACAAAGGTAGCCTTTTCACATTCTCTCTCATACCATCAACTGTGTTTTTGGATCTACGAGGCATAGTCTCTGCATTCTCGTCTATGTACATAGACAGCACAACATTACCTGCTAGTGTATGCGATCTTGTTTTCTTTGACTTGGTATTCCCATGCTCAACTACTCTCTGACCACCCAAGAAAATTTTTTCTCCATTTATAGAAAGTAGACATTGGTATGCGTGAGGCCCTATACCATGCTTTCAAGCAAACTTTCTTATTATTCAATATGACTTTCTTGACCTGCATATTAATTGAACAGACATCTAACATATTGTAAGAAGCGTAGTCCTGTCTGCTGCTTCATGTTCCAATAGAATTTTCTCATAAGTATAATCTCAATGGAAGAAAAGCTGGCACAACATCTTCTCAAGCAACACAATGAAGACTTCAAGTCTAAGCCCAAAGATCAGTAGTTTTCCTTTTCACGCTTAGTTGGGGGAGGGGGAAGGGGGGGGGGCGCTACAGTGATCTCTGGCTGCTCGATTTACCATATTGTACGTCTCTTTTTGGCATGAGCTATTTCTGGCTTTATTGCATAGTGTTCTAGCTCTCTGTCCTTCTCTACTACAGCCGTTATAAGCTTTGATACAGGGACACTATCAACCAGAACAAGAGCAGTCTTCCATCTGACCAAGTCATGCATTTCTGGCGTTTTAGCACAAGCTTGACACCTCATGGATGGCTTCTTTGGCATAGGCAACATGCTTATTATGGTAGCAGCTATACAATCTTCATCCAACCGCATATCCAAAATGGCATGATTGGGATCAGCGAAAACAATCACACCCATGACATATGGAATGCCAGAGCATTCATGCATCAGCGTACATGCACGATCAAGAAGGTCATCCCTTGAAATGGCCTTAGAAACATCCGCATCAGATGGATGAATCTGCTCCATGGGGTCTTACCATATTATGCTTTGATCATTGCTTTTGGAGGGGAGGGGGAGGGTAGAAAATTCTTGCACCTCGGTTGCTATGTAGCTATGTCCTTAGTGGGCCATAAAATGAAGGCACCTTTGGATTCCAAGAGCGTCCCCATTTCTAATTTAGGATACGGCAACTGGAGTTCCTCTTCTAGAATATGTTCCAGGGATATAATTGCACATCCTTCAGGCAAGGGAAAATGTGATGCTTGACAAAATCATGCACCTTCCCTTATGCAACCTTCATGCCATTGAAAATCATGGACCCGATCTCTATTCTCTAGCACTCCGTTAGTTAGTAATCGGTGTCAACGATCGCGATCGCGATCTTGTCAAGCTATGACAGCCCACACAGATATGTGAAGCAGTTGCCTTTTGCCGCCAAGAAAAATGCTCCGAAGGAACGCAATCGCGATCTCATGGAGAAGTTAACACTGGCATATCTGTGAGAGATCGCAGTCGCGATTTTGTCGAGAAGCGAGCAGGTAGCTATCCTTTTGACTTGAAACACTGCAAGGTAGAGATATAGAGCAGTTAATGGATCGGATTAGGTATTTACTAGGCACCAGCAGTTAACAGACATACTAGAAGAGCAAAGCACTTACTACAAAAGCTAAGCAATCTCCTAGACTGTATGCAGTTGTAATTTTAGACAAAATCACATCAATATTCATAAGTAGCTTACTTACATTGCAAACATACTTTTAGAGGCAATTAACCACCCAGTTTAAACAAAGATGTATTTTTAGAGAGAATCACACCTATTGCCATAGTCAGCATCAACAAATAAGAAATGCACCATTGGAGCTTGCCTTGTTTAGTGTGATCCATTAAACAAAGAGGTTAAACAATCGATCGGCTGCACCCCGAAGATCCACAAGGGCGATCGGCTCCAGGAAGCGTCCAGTCCTCCAAAACCTTCAGGTGCTTTGGGCTTGTAAGATGGCAGGTCAATTATGCAACTGTCTTAGGATACCTCATTTCGCGTGGAATTTATGTTCATGGCTGGCAGAACACGGATTTGGGAAATGTCACTTTTCCCGTACACTTTCGGGAGTTTGTTTCGAAAAGTGACACTTTCAAGATACACTTTTTGAAAATAGTTGTCTCGTCCATCGTGATGGTGGGATTCAAAAATCTGCTCATCTGACACTTTTTTATCTAGACCACGCCATAAATAGCGTCCTCGTTCATATATACGGCCTCTGGCATTAATGGCGCAGCCGTCCATAAATACACCGCCATTAATACGCTCCATTAATACGCCCCATTAATAAGCAGTCTATTTATATCGGAATTTGCCTCTCCGGATGCGATTCAACACAGCGCCTTAGCCGTGTTTTCGAGCGCCTTAGACACTGATAAGGCCGGGAGTGCCTCTGCTCCAAAAATTAAAAAATTTAAGATTAACTTGAGAAAGTTAAATATAGACCCATCTGAAAAATATTCCATTTCCACCACACCTACATCTTCTGATATTCCCACAGGCTTCATCATCTGCTCTCACCTACCCCAGTGCAGTACGCCTACCTCCTGAATTGAAATTTAATCATGAAGAGAAAAAGAAGTTGGTAGATCAGACTACTCAAAAACTGAAAGAGTTCAAAAGATTTTATCCTATGGTGGTCAACTAGTTCACTAGAGTCATATTTTTTATTGTGAATCTGCTCCGGCCAATATGACTCACAGAACTCGGTCCAACGAACATGACATTACTTAGCAGGTTTAAGTCTTGCCCTATAGAGGTCGTAACGCCTGCAACCGTAGTGTCCTTCGATCCAACTACGAGGTAAGAGATGTTTGTTTTATGATGTCGTTTGTGATATGTTGTATTTAGCTGATCTGTTCACATGTGCAACATGAAGAATGATCAATGCCGAAGAATCTTACTGGAAAGAAGTTCTACGTTACTTTCGGCAATCACAGTATATTTGTTGTTCAATTGCTATGCTCCCACATGGTGATGTTTAGCAAAGGCATTTGCAAAGGCATACGCAAAGAGGAGAACTCGCGTGTTAAATGGGAATCTAACTGACAAGGAGTACATACAATTGTCTATACAATGCAATGACATAATTGCTAACACAGTGTATAAGAAACCCATCGTGGAAAAGATCTAACAACTTCGCAACCAACACAAAGCTTATGGCTGTCCACCTCAAGGACCAAGAGGAACAACAGTAACATTTGCATGGAAGGTAAGTACTTGTTTTTTTGCTTGGCAAGTTCGCCACCGCGATCCTTATGACCTATTTATTTTTCAGGATTTTGTTGAAGTGGCAATCATAACATTGAAGGTGAAGGAGCCAAAAGATGAAAAATAGTTCATGTTCATGCAAGAAGAGCCTTGGTCCAAGTTCATGTGGATGATCATGGTGGGTTGCCAGATAGGCCCACCAAAGATTTCTTCCGCAAAACATTCTTGCGCTATTTGCGTGGTATGTCAAATGCCAAAGTTTCCCAGCTTATGGATGAGATTTTAGAAGGGAAGACATTCTTGAAAGTGCAGCCAGGATATGCCGGACGTTTTGACTGTAAGCAAAGGGCAATTGACATCAGGGCACTCACTCTTATGTGTCGAGAGACATTGTCTTATGCTAATAGCATTATGGATAATTGTTATGCCAGCTTTGAAGAGCTTGCAAGCAAGTTTCCAGAATTTACCGAGCAACGCCTTCTTGACATCGTAGGCTTTGATTTTGAATACATCAAAGTCAATTACAACAAGGAGCAGAATTGGTTCAGAAATCACAATGCACATTGATATCATAGTACAACAGTACAATAATACATTAGAAATTTATCTTTAGGATCGCATAACATAGTACAATGTGTTCTATTATTGAATAAGAAAGTAGCCCTCTGCTACATTTTTGCAACTCTGAGAATGATAGAGACATGAAAAACGCATGAAATAGGGCTATGAGATTGCAAACTCTTTGTTATACATGTGTCTTTGTGATCTATCTCCATCTCCATGTGATTGCAAGCTCTTTGTTACATCCGTATCTTTGTGATCTATCTCCATCTCCCTGTAATCAGTTTATCATTGGAATTGGAAGAACACAAATGTAGATATTCAAGAAGTAGAAGCAAAGCATAATTTAGCAGTTCCGTAGCTATGGCAGTGAATAAGTGAACACATTCAAGAAATAGACGCAAAGCATGATTTACATATTCCTGTAGCCATGCAAAAGACTTCAAGGCAAAATTTACGATCCAAAAGAATACAACAAAAAATAGTTCTGACAAAATGTGCAAACCATGACCTAATTCTAGCAGGAAACATGCAGCCACAACATAGAAATCGATCTAGATCCACCTCATATGGCTGTAGAGGTAGTTCGCAAAGATACAAATTTTGAAGGAACAAATGGATTTACGAAGAACTCTACAGTTGCGACCAAGCTGGAGTACATGTTTGAAACCAAGCCGTAGACCCATATTTATTGCAAAATTTAACTCTTGAAACCATCTTATGAGTCAGATATCCATCTCGTCTTGCCTGAATCCATGAAAAAATCCTCCTAAGGGTCTTGTATCAACAAAAATAAAAATCAATCAACCGAGAAATCAATCAATCAATCAATCAATCATACCTTATGGTTGTGCTCTGAATTCGCCCATATTCCAAAAAGTTTTCGGAAGACCGGCAAAACTAAATTTAAACAATAGGATAACGGGTTTAAGGTTACATTCTATATATCATATGGAAGCCAATCCACTACCTAGGCGCGATGTGCTAGGAGTTGTTTTGCATGTGGTTATCTACTACTGGTTGGTCATACTTGAACCCGTGACCACGTGGCAATAAATTTTTAAGGTCCCCATTACTAGACTGATGTTGAAATTTCTTATATAAAAAACATACAAGTACCCCCTAAAAACCATTGTCAATGCTCAATGATAAGTGGGATTTCTATGTAGCGAAGTTGGTGTGAAAGCATGTAGCTGGAATTTATTCCAAAGTCCAGGTCCAGGATTTGGGGCAATGTTCATTGGAAATGTGATTGGCTTTCTCCTGTAGTATTTGTAACTGCTAGATGTGTGGTTCTCTACCTTGAGGTTTTGCATGGAATTAGCGCTTGGTCTGTAGTATCTCTGTTGTAGAGAGTTACAAGAGTGGAGTTATGGGCTGCTCTAGTATTGGTGGGTAATCCTGGCTTGTGCCTATAGTAGCTTGCTAGTGGGAAGATGGTTGGCAAGCTTGCCTAGTATAGGTGCATTTATGGTTAAAATCTTGCGGGTTGAGCTTCGTGGTGGTCGAGTGCATTTCTAGAAGAGGAAGTTAGCCTCTATAGTATTGCTAGTAGGGGAAGAAGGCAGATCTTCAGGAGTTCTTATACAGTTCAGAGTGTCCTTGTAGCAGCATACCTTATTCTTCTAGGTAATTCTTCGGCTGGGTAGAAGCATGAAAGGGTGTCTTGTATTTCTTGCAAATTGATGTAAAAAATACACTAGCTTAAAGTGAATTTAAGGTAAAATTTGAATTTTACATGGGCTGCCTATCATTAATGCTTTTGGTCCACGTGAGATTCTTTGCAATTATTTTTGGCAACCCACGAATTTGGGGGCACGTTTTGAGTTTTGAACTCCCTCCACAGGATTGAAGCTACCGAAACCCCTTTCTCATTGGAACCAAGAATAGGATCCCCATTTCTATGCCTGTTTGATCGATCTTGGAATGTATGAAGCTATGGCAGAATCAAATTCACCAGCAACAACAGATTCGGATCTTGTTCTTGAGGAGGACTTACCATCAGATTCGAATTTTGCTATTGAGGAGGACTCTACATGCATTTCTTCTGGGGACAACCAATCTTCATCAAAAAGATGGGACAAAACAGATTAGAAGAAGGGTGAATGATTCTGTGAATCACTAAATCAAGTTTCTAGATTGAACTTTTGCTGGAAAATTGCTCCAGGATAGTAGATTGGACTTTTTATTTGGCCCTGTTGTTGGAAGGCCTAAAGAGGCTATTGTGAAAAGAGATTTATTTGAAAACCTTAAGGATGGCCTCCAAGAAGTGAAACGTGCTAATAGCAATGACAAGCTTGCTGCCAAACACAGTGTTCTTTCCATGGTAGTTGGAAAGGAAGGAGTATTACAGCCAGACCAATAATCGGCACCAAAATCCTCAAATTGCATCCTAGAAATATGAAGCTAGCAGCAGAAAGGAGGAAAAAATGTCACGCGGTGGAGCAAATCTGTGGGCATCAAGCAGGATCTAAAGCCAAGAAAAATGCCATAGATCGGGCTATGAAGGACAGAGTTGTTCGGGCCTCGTTAGATAATACAAAAGTATCACCAAAGGTAAGAGATGTCATGAAGAAGAGGACTGAACCAATTCAAGACATCGACATTACATGTGTACATGCTAGTATTTTAGGGTCATGGAGGAGTCACATAGTTTTTTGAATTTTCGATCTGAACATCAAATGTACTTTAGCTAGGAATGTATGTAGTCATGTAGATGTTTTCTACATTTTTTGCAGGTGACAGTAGTCTTTTCTGTACAAGCATGTTCCACATCATGCATCAAGAAATGTTATTCAGTTTTTCTTGTAGAAGTTATATTGACATGCTTTACATTGAATCCAACTTGAAGGTATACTTGAAGCTAAGCGTAGAGATGTGCTATAGATGTAAGAAAATAAAACTGAAGGAAGCTACTGTAGGAATGTAGTAGATGTCAAGAAAATATGTGAATGCTTTTCATAGAGTAGCTATTATGTAAGGATGTGGGGTTTTGAGGAAGAAAGTACTTAGATGTAAGAATGTGGAAGATACATTAAAAACATATAGAATGTACATTCTAATATTTTGTAAGATTCGACGAAGTGTACTTTTGCAGCTGAATTATACCAAATCTTTGTTGATCAAAGATCCAAAAGTCAAAATTGGCATCGTGCAATTCGAATACTTAAAACCTCCTTGCATCTGAAAAGCTAAAGGAGAGGAATATCTGCTATTGTGTGAAGCATGAGCAGGCAGATTTATATAAGAAGACTTTCAATATGATGAGGTCAAAATTCCACGAGAATTGTACTTGCAATTGCAATGTGTGTGCTTCAGAAGTTAATGCCAGGATTTGCCAAGCTAACAAGCAGAATTATGATAATGTGAGCACGCTTTGGAGAGCCATGGTATGCCCGAGGGCGGCTGATGAGGAGTGGCACAAGCTAGCCTGCATGGAAACAAAATGTGACAGTTGTGAGAAACAGTTAATTGAGTTGTGTCCCAGAGAGAAGGATGGAAGCATCGAGGATTCGGTCGATTGGCAAGTCTATAACTATGTTAATGAACCTTCAAAGAAGGGAACTTCCCGAAGGCTGAAGTTAGTTGACAAGAAGGGCAGTGCAAAGGAGATGTTGGACAACATGTTCGACCATATGTCTAAGTTTATATATCACAATTTTGTGGCACATTGGCAAAGCAAGCAGTTCAAAGAATGCATACGAACACTTCACGACGATTCAGTGCTATCAGTTGTTGATTTTTCTGAAAATTATACTTTGAAGCCATTCAACAAAATTCAAGCTCAGCATTGGTACAATGAACAAATTAGTATTCTGGTTCATATCACCATGTTCAAGGTAAATGGCAGATTGAGAAAATGTGTGCACTCATTTATTTCAGACGACAAAACTCATGATACCCACTTCGTACAAGATGCATTCAAGATGCACCTCAAATGGTTGCAAGAGAATGGTGGTGGCCATTTGAAATACCATTTGGTTTGGTCCGATGGTTGTGCAACCCAGTTTAAATCTAGAAGAGCATTCTATCATGTGACAAGATACCATGTTCAACATAAGATAAGAATGCAGTGGAATTTCTTTGGTTCAGGACATGGGAAGGGAACACACGATGGGGAAGGGGCAATCTCTAAATTGTGGCTTGAAGCAGAACAAAGGAAAAAGGATGGGAAGATAGTAAAAGATGCAAAAGAATCGTGGTGTCAAGTATTGAGGGAGAAAAATCAGATGTGGAGAGGGTATTCGGGAGGTGACCGACATTGATCGGTCCCAAGCACATGATGTACTTCCAAAGAAAAGGTGCAATCACTTCATTGTGTGTCTTCAATAGACTCAAACGATGCTACAAAATTATTGTGCGCAGACCTCTTTCATGTTTTTGCAAAGCATGCCTCAATTTTAATTGGCCCGCTTGTGAGAATGCCGACCATTGTGGTAGGTGGGAGTTGCAAAAACTAGAGCCAATTAGTAAGATCAATCCCCGGAGATGTTGATGAGGCCGAGGATTTATGGGCAAAATGACGAGGATAATATTGACGAGACGCCGCGGGTTGGTGATTATTTTGGATGCTTCACGACCCGCACAATCATGAGGGGGTCCCTTATTATATCCTTCAATGCACCAAGTAAAACATGTACCGAGGTAGATACCATGGATGACTATGGAAACTTATTTTTTCAGAGATGATGAGGTTATTATGTGCAACTACGCCGGTGATCCCTAGTCGCCATCAAATACAAAAGTTACTAAAAGAGAAGAAGGTTTTTGTCCCTCCCGAAGTCCGTAATAGGGGTTCGCTTCGCATTGGAGCCAGTCAAGCACAAGATAAAAGGTGCTGCTTATGCGTATGAACTGTCTCAGTATTGGCACGAGATGCTATTAGGAAATCTGCCTGAGATTGTAGATGTACCGTGAATTTCTGTTCTTGTATCAAGTTTACCTTTTTGTACATCAGGCTACATAATTATTGTCATGTGTTTGGCCAGTGAGAACAATTCGATCACTTGTTTTCAATATTAAAGTGAATACATTGGCGCCAGGTAGGTTCAAGACACTTGTACATGTACTTGAGACACTTGTACTTGTACTTGAAAACTCAAGGTTAATGGCTACCTTAGGTTAATGGTTCATATTTCGTGAGTGTATATATGGTAAGAGCCATTTTGGAAGTGCCTAGTGTTGTGGTTTTGAATTTGCTTGTTTGATCTGTGCTTACAGTACAACTTATACTGACATAGCTCAGTATGCCTCTTTTAAAACAATGGGGGACACTTATATTGTATCCTTTGGAATGGGGGACTTATATGGGGGACACTTATGTTGTACCCTAAACCATAACTTTGGCTACTTTAGAATTGGTGGGGTCTTTATTGACCTTGTAAAAATTAAAAAGTGTTAACACAAAGTGCAAGGTTTGACATCTTGCCACAAAGTGCACAAAGTGTTAACACCTTGTGCAAGGTTTGACATCTTGACACAAAGTGCACAAAGTGTTAACACCTTGTGCAAGGTTTGACATCTTGACACAAGTTGCACAAAGGTCTTGAACCTTGGCAAGACATTATTGACCTTGTAAAAATAAAAAAAGGGGACACGAGTTTTTTTTCCCTTGCCACTTATACAAGTTATTTAACACTTGTGCACAAAGTGTTAACACCTTGTGCACAAAGTGTTAACACCTTGTGCACAAGTGTTGACATCTTGTCCTCACCACTTATAGAAGAATTATTTAACACTTGTGCACAAAGTGCTAGTACTTTTGTGCAATGTTTGACATCTTGACCACTTATACAACTTATTAACATCTCCTCCTAATTGTGCTCTGACAATACAACAGGCAGAATTTGTGTCAAAATAGTGTACATGTTCACAATGTCAAAATATTGACATGGAGAGACTTCAAAATTTACAACTGTATCTCATGTACATGTCAAAATTTACAACTATATCTCATGTACATGGTCAGAGATTACAAAATTGTCAATGCACTTGTCCATCTCAATCCCATGGGCTCAAGATCATGAAGTCACAAAGATGGGATGGAAGCAAAAAGTGTGCACTTATCAAAAAAAACTGAAATACCTTGCACTAACATTTCGAGGGGGATGAAAGTGTATCCATCAAGTCAATTTGTACCTTCACCTCCTCATCATGGACCCCATGAAAAGTTGGAGTCCCGAAAAGAGAGGTTGCCGCAGAAGAATGTGAAGGTACATAGTCCGAAGTCCGAAGTCACACCGCTCTGTAAGTCAAGTGTTGGGGACTTAGTGAGTCGAAAAGAAATGGGATGTATCAAGCATACACTATCATCAAACCCATCTCAAATGATCAAGTCATGTAAGATCATGACCTCACATTCATCATCTTGGAGCACTCATCCAACCCATCTCAAATGATCAAGTCATGTAAGATCATGACCTCACATTCATCATCTTGAAGCACTCATCTAATATGAGCTTAAGTTGTCAATAAGTGGTAGAACTTTTATGAGGATAATTTAAGAACAGGAGAAATGAAAGATATACAAAACACTTGGGATAAATTGACACTGGCAGAAACCAGATACATGCTTTAGAATAATGCCATATGGCACAACTTATGTCATTTTTTCAAAACTAATTGGTTGAGGCACTCTGGCCAAGTGCATCCGAAATTTTGAAGGCAACTAGGCCAAAACAAAGTCTGATTTTTATGCAGAGTGATTCCATTAGGCAGTTCGAAGGTATTACCAGTATCCGAATTTTATACAGGCTTATGATATCAGAGCATAAACCAAGTGTTGATCAAATCTGAAAACAGCCTGTTCATCCACAAAACTCATAAACAAATGGTTAGATTCATCTACCAATCGACACATCAATGGCTTCTCCATCTTCACACTGTTTAAGCAGGGCTTCTTGCAGACATGCTCGCCGACCTAGCGCATAATCGTGTGAAAACCAGCCTGCTGTAACTTGTGCATAGTGCATTAAAGCAAACAGAAATGTAAAAATGGTGTAAACTAAAAGCTTGCAGGAGAATTGGACACTTACCTTCAACTCCTTATTTCCGACAACTGCGTTCACAAATTTGTGCATGCAGACCATCACATACAAGCCGCAATTCGACAGATTGGGCTGCTGAGGTACTTCAAGATGTTCAAGCCCCTTCACATTATTTCTGTGAATAAAATCAACACCGCTTGAGGTTTGACTCATTGATTGAGTCAATATCTGCGTATGAAGCCTGCACATGCGCATTTAAAAGTAGAAATGTAAATATTTAAGTAGACAGGAATGGGAGAAAGTAGATAGAAATGTATACCCTCTAATTGCCTTCTCATTTGTCGCAAAAGCTTTCAGACTATTCAATATATGAATCGATGGTGCACGAAGAACTATAGGATTCCCTTCTGCAAAGGCAAATATAGCCAACACAAAGTGCTCATTCTCAAGCACGGGTAGAAGAACATCCGGCATTTTGACATAACCAGCCCTTTCATTCCCTGTTTCACGATATCTACAATGTTTCTTGAGGCCTCGGTTTTTTTCTTACTTGCTGTAGCTTCCTTGAACAAGTGAAAGTTAAAAGATGGATAAAAGAAAATCTTGTTCTTCCACTCTGATGGCAAATTATGATGCAGGTACCTACAAGAAGATAAGGTCATAATTATACTTCATTATAAATACACAAAGAATAGGAGATGAAATCAGAATTACATCTACAACACCTTGTGCATACCTGCCATACAGTTCAATAAGGCGGCTTGCCATTCTTGATCTGGGTGCACAGAGTTCTTCAAGGTCAATATCGACCACCTTCATGGGAGGATCAGGGGGGCTTCTGTGGCAGTAGGGATTTTTTGGTCAATATTCTCGCCACCTACTTCAGCTGTATGAATGGACAAATATAAGCTAAATTAATGATGACACCATACAAAAATAAAAGTGTCTGCTCACCTTTGATAGGAACCTGTTGCTGAGTCAAGGAAGCCAACTCGTCATCCAAATTTGGGATCTCCTCTTGAAGACTAATTCCACCTGCAATCACACATCTTACAAATTAGCAACCTGAAATAATATTGAAGCTTATATCAACTCAATTAAATTTGAACTTACTGATTCTGGGCATTGCCATCTCCACAAACTTTCTCGATTCTGTCTTTCCCGAAGCCGCGTGAAAGAATGCCTTAACAGTGATTTGATGTAGAAGGAGTCCCACGGACATGGCATCATCCTTGGTTGGTTTAGGTTCAAACATCCGAGAATTCAGGTAGCAAGGTTCTTCCTTCAAGGAATGGCTTCACACCTGCATATGACAATGGCTAGTTAGCTAGACTCAGATCTGAAAAAATTCTACATGTTTACAAATCATCTACATGTTTACATTACCTGTTACAGCAGGTTCAGGTTTCTTGATGCTCCCTGTTTCTGCAAAACAAAAAGTAAATGTAATCAAAACTAACAAACAAGGAATCAAGAATGTAAAGTGTCAATAAATGTAAGTCATGCAAGAAAGCATCTACATGAGACAGGTCTGTAAGTTATGCAAGAAAGCATGTACATGACAGAAATTTAAGTGAAGCAAGAAAGCATGTACATGAAAGAAATGTAAATGACAGAAAGAATGTACAGATCCAAATCCAAGCACCTTGAACTACATTCATTCTCGAACAACAAAACTTAAGTCTATGTAGAAGGTAAATGTCGATTCAAGACTCTCTACCAAACAAATACATATCTAAAAATAAGCACTTGCATATCAAAAAGTATTCCTACACTGTAAAATGAAATCAAGTGAACAGAATTACCTTGAGTAGAAATTTCCATATTTGCACGAAGTTCTTGAGGCCAAAGACAATGAAAAACACACTGGTTCGAAGTAGAGACACGGTATGAGAGACAAAGAAGGCAGTAGGGATGTCCACATGATGGCAACACCAAAATACTACTGTCAAGGCATGCATTGCAAGAGCAGCATGTGTTCTTCACACGAGGATTTGATGCCTTACTATCTCACTGCAAGAATAGGATTTGGGATGCAAGGTAATTACATCGATGTTTCAAGATGTAACATCATGTCCTTTATCCTACTCTCACTAATTTCATTCATCTCCAAATCCTTGCTGATTTCATGGATGGCGGTGGCTAATGTCCAAGAACTCGAAGTCATGTCTTCGATTGGCTTTGTTAAATTTTTCATCTCCTCCATAAAACTTGATTTTTCCTCTTCAAAGTGACTTGCCAATGCCATTTGCAAATCTATTGGCTGCCCTGCTGCCTTTAGTGTCAGAATTTTGGCAAGCTGAGTGTTTATCTGTGCATCGCATTTTTGGACAACCCTACTTAATGTGCTTCTCTCACTCTCTAGCCGCAAATCTCGGATTCAAGTAGCTTCCTCTTGTCCTTGTCCTTCAACCTAATCAAGATAGTAGCATCCACAAGTCTACTCTCAACCAATTTCTTCAACCCATCCATCTGTACTAAACCAACCTGTGGCAGATTTACCTTGCATATTTTTACATTGGACGATTTTAGGGTCACTGCATGTGTAACATCAGACTCCTTTTGCTTTTTTTTTTTTTAGCGAAATAGCATTCTCCTTTACCTCATTCCAGTCAATTTGTATGCCTTTGTAATGAAGTGCAAAGGCCCTTGCAAAGTACAATGGAATGTGATGGTTATTGATCTCCGTCTTTGCCAATACATGCTCATATTTCTTAAGAAAATCTGCCATCCAAACCCCTTGGATCCCGGCATCTTGGTAACCCCTAACACCTGGTGGTTCAGAGCCCCAAACATCATGAACCACTTGCAAATGGAGACTGGAAAACCGAATCAAAATTGTAGGTCCTAAGTCGTCTAATGCTAACCTTGAGCAACTCGCCGCGCAATGAAGATTTTCCAGAGTTGTCTTTAGTTTCCTCGCCGGCCGCTTTCGATGGCTTAGGCTCTGGGGTTGCCATGGGCTTCAAACCCTTGGTTCTTGGCGACTTCCTGGGACTGATCCGACCTTGCTGCTTCATTGCTTCTTGCTGCTACTAATAGGGCTTGATCAATCACTAATGAATGCACAAAATCACACCCTCCTGCAGCCCTAAACCCTAAGCATACGGTCTAGGTGATAATGGGAGAGTATCGGGGCTTAGGGTCCATGATCGACCTTGCAAAGGTCTGGCTATGGCGGGAGCAGCAGGGTTGAAAATGGGCGGGATCAAAGAATCGAGGAAGGAGGTCTTTTTTTTTTTTTTTTTTTTTTTTTTTGAAAATTAGTGCATTAAAGTTTCCCAACCCGTTTGAAAATTAGGTACCCCCTAATAAATGAGACCTCAAGGGGAATTTTTTTACATTTTGCCAAATGTAAATGTATAAAAGTGTCCCTTTTTTTGTCCACCCTTTCATGCTTCTACCCGGCTGCGTTCTTCAGAATCTTGAGGGGTGATTTCTTGCTGCACTCTACGAGTGTTAACGCCTTCTCATAGTACCTTCAACAGTTGGGAAGACGGCCACACCCTCTAGTACCGATAAAATTAAAAGGGTGAGGAGCACATTATCTTACAGGGATGAAGAAGAGGTTGAGAACCTTGTCCATAGTACTTGGACATGATCTTAAGTTAGTTTTTTAGCTGGATGACTGCTTGTATTTCTCGCGACAATTCTTTCTATCTGGTGACCATGAGCATTGTATACTTCCTATCTGGTCTATTGTGGAGCCCACACGAAGGTCGTGTAGCATTATCATTATTAATGAAATTAAAATATCCCCCAAAAAAAAAAAAAAAAAAAGAAAAGAAAAAAAAAACCATTGTCAATCTTTTATAACTCTGTATCTTTTCTACAATTGTGCCATGTTATAACATGACCATACCTTTGGCTATATAGTGTTGGAATTGATATGATCTCTGTCCACCATAGCCGAGGCTCGATGTAATCACTACTCTCAACCTTCTAAGCTGTTTGCGATCAAACAATAGGTTAATTCAATGGTTACAACAGGTCAAAAACAAAAATACACGAAGCATACAAATGATGGAAATCAAACGGCTATACCTAACCCCCTACACAATACCATCAAACAAGGGTTTGAGTTTGACCCTTAGGTCCAAGTACAAACAAGACGGATGAAGAGGTAACTAATAGGAAAAGCATACTCAACAGGACAACAACTTGAATTCAAGGTCAAGAAACAGGTAAGGATTATAGAGGTAATAATAAAATATATAAGATCTCAATGGAGTATGATGGTAGCTGAGTTCCCATACTATTGGCATTAAAAGTAGTCCGGGGGCCTATAGGAGTAAAAAACTCTAAACTTCTTCCTTACTCACTTACTCATGATAGGGACATTTAAGCAACATTAGAAGATGAAAGGTCCCGCTTTGTGATTTTACGGCGACAAAAAGACAAGCTCAGCTACTTGGTCGTATTTGTTTCGGTATCTATACGGTAGCCAAATACTATATTTTAGCAATGTCAAATGTGCATATTTTTTGGGAAAGGTATCTCCACTTCCCGCCCCCCTTTCAAAAGCGAAAGCAGAGTGGACAGGAAAGAACTGGCTATGGCGCCGGAGTTTTTGATACCACATTCCCTTCAAGATCTCGAGGATGCAGACTATGATTCTGAGCATCTCTACGTGCAGATGCCCCTTCCCGTGGACCGATTGTCACCTGCAGAGTCTGAAGATCTTGTTAAAGGTACTCTTCTCATTTTCTTATTTTCTCCAAACGTAAAGCAGCATCTTTCTTTTATGTAAAGAATCAAACTTTACGAGAAGCTTGATGCTTCTGTTGCAATCTGTTATAACGCGAAAACCGAAGGAAATAACTCCTGATTTATTGTGTAATGCGCGAACTGCAGAGTTGGTGTTCGAGTTGGCAGACAAAGATGTGACCTGTACGGTGGAGCAGAACATTTTTGATCGTCTCTATTCCCTTGTCAAGTGAGTGTTTCCATCGCACCTAGACTGTTCACATGACCAACAGTCTCACATTTATACGTAATAGATCATTGTAGTTCAAACGTCTATGGAGCTGGCATCTCTTACTTTAGCAAGGCATAATGGAGGTTTACAGCATGTCTGGGCAGTAAAGATGTGCTTTCCATTTCCACGTGTGAAACGACATGGGACATTCACAAGACTAAATTTTTAGTTCGTATAGTCCATTATCTGCCCTTTTCTTGTATAGTGGATTGAGTTAAGTCCAGTCCAGTCCATGGGAGAAGCGTGGATCTTTTCTTTTTTTACTTCTTAATGATATAGACATGGGGATTTGATATCATCGCCCAAAAGTTCTTAGATTTCATAAGTTGTGGAGGTTAATTCATACAACTAGAGAAGAAAAGACAACATACTGATAACTTCATAGTAATTAGGCAAGTTTTTGAGACATTGTAAGCTTCCCCAAGCCTTTCTAAGAAATTTAGTGTTCTGCTGTTTACATGTGCCTATTGCACAGTTTCTCTAACTTGCAAGTGGGGAACTGTTACAGGGGTTTTACTACGCTGCTTCCTCCAGTAAAGCGTAATCTTATTGAAAGTCTGTGCTCAAACTTTTCTGTGCTTATTCCAAGCATAGCATCTGTAAGAAGATCTGTTACCGCAGAAGTCACAGATGATGCCGCTTTTACACAACAGCAAGTCTATGCTCATCGAAATGCATTGAAAATATATTCATATTTTCTTTCATGCATCTTTGTGGCCGAGGAGGCTGCGGAGTCAAACAGGGAGAAAGCTCCTGCTGCATCCCAGAAGGTGAGGCCTTGCCTGTCAATTTCTTACAATTCATTTAGTCTTCATTAACTATGTTCTTATTAGCCATTTTTGATGTTAGGGTAAGCAAGTAAGGAAGAAGCATCTGCCACCATCCTGGAACTGGGAAACACTCAGAACCAAAATTATTATTCTAATGGAGACAGCCCTGGAGTCTGATTTACAGCAGCTGTATGGAATGTCATTGCCCGAAGAAGGCCTCCTTGCCTTTTTTGCAAAGTAATAGTTCTCTCCATTGTCATAAATCAGTTGGCAGATTGATTTCACTTACGCCTGGGCCATCTGATTGGTTTGCAGGTTTGGGTTAAAACTGCTGGAAAATCAAGCCCTATTAAAGGAGAAAGAAACCAAGGAGGCTTTATGTAGATACATTGCTGCATGTGCAATGAAATATAATTACCTGGAACAACTAGTGCCATCACTTATTGGTTTGTTGCACAAGTATGAACATTTGCCAGTTCATGTAGCAGACATTATAGCATTTGGCAACAACAAATATCATGACAATAAGTTGGCTGTTGCAGTTCTAAGAGAGATTGGCAGCACGAATCCGAAGGATTATGTGCATGTTGCTTCCTCTGCAGATAATGTAGGCTGTTTCCTGTCTGAGCTCACTGACCGTCTTCCAAAACTTATGGTTACTAATCTCAGCATGTTGATGCCTCATTTTGGAGGCGAGTCATACAAGTTTAGAAATGCACTTGTCACAATGTTGGGAAAGTTGATTGTAAAGGCATTTAGGGATCCAGATTCAAATCCTGCCAATGAGACATTAAGGATTCGAAATAAACAGGCAATGCTTGATGTCCTTATTGAACGTGTTCGCGATACAACAGCTTATACACGAAATCGAGTCCTCCAAACATGGATATACTTATGTGAAGAACATGCTCTATCTATTGGGCTATGGAATCCAGTTGCAGAAATAGCAGCAGGAAGACTTGAAGATAAGGCAGTTATTGTTCGGAAGAGTTCCCTACAGCTGCTTGCAACATTGCTACAGTACAACCCATTTGGACCACAACTGCGTACATCTGTTTTTGAAGCAACACTTGATAAGTATAAAGAGAAACTAGAAAATATGACACAAAATACAGCAAGCACACAAGAAGCTGGAACCAATCCCGAAGACTTAGCTGCACAAAATACTGTGGAAACCGCCCGTGTTGAGGGAGTTAGTGTTGTTGGGGATGAACAGCAGTCGCAGTACGAGGATAGCGGTCCCTCTCAGATGCCAGTAAACAATGGCTATTGTGTTTCTGATGTTGGTGGCATTGAACAAACACGAGCTTTAGTAGCCTCACTTGAAGCTGGCTTGCGTTTTTCCAAGACCATGGCATTAGCCATGCCAATAGTTCTTCAGCTGTTATCCTCTCCTGCTGTTACAGATGTCAATCATGCCATTGAGTTTCTAACATGCTGCCGGCAGTTTAATATTGATGGCTCTGAATCAGCTTTCCGCAAGACTCTGCCTCTTGTAAGATATCTACTATTATTCATTGGCTAGTTTAATTTCTGCCTGCTTGGAAAATTGTCAAATGCCATTAGGTACCGTCAATTATGCTGTGTTGATTTGTTTGTAATTTAGGCCTTTTCTCAAGAGAAGGGAATTTATGAAGCTGTTGAAACTGCATTCATCAAAGCGTATATGAAACAAAGTCCACAAGAGACCGTGCAGAACCTTCTAAAACTCATTTCGGAAGCTCCAATAGGCGATCTTGCTTGCACAGAAGCATTACTGTGCAATCTCATGAAGAAGCAAGAGATCTCTTCAAATATGGTACTTGAATTTGGACGAGGCTACTCTTATTCAGAGTATCTGCATAATCACATTTTAATGTTTGTTTCATATTTAGGTAACAAGACTTTGGGAGGTGTTTACGTTTAATGTTAATGGTGTTACACCAGAACAAAGCAGAGGTGCATTGATGCTGCTTTGCATGATTGCAAAGTGTTCCCCACAAATTATGAGTTTTCATATTCAAAATGTAATAGATATTGGATTCGGGCGATGGGCTAAAGATGATATGCTGCTTGCAAGATTTGCTTGTGTTGCCCTTCAACGTTTGAGCAATGAAGACAAAGCAAGTATGCAGCCCAATCATAAGATATTTAGTATCTTATCAAGTTTAATCATTGGGCAAGCGTTGCCAGAACAGAGTTGGTATGCAGCTGCAGAACAAGCTATAAATACACTCTATGCATTGCATCCAATGCCAGAAGCCTTTTCAGCAAACCTTTTATCGAGGTTTTTCCAGTCAGTTTTTGTGAGAAGTGAACACAATGGCAGAAACCACGCCACATCCAATGACAGCACTGCTGAGTATTGTGATCAACAACCTATACCCCCGTATTCCACCAAAACACTTGGTCGCTTCTTGTTTGTAGTAGGTCATGTTGCCTTAAAGCATCTGGTTTACATTGAAGCTTGTGTAAAGGGCGTTCGTAAAAATCGAGCTGACAAAGAAAGAACAATGGCTGAGGCTACTGCTGCAAATGCCATGCAGGAATCAGAAACAAGTCTCAAGGTGCGTATTTAGTGAGAAGCTTAGTGATGTTCCTGATTATGATTTATGCTACCCAATTTTGGCCAGGAAAACATTACCGCAGAGCTGGGATTAGCGGCTTCAGAAGATCTGAAATTGGACATTCTTCTAGAGACAGCAGAACAGGAGATTGTCTCTGGAAAAGAACATAGGAAATTTCTCATTGGCACAATAGCTCCCTTTGTTGCCAAGCTTTGCAGGAACTCAAAACTTCTGCAGCAGGTAACTTATTCAAGTTATGCTTCAAATGATGCCTCATCACGTTCTTCAACTGCAATAAATTAATCTCTGCCTGGCTTTGGTGGCAGTCACCTCAGCTCCGTATATGTGCAATGCTCTGCCTCTGTAAATTAATGGCAATAGATGCCAATTACTGGTAACTTTGAGATCCTCACCCGTATTAGAGGCCATGCTTGCCATGCTTGATGTTCTAACCAAATTTTCTATTCTGATGCAGCGAGAAAAATCTTCAGTTGCTGTTCACAGCAGCTCAAAACTGCGTGGATGATTTAGTACGTTCAAACTGCATTATAAGCCTTGGTGACTTGGCATTTCGATTTCCAAACCTATTGGAACCATGGACAGGACATATTTATGCTCGGCTTCAGGATAAATCCACTGCTGTTAGGAAAAATGCTGCATTGGTGATATCTCACCTAATATTGAATGACATGATGAAGGTGAAACTTTTTTTTTTTAGAAGTTCAATCAAAACCATCGTTGTTTCGTTATAGCTGATTTATGTAAGCAGGTGAAAGGCCACATTAGTGAAATGGCTTTACTATTACATGACGAGGACCCCCGCATTTCTAATCTAGTGAGACTTTTCTTTCACGAACTTTCTAAAAAAGGTACATTTACTTTTTCTTGCAGAGTTGGAAGAGAAAACTGATTACATGTCTTTTTATACAGGAACCAATCCAATCTATAATCTTCTTCCAGACATGCTTAGTCGTCTATCCTCCATGAAAGGCTTGTCCAAAGAGATATTCCATGCTGCGTTGCAGTTCTTAATAGGGTACATTAAGAAGGTATGCACTCTCTTCTAAGCTGCAGTAAGTCTACAATCTTATTTAAAGCACCAGAACTCTTTTCTTTGCAATCTAGCTTTCAAAATACATGTGTGTCATTTCTAGTCTAACTCTCTCAAAGAACGGTATGCAAGATTTTCAGTCGCCATTAAAAACATTTCTACGTTTTTGTATGTGACTCCATGTTATGTGGAATATGAGATCAAGGATATGATTCAGCTGCTATAACTGATTGTTATCTTGGAAATATTATCTGTCCGCTAGAAGAAATGAAATGAAGCCTTTTCGCTTGTTATGAGATAGCACAAAAAATATTTCTATAAAAGTGTGCTGCAGAGCATCTGATAATGCTAACCTCACAAAGAGTTGGCCAATTATCCAGACACATATAGCTTATTACATATCTAGTCAGCCTCAGTTGCAAGCATGGGAAAGATGACCATGAAATTAGAATGACACTCTGTTTTGTTCTGCCACCTGAATCCGATGTAACAATCACAGTTTCTAAATAAGCAGGGCAGATAAATGAGATGCATTATGTATCCCAGTGGATAGGGATACATGTACCAGCTGTATTAAAGATTATATCCGAAATTAGATGTGATTTTACTGATGGGCACAAGATTCACGAGTTGCAGAGTATATAGCTGAAGTGAAATGTTTCATACAGTGATTTGCATTGATAGGAAAGAATATACTACTTGTTCTCTTCTCTTTTTGTCTTACAGATGATAAAGTCATTTAGCAGTAAAAGGGATGTGAGGCTTTTGTAATATGCTTTTTTTGTAGAATGGAACTTAGGTAAACCTGGAGTCCTATAACCTATTTCTAATGGATTCTACAGGAGAGACAAATGGAAGGTTTAATTGAGAAGCTGTGCAACAGATTCATCGGGACTGCTGGTAATGTACATCTTCCACCAGTAATAATGCTTTGCTTGTTTGGTTTATCTGAGGATATCCTTTTCTCTACAGATAGGAGGCACTGGCATGCATTGTCATACTGTCTTTCTCAGCTGGCCTACTCAGATAAAGCCATAAAAAAGCTGACAGAGCTCTTTAAACAATTTGAAAATGCTTTAGTTGATGATGAAGTCATTGAGAATTTTAAAATGATATGCAGCAAGGTCAGCTACCAACAGATATATCCTTTTAGTATTGTCATCATCACTGGCATGGAAAGGTTTTGAAAATTATATCTCTCACTTTGCAGGCAAAAAAACTTGCAAAACCAGACTTGAAGTGTATCATTGAAGAATTTGAAGAAAAAATGATGAAGTGTCACCAAGAAAAGAAAGAACAGGAACTTGCTGCAAATAATGCAGCGTCACATCAAGAGGCCCGTCTGTTATCTGCAGATATTGAGGTTGCTCACTCTGTAGGAGATGAGGAGGGAATGTTATGTAATGGAAATAACACATCAGCTATGAGTTCTCCAGCAACAGATGAAGTAAAGGAGGAGAACAATGGATCATTGCCATCTTTTTCTGGGAACATTGGTAACTACATCAAACCATCTATATTATCTTTGGAATGGATGTTGGTTTCAACCTTACCATGTCTGATGTCATTTAGAGATCTTCTAGCAACATTAATTATCTTACAGTGTTACATGCTCTTATGCTCCATAAGCCCTAAATCATGTCACAAGTTCTTAATAAGGTGATGCTACAGATTGATATGGTTCCAGACTTGAAATTGTCATACTAGTTTCAAAACTATCTGATATGTCCTTTTATAACAACATTAATTATTTTTAAGTCTTGTATGTGCTTACAAAACTTATTAGGAATTGATATGGTTTGCATACTTGGTCTGGTTCGATTGTGACTTACAACTGTCTGCTATGCGATTTTACCTTCTCTCGATGGGGTTAAGGACATGTCATTTTTCTTTGACTTCCATGTGATAGTATCAAAGTTCTATAGACATTTTGGTCATCCATTACCGATTTGTACCCACCAAGTGACACTTGAAATACTTTTGACAATGCAGACTGCAATCTGAAGCGTTCTGCAGGGGAAGAAAGTGACGCTGACAGTACGGTATGCAACCTTTTGTAACTTTTGTGTGTTGCTGTTTGGCATTAGTGTCATTTATATGCCACATGTATACTTCTAGGTTTCAACATGCACTTTAAGAAGCCATAGCGCCATACCTATGGATCATGACAAGCACAACCAGAAACCAAAGAGAGAACAACAAAATCAGACTGTGAACTCGTCTTTTGCATCGATTGCTGAAAGGCAGAAAGAGGGCAAGGAAGCTAAAAGACTTAGAAGCCGAGCAGCACAAACAAAGCATGTATGCGTGAAAGATGATGATGACGGTGATATATCTTCAGTGGAAGTTGATACAAGAACGAAAGCAAGACAGACTAGGAGGAGGAATAGAATAGCACAGGTAAAACTTTGTTGATGGCAAAAAATTTTCATCCTAGCATGAAATTTCTAAATTTTCTTTACGGTGGCAGAGTCTGAGGCTATCCAGTGAATCTAATAAAAGTCCATCGGAAACTTCCTCAGGGATTACAGATAGTTACGAAAATGAGCTGAAGGTTTGTTTCATTCCAGAATGACGTCTTTAAACTAAATTACAGTCTGAATCTGTTTGGTTTTACATTCACACAGGTTGTAGAGTTGGCAGATGTAACAAACAAAATTGCTGATACATGTTCCAAACGGTTTGAAGAAGCTTTGGATAACGATGGACCTTGTAAGCTGAACCACAGCCCTGCAGAAAAGGTATCCCCTATTTGTGGTTCTATGCTTGATAATGAAGACCTGTAGGGTTTGTCAAATGTTTTGGTGGAAAATCCTTTGTCGTTTCACGCGGGTCAGTTCATAAAGCATGAACTGGTAAATGTCAACTCGCAGGCTTTTTTAGAGATTTGTTCGCAGGTGAGGGAGCCACATGTAACAGTATACTTTATGTGTATGTACATTATTGTAAGAATGAAGAGATACCATGATATATCCCTGTCCCAAGGAGAAATAGATTGTGAATGAAGGGCAAAAGCATAACTTGTAAGTCAGGTTAAGTGGAATGCAACTTTGAATGCCATGCCCAATGTTTCATATTGGAAGTTACATCTGTGTGCTTTTAAGAAACAACAAACTAACAAGCAAATAAATACAGCATAGGCTATCCAGGGTTGTTTCAGGAAGGAGCTGCTGTCAATGTGGAGCACAAGTATGGACACATGAAATTTCGGTGCAAGTTATCTAGTCATACTTGTCATGGATGCCTGCCATTTATCTCCTTCAGAAATTAATCAAAAGAATAAAACTAGCCCAAAGCACTTTTTGATTACTTTGCAACAAAGAGAATATGCACCAAAATAATAGGGGTTTTTAATGGGATTTGATTTGGATGTATAAATCACCATACTTAAAACTATACACCATACCCTCAAAATAATTGAATGGGATGTTAAAAAAAAAAAGGGAAACATGAAAAAGACTATTATTAACTATGTGATATCCTCAATGTAAGTGGTAGCTCTTGTGGAGCAACATCTAAAGCCTAGAGCAAATACATTGAGTATTTGTCCTACTTTTTTCTAATGCAAGAAAATTCTTGCAAAATGATGTGTATATTTCACAAAATTGGTCTACCACAGTGTGGGGAAAGTCCTAAGCACGTAAATTTTGCCGGTACAAATTTCTATTTTTTCGATACACGAAAGCTTTTGTAGAAATTGATCCTATAATAAGACGGTACATTTGAAAATTAAAAGGAAATTAGTGGTATAATTGAGATCCTATAATAAACTGGTATATTTGAAGATTAATAAAAAATTAGGCTGGTGCAATTGAGATTTGATAGGAAAAATGTTGCTACATACAAAAATCTGTTGAAAAAATATTTGTTTATATGCTATAATGCAATCTACATATTTATGATCCATGTATATCGAGGTGTTGCTCCTTTAATTTTGTAGCTGAGTACTTTAAATTTATAGCTCGAGCGGGAAAATGAAAATGATTAGCAAAGTGGGAGCAGAGAAGCATTTGTAAACTTATAGCTTGAGCTGGAAAATAGAAATGGTTATCAAAGTAGAGCAGAGAATCATTTCTATATTTATTCTCTCTTTCTCTATTCTGGAAAGCAAGAGATATGGGTAGGATGCCAATGACAAGGTGAAGAAGATAATGAGAAGGATTTTGAAGACGAGGATAGATGAAAAAACATCAGAAGATTGAATCGCTTATATGATTTGTTTTCCAATACATTAAAAATCTGCTAGGAAATTGCCTATACGATTTTTAGATTGGCTATAACATATAAAGTTTGTAGTTATTTTCCATGTACCATTTTAAAAACTGTCCCCACCACTGGTCTACGATAAATCCAACTATCTCACATGCATTTAAACTGTGACTTTTGTGATAAAGACAAATAATCCGCCTAAACAACTCAATTTAACACAACAAGATACCTCTACACGACACAACAGAGGATTATCACAGGAGTTATCACAATAACCTCAACAGAGGATTCTCATAGGAGATTATCACAATAACATCTTGAATTCACATCTACTCGTTATTATCTTAAACTGAATCTTTGCTCTCGCATGTAAACCTCTCAAATTTTCAATTTAAGGGAGGTCAAAACCCCTCCCCCCCCGGGTCGCAAGTTACCCAATAACCTGCTCTGCCTCAAGCATAGCCTGCCACTTTCTACGACATTTCTTGAGGGCTTCCTTGCATAGGGGACAAAAAGCCTAGGAATAATAATAGTATAAAGGGGAGGGAATTTCACATAATTACAAGCCTAGCTTATTCATTTCATATGCATAGTCTTCAAGTTTCCTCCTCATGTTATATTATTCTCCCAAACAAAATGGTTTAAACGTTCTGAAAGAAAACTGTAAGTTAGCCAGCTGGACATTTCTTTACTGTTGTAGCTTTTCATCCATGTATCAGGTTTTGCTCCTTCTGGATGTGGTTCGTGTCTTGGATGTTTCTCTTGTTTGTCTCCTTTTAATTGCCGCAAAGCATGTGGTAAAGAAGGTATTAGAGCTTGTAAGCATTCAGCTACGGCATTTGGATTCCCATGCATATTAATTATCTGTAAAGACAAGTATCAGGATATATTGCACAAGTACTTTCTTGGACTAGGAACAATAAATTTTAATTTAGAGTACTCGCAAGGGTTGATCCATGAACTCATGCCACAGCTCATGAGAGAACAACTGTAGGAGTCATCTGCACGATGAAGCTTCTAGAATCACATATAATGGTACAAGCTATTCAATCAAACCGCAGGAAGTCTTTTGGTGAAATTTTACACTGACTACTAGTGAACTTGTCTTAGTCCATGTCAAAATAGATAGCCCTTGGCATGTGACCTAATTTGAGGATTTTAGAATGATATACTTACCTTTAAGCTTTCCGGTAGCATAACTGAAATTAAATCTGGTGCCTCTTTCTCAATCAAAGGTTTTGTTGCTTCGGTTGTGACATCTCTAGGAGTAAAACCAGTACCACCTGTCATAGAGCAGTATTATTTGAGCTTTCATGGAAAACAGTTGAAAAGCCAAAAATAAAAGGACTACCAGTTGTTATGATTAAATCCATTCCAAGCTCACATCAGTGTAACATAGCTCTTTGCATGTCCTTAACATCATCGTGGACCACAAATTTTTCCATAATTAGTGTTCCCCCCATCTTTTCTGATGGTAAATTGATTACTTGCACTGCTCTAGAACCACGAAGAGCCAAGACAAGCCAACTAAAATTTATACCAGCTATCAGACCCATAAATGTAGCTACATTTCGCTTTAAGAAATTGAAGCAAATTGATTGAGTCTTGCATTTTCCACACAAAAATATGTTGTTGGTTGGTTATAATGCACAATTTCTACGTATATATTACGTGTGGTCAAGGCCATTTTCCGATGCAACGGTGCCATTAACAGTCAAAATAACTACTTTGACTTGCAGTGATATGTCACCATGTTTGTTTTCCACCACATAAGGTTGATTGTCCCGATGCTATAACGACCTCCTGCTAGTAATGTAACGTCCTTCTGTGGAATCTACTTAACAAATGGCTATTGGCTTGATTACCAGTGTTTTCTGCAAGAAAGACGAGCATGCCAGAATATCCTTTACCAATTGAGATCATGAATTTTAACATTTCAGAGGGACAAGTGAAAAATATTACCCTGAACCATCCCACTAGATTGTTGCATAGTGGAACTCAGACATCTCAGCACTCAATATGATTGGATGAAGTAGATTTGTCTAACAAAAAAGTACTTTGGGACACAAGAACAATCATATAGCACATTAAAAGGAACATGACACAGTCGAGGTTCTGGCCACCTTGCAAAAGAATGAATAATTGGAACAGTAACCAGATAAGTAGACAAGACTGCTGACTGGATTTCCAGGTAGTGCAAATACAAGAAGCTGCCTAGTACCCCAGAGGCTTTCGATACTTTAATCATTGCAAATGTAAGAGGCTTTCCAGGTTTCATATTTACTTGAGACATAAATATTATCTTTCCAGCAAGCTCGGAAAATAACCTAATAAGCAATACAATCTGCATCGCTAATATTATGCCTTGGTAAGAATAACAGGCCATTCAGGCAAAAGGTATATACAAACAGTCCCCACCATTATGTCTTCCACTTGAAATGGAAAAAAGCAAGTTCGAACAGCTAATGGTTAAATGCATTATTGTGCATGCTGGTTCTAGCCATGCTAAAATAGCCTATACATTTGGAAGTACAAGTATAGTGATAGTTTAAATGCTAGCATACCACATAGTTTGATTCTTTCGAAACTGAGATGACACTTCATAATATTCACCCTTTTTCATCCCTTAGGTTTGTTGTTTATTTAACCAAAATGCAAGCCCCTACAGTTCCAAGAGAGCATACACAGACACAATCCCTAGTTGAAAATGCTGATATTTACAATACAGAGACATGAATAAAAACCCATTGGATAAATCAACCCAATTGAGCAAAGCCACCCATCTAAACATGATAATATAATGCAAGAAAAACTACTTTCTTCTCACAACAAGGAGAATAATAATATACATATAACTTCAATACAATAAACTTAACCAGGCCGAAGTTCCACATCCATAGAATCATTAAGAGCAAGTGCACTTGTCTTTTGGTATCTGAAAGCCACTAGATCATGTGGAGGACATCCACTGTCATAATAGTAGTAGATACTGGAGCTACTTGGTGAATCAGTGGAGCTGAACTATTCTTGCAATGTGCAACCTTCTTTATATGTGCAAAAGACTATCCTTCTTCTAGAAGTTCCTGTTTGCGAACAATATCTTGAAGGCGAGAATGTTGCTCCTCACTAAGAGGGCTCGATGACACAATCTGAGAGGCAGATGCACTAGAAGGAAGTGATGGTGCAGAAGCAGCTTGAAGAGAAGACACACGAGATGTTCATACTAGTGAATTAACTGGTGCAGAAGGAGACACATCAGAAGATACCACAACAGGACATGTGCAGCTGAAGAAGATGCTATCTGACATGGTGTAGAAGCAATTGGGAAGGCAGATACAGGAATCTGCCTAGATCTATAAGCAGCAAAAGCTTCAATACTGGGAAACATCTTTGCAAGCTCTACTCCATTAAGCAGATGTAGTTTGTATTTGAACAAAAGAGAACCGCTCTTAACCATCACTAATTGAGGAATAGAAATACAAGTTGGAAGGGACATGCATATTCGAGGACTATAACAATGGAATGGCATTCTTAATCCATTTGCAATAGCACTCATAAGATCACGAATTTCCAATTCAAGTGGAAAATCTTTCCAATGCAAAACAGCAAGGCATGTGCGATGCGCCAAACTTACTTGGCAGAAATCCAGGAGGTACAGAAGATAATGTTCCCAAAGAGGATCAATGCCATGTTCTATAAGCTTGTCGATTGCAACTGATGAGTCAAACATGACTAGAAAAAAATTAGCATGTTTATCCAACACCTTCAAAGATGCATAATTAGGGAGACCCAATCTCTGAAGATGATGCTTTAGCCAAAATCCAATTCTCCTGAGATCAAGAAATTGACAAGTGAAATGGCATACAAGTGTATGGGATACAAGATTCTGAATACACTGCAGATGTACATCGTGATCAATCTCAACAACTGGTAGGCCAGCCTGTATAAAAGCATAGAAAACACCCTCAGAAGGCAATTGAACACACATATGACCACTTTATGCTTGCAATTCGTTAAGATATGAGCTTAATTCTCTCTTATTGTTCTGGAACATGATATTCAATGCAGCACAGATTGCCCATCAGATGTCATATCACGTTTGGTCCAATCACAGAATCATGTAGAGGAAGCCCTAGCCACTGCATTATAAGAACTCCAAGGAACAGAAGAGGCAAGTAGCGGCCCATCAGAAGCAGATGGAAAAGAAACAGAGGTAATAATAGTAGTAGATATGGTGGCTTCTACTTGAGAAGTAGGCAGGCAGAGGGATATATTTGGAAAGAGGAGGGAAGTGTTGCATGTCCACGCTCATACTAACAGGAGTAGAGTCAAAAGCAAGAGGATTAAGGCGAGAGAATTATTTGCTAAATTAAGAAGCAGCAGAGAAGAGTTCACATCATATACAGAAGAAGAGATTAAGGCACAACCTACCACTTTGGAAGTACCCGTGGCTGAAAAACGCGTTCCAGAAGCGGGCAAACTAGGGTTTGCCATGACGGCCAAAAACAGAAAATCCCAAATCTGGCCAAGCTACACTCAACAAAACTATATGAGCAATACAATGATGGAAAGCCGAGCCACATGACAATTTCAATACTGTTTGGATATCTAACGGAAAAAATTATCAGAGTGCACGCTACAAGAAACATTCTAAATAAAAATTATCCAACGCTTAAGGCTGAAATCTATGAAAGGCTTCTGCAAATAAAGCTGGTCGGCCAATCCGTCTAATAACAGAGATACTCCTCTAGAGATAACTTGGTCTTGATTAGAGCTGTGGTTTTAGCTCTTTGAGGCTCCAGAGGCTCCATGTCCTTTGCTTAATAGTAAATAGGAGTGGAGTAGAAGAGATTCATCTTTCCCTTTCGCCTTTTTTTATAGATTACTACAAAAGTCTTGGAAAAAGCCATTTGTGCAACAAATCTCTTTTCTAGGGACTCTGTAAGCTTCATACAAGTCCGTGCAATTCTTTGTGTGAAATCAATTCGTCTGCACAATCGTGGTCATTCTTAGAAGTCGCCATAGCCTGCTTTACTCTGGCAATGCTAGAGTCTTCATTTAGGAAGATGAATTTTTTGCACTTATTACTCTCGGCTCGAAAGATCCCCCAAATTACCTCCAATAGCAGGTTTAGGACGTATTGGAGAATAGTATAAGAGACCCCTTTCCAGTTTGGAAGGGGGGTCTTGCGACGGGGGTCTTGGCCGAGAGAGGGTCCCTTCCAAACCGGAAAGGGGGGCTGGGACCTTATGCCATTCCCCAACAACATGGAAGTTGGAAGACATTTTCAGAGGCTCGGCTATGGCGTAAGAGCTCGGCTATGCGCCTACAAAGGAATGGGCTCGGCTATGGTGCCTGCAGAAGAATTCAATCAATCCAAGCCTACACAACTATGGCATGGTTCATAATCCTTATAGCAAGTTCTTAGCAGAGCAATGATGGCCAGAACTAGCACGGAACAAAGCAACCCGGGCAAGAAAAGTAGGGGATTCCTTTGCAGATCAGGTAGCAAAAACCGAAGGATTTTTGTGCAACTTTGTAGACAAAATGCAGTTATGAAAAAAATAGGGGCTTCTGTAGGTAGGAAGCTTCGATTCTTCGCTCTTGGTGGATTTGCGGCTATGGGGTGGACCGCATTTGATACGATTCATGTATATTTTAGATTGTTGTAACAACACAGAATTATAGAACCCACAATAAAATAATAGAACACTGGACTAAAGAAACTTTATTCATGCACAATTGGTATGGCAGCACCATTAACCACCCAACCGGATCCACTGGGTTATGGCAAAACACAAGTGCAATGGCAAATACAAAGCTCTGGCATCTGGCTTATTGGCCCTCCAGGCTAGTCTCACTACTCCAAGAAGCCACAGATCAGAGAGCAACTACAAATCTGTAATGTCACTGTCGCAGTAATTTGTGACCCCTTGTCACAAATTCGGCCATTACTCCCGCACACGGATGAACCACGCGATGTGTCACTCTATTTCAGAAACTAGACTCCGAGCCGATTTGAACGAGGTAAAAGTGGCCTCCATCGGAACTCTGGTTACGGAGATATCTCTAACTGAAGTTTAGATTCTATTTATAGATTCTCCACGACTTTAGCCTTTTTTAGCAGGCAGTTGCCTTTTATATCAAAATATCTCCTTGCCTTTAATTAGATTACATGACTTATCATATGGGATATTATCTATGGGCTGCTCCCTCAACTAATAGTTATCCCATGATAGTACCTCGACCCCTTCCATAAATATCAATGTTTTTTCACACCCAAATATGTTATCCTATGCACCTTCTTTATATACACTTCGGGAAACATTAGGAATAACATTTACATAATACTTGCCATAATTTTTTTGCCATATTCCAATAACCCATTTGCCGTGGACCACTCCCCCGTGCTTTCTCCATATCAGTATTCTATGGGGAGGCGCTATTTGAGAAGGTAATGTATTTCGAGTTTCATCTGTAGACCATGAGACCTGCAGATAGCAAAGAGTGCGAATTAAGTTTCGCAGCAACGTTCGCCAGCCTACTCCATAGATTCCGAAAGGGGGAATAAATAGCTCAGAACCAGAGTAGTTTGTTCATATCTTTATTTGATCTTCCAGGCTGTTTTTCTTAGCAAATGCAAACTAGACAGAAACGACAAGATGCCATTTGAGCTATATTTCCACATTTATGTATGATTTTAGATGGATAAGAAGCTTGGCTATGTCAGATCCTGTGGTTAAAGTCTGCTTGGAGACGAAAGGGGAAGGGCAAAAACAGGGGAATGGCCTGTACTTTAAAACCTATTAAATTTGTTGTTGGTGGAATGTGGAAGCCAACTTCCATTTCAGAATATTTAGCATCACCAGATTAAGCCTCACATAAAAATGGAGACCCAACTTCCATGTTGGTCACAGAGAATATCCAGACATATACGTCAAGGTAAGTGGGTCTGCCTTCCGGCAGTTTCTTGATTCATTCTTCTCAAGAATGGCAAATGGGTTCAGCAAACCTGTAGAATCCAGTTTTCATCTTACCTTGACGTCGTAGAACGGAATGGGGTCAAGCATTCTTGCTTCCCCCTAACCTGCAGAATCCGGTCGCGCCTACACGGCGCTCCCGGATTCTGGAGGTCAGGGGGAAGCAAGAATGCCTTCCCCCATTCCGTTCTACATCACAAGAAGCATATATCCAATAGATTTCCACCCACCAACATGAACCCAAGATCAATGGCCACATGGACATGGTTGGTTGGTCCATTGTAGATATTTTCCATTTTAATGCGTAGATGGCAAGCTAAAGATGCTATCACGTGGGCGGGCCATGGCGGACAGAAAAGGGCAATGGTATCAAGCCAAATCCGAACTGGCCCATCCGATTAATCATTATAATCTGGCCAATTTGATGGCGCGTCATATGATCTTGCTCCATCGCCATTTGCTGCTTCCGATCTCCACCATTTCTACTCGGCTCTTTTAATTCTTAATTTCTTCCAGGTTGTTTTCTGTTTTGCATTTCATTCTTAGTTCTGTTGAGCTTTGCTTTTATAGGAACTTGTTTTGCTGGCTTCTATTAGGATTTCAACAGGACATATAGCTGATAGTTATCGCGTTCGGATTTGGTCATACTCAATAGCAGGCTCGAGCCACATCTCTTTTTAGATAACCCAGTTCTACTTTACATTTTACTGCCTCGAGTAGGGAATTCGCCCCTTGACTACTTAAAAGCTTAGCAAAGGTCCACCTTCTTCTTGTCTGGATATATAGAAATCCATATTAAGTATTTGTTAGTCATTGCTGTATTACAGAAGGACATAATCAAGTTTGTGGTCGTCTATACAAGTGAAAGGTTATTTTATGTTATTAGAGAAGACAAGAGTTATTGCATATGCAAGATAAAATAAGTGAAAGGTTATTTTTTGTTTTAAAGAAGACGAGTTATTGCATATGCAAGATAAAAATGTGGGGGATTTATTGTTTATTGCCAACAAAGCACTAGACAGGATGTAGAATGAATTGATTTAAGGAGGATGTTACTTCCAAATGAAGATTTTGAAATCTCTTCAATTCATTCTTAAGCTCAAGGCATGTGAAAATTCATTTATGTAGCAGGACTAATGCCTACAAGAGTTGAGCATGAATCTTCTTCAGATGATGGCAAGGTTTTGGATGGAGTGGAGGGTGATGGAAAACCTTGTTTGGAAGACGACTCCTGGAACAATTCAGAACTTGTCCATGAGCTAATAGTCTTGTCAGTAACTCAACCAGATGGTGCCGTCTGCCATTTTAATGCTCGTTTCTCCACTGCCCCCTAATAAAGTATATGATATTATAGTAGATCCCAACAATAGGAGGGCACTTAAAAATATTAAGGTAATATGACACAGACCATATAAAACCAAATTATAAACTGTCTAGTTCTTACAATATTGCATGTTCAGGAGATAGAAAGGTTCTGGAAGATGATGGAAACAGGCAACTGGTAGAAGTTGAGCAGGTCTTCTGGTCGTCTTTTGGTTGAACAAAAGAGAAAAGAATGCATGGTAAAGATCAATCACATTTTGCACTTTTTTCTGCTAGCAATTAAACCTTATTTGAAGCACAAGTGTTATGCTTTTTGCAATTAATACCGAGTCAAGTTTCTTGTATGCTCTGACAATGTATATACATTATATTTTTAGATGTTGTTTGACTTGGCAAGGCAGGGGATGATGAAGAAATTTTTTGGGTCATGGAAGATTGAACCAATGACTATCGCAACGGATGGCGCACCCACTGATGCTACAGGGTCATGGGTGGAACTTGAACAAACAGTTGAGCCAGCTATGATTCCTCCATGGCCTTTGAACTATGTGAGGGGAGTCACTGCAGAAATCTGCCATGATTTGCAAATAGAGTGCCTTAGGCCATCAACCCTCAAACGGGGTTCCTGAAGCTGTCTAAGAAACATCATTACTGAAAGATGTAATTGGCCCATCAATATTGGCTCTGGATTTCCCAACTAAGGTACATAAGTCGAGAGTTATATGGTTGTTTCTGTTGTATATAAATCTTGGCATTAACATGCATCAAAGGTATCTCCACAAGAAACAACCCATCCAAAAAATGGAACCCCTTATGCCTAGGTAATAAAGGTTGCAATGTTGATGAATAGCTCCAAATTGCTATACAGCTGCCTCCGGTGGCAAATGTGTGTAATATTCATGTAGTTTGTTCCACAGTAATGACCACGAGGTTTAGATTATAGCATTGTACCCTTGAAATTATATGATGTATATACCTGTTAATAGTATTGGGTTCCACAAGGATGCCCTTATCTCGAACATTGTTTGGAAGGATGGCTTATTGATCATGGGGATGATAAAGCTCAACTTGTGCACCAGATTATTGAGCAGCTCATATATGCCTAGCCCGCTATGGTCCCCAGTAGCCACGCTCAGCAGGGACCTCCCTCCACTTTGCCACTGACCCGTTATGTGGTGCTTAGTCACTCCATAACCTCCATAGCCAGGTGGGCTCTATGCACAAGTTGTATCATAACCTCCATAGCCAGGTGGGCTCTATGCACAAGTTGTATAATAATGGGAACTAATGGATCTAAACTAGTAGCATCATCTAAATAATGGCTACTAGGTTTGTACCCCCTCTTCCCAATACACAAGAGGTGCAAACATGAGATCAACCATCATCATATATCAACATAATATAACAAGAATAACAACTGATTTTGATCACATATCTCTAAATTATAGTTAGGGTTCTTTGATTGTTCATGCCCAAAACTATAGGTTCTAGAATGGCTCTATTAGGACACAATGTGCAACTCAACTGGAGTCTACTTGAAGTACCTGCTCCCGATGAGTCGCCCGCCCCTAGTTCTCCATCTCTAGCAGGTGGTTCGAGTAGACGATCCTCCTCTGCTACGCTTGCGCTTCTGGATTGCTACTGCAACCTCGGCTATCAAAGATGATCCTCGAATCGGAGCTGTGGGCACGTGCTGATGGATCAGAAGTTGGTTAGGGTTTGGCCTTTTATGTGTTAGGGTTCACATGAGGCCACTCGGCTCCAATAGGGCGCGTCCATGCGGCGGGTCACCTGTAGAGTGAAACCATATGGAAATGGGTCATCTCCTAAGGTTGACTACGTTATGTAAATAACTTGGCCATGCCCCCACACTGGGTGCATATAAATCTACTAATGTAGATTTGTATAGTGACGTGGCCTAGGATATACGTATTTATATCGTATATTCTAGGGGAACGTCACATTCTCCACCCTTAGCATAATGCTGTCCTCAGCATTACGTAAGGTGAAACGAACCTGCGTCAACATTATGCAACAAAAACAGTATTTAAGTTAACACTTAGAATTTATTATGAAAATAACATGATATTTAATTATATCGATCATTGTAAAGGCTGTATTGACATACATACAAAATTATACAGCGTTAACAAGTTTTACATTATAATAAGATAATAACGTAATTAGAAGTCACAAATTAAGACAAAGTCTTATAATTCCTATTCATGCCGTGATGTGCTCCCATCCGTTTGTTGCCATTGCTTCTATTGGCCCGCCAAATAGCACATCACGTTAGCTTAATTAATATATTGTGGTTTTCTAAGGGTCCACCCCTTTTATTTTAATTTAACCTACATGAACGTAACATTTCCTCGACATATGGGGAGGATGCTTCCACCATAATGGCCATAGAGATGTGCCCTAGCATGCCTAAGATGAATGCATGTCTAATGCCTACATCTTTCGTCACCCTTGGTGTAGGAGGTGGCTTATCCTCCATAATAGCCATAGACTCTAGGTGGTTCCTATCATGCACTTATCCATGATCTCTGCTCTATGGCTCATGCATGCCTACTTAATCTATAGGCATGAAACTATGGCATAAGGAACATTAAATATGATTCTGTCATTGCACATGACCACATGCTTGCCTCTACATGCATCCTGACTACTCATAGATGAATGCATATACTCTTTTGATCCTTGATTGCGGGATCTCTGCTAAATGCATGCACCCACCTTCTCTTTTGATGTCAACAATGTCAATTGCAAGTTGTCCTTTACATTGTTCCGTAAACTGTGGGTACTGCTTTTAAGGATCGGATTTAAGTACGCACATTGCGTCTTCACTGATAAGTGTTTCCACTTGACCAAATATTGGAGGACTTGAGATCTTCTTGTTTTCTTAAAGGTCACGGGTTCAATGCCTCGTTGTGAAAGTGGCCATGCAATGTAAAGTTGGTGGGGGAAGGACCCACTTCGGCAATGTAAAGTGGTGGGGGCAGGACCCATCTGGGTGTGTTGTAAAGTGTCACATGTCCGATAGGACGCTGCCTTGTGGCGTGACGTTAAAATCTCTTCTTCTTATATGCTTTATTAAGAAGAGCTTTTGGAACAATCTCAAGTTGTTTCTCAGTCATCTCAATAATGTTGGAGTCTTCAATATCTTCTGGATTATGATTATACTTCTTCAGAAGTCTTATATGGAAGGCTTTATGAACTGTCAAGTGTGCAAAGAGATCCAATTTATAGGATTGGTTACCTATCCTTTGAATGATTTGGAATAGTCCCGCCCACCTTGAAGCAAGCTTCTTGCAATTGCCAGTGTAGAGGTTGGCTTGTTTGACTTTCATTTTGAGCCAAACATTATCCCCTAATTGGAATTTCCCTTTTGGTTCTGTGCTTATCGTCTATGCTTTGTTTCTTCTTCTTTTTTTTTTTGTCGACTTCTTGCCGCCAAGAGATGGCCTCGAACTTCTTCGACCAATTGGTGCATCTCCTTCAACATTTGTTGAGAGACTTCTACCTTGGACAATACTATGTTATGTCAAGTGTCTGGTATTAAGCATTGATAACTATAATCTATTATGAGGGGGAACATTTTTGAGGATTCTTTCTTGGTACTATTATATGTGAACTCTACCAAGTAAATATAGTCACCCCATTTTGACGGCTTATCTCACATAGTTCCTCAACATATCTTCGAATATCTGATTTGTACATTCCGTCTGCCACCTCGCCACTTTTGATCATATCTCTCCTCTAGAGTATCAGATTCATGCAATTCTTAGATAATTAGAAAGTTCATCCAAAGATGTTTTCGAGAATATAAGATTCGAGCCTATTGGACAATAAAAAGGCTATGAAAAATGCAGATTCGCGATTTTGGAAAAAAGAGCTCGACAAAACGCTCTTTCCCATATCTCACTCTAAGAATATTAGATTCAGAAGTTTTTGGAGAGATAGAAAGCTTATCTTGTGAGCTTTCCAAGGATATAGAAATCGAACATTTTCGTGATGAGGACCCACGATATATGCACATCACAGTAGCAGTATACATTGGGTCTTATAATTTGTAAAGTGAGTGGGATAGCCGACCATAGGCACAATATCGGACTACCCCATAGAACGAAATGACAACAACAGTGTGAGAGTGCATGGCAAAGGTGAAAAGAGTGGCGATAGCTTCTGATCGAGATAAAAAACCCCACTCTTTCGGGTTTTCGGGGAAAATCTTAATAAGAAACGGTCGCCACGGTTCTCGAGGGCTTGCCTGGAGCGCCCATGTGAGGAGGAAGAGATCGGTACTGCGCGAAGAAGAAAGGTGTAGGTTGCTTGAGTGTGCTAATCCTGAAAATATAATCACAAGCATCCATAAGCTTTGTTAATAAGCACAACATATGAACGGTATGGTCTTTGATGGGAAGCTAAGCGTGTGCGTCCTGTAAAATGCTAAATCAACATAACAGAAAGAACTTTGAAAAACCTCTCTGGTCATGCATGCCACGCGACAATAAACCTCTATAACAAGGAGGGGCTGGTCATGCATGCCACGTGACAAGAAGGGGCTGGTCATGTGTGCCACGCGACAAAAAACCTCTATAACAAGGAGGGGCTTGTCACGCGTGCCAGGCGATATATGAACAATAACTCGCTTAAAAGAGAGACATTATTTAAAAATGGTTCTTAACATAGATGAGACCTGAGGTGACGGCTCATGAGTAGGAAAAAGGAAGGGTGGGACGGGAGTGTTTGCCCAATGCTACTAGACTGTTGTGATACGAACGCCGAATGAGAAGAGATAGGAAAGGACCGAATATATATCGCTCTTCCTCTCCCGAGAATCCCGATTCTACGGTGTGGATCGATCGGCATCCTCATGATGAGGACTCGCGATATACACACACCAAAATACCGGCCAAAAAGAAGCGAACTCTGCTCTCCTCACAGGCCTAGGTGGTGTGATAACTGTAGCTGCTGATGAAGGTGAGTGCCAGTGCCCGTGGAGTCGTGACACGTCATTTGGGACTCCCTGGCCGCCGCGGGATTTTCCCGTCGAGCAGAATGAGTCCCATATCGTACTGTATCCAGTCCGATGGCAGAAAGATATTAGCGCCACCAAAGAGAAGTTGTGGAATATGATAGTGACCGAGCAGATTGAGGAGAAACACGAAACAGAGGACCGCCAGAAGGAGGGTCAATATGGAAAAACTGGCCCGAGTGAATAAGACGTTGCACCAAGGAGACCGGATATGTGATGGATTGCAGTCGAGCCAAGAAAACAGAATGGCCTCGAGCTCGTTGATCTCGCTTAGAGTGACGAATGAACACCTCCACATGAGATGGAAAGAAGGATAAGTCCTACCAATTTAAATGCAAAGCCTCCGAGATGCGAAGGAACTTGGCAAAACAAAAAAGAATAAGAGAAGCGCGTGCCAAGGAGGAAAAAGGCGTCGATGGGAAGGCAAAGATAGATACAATAGCCCGCACATGAGAAGCCAGCAAGGGAAGCTTAGTGGGTGTTAACGAGGAGTGGCGAAGTCTAGAGTGGCGCAGAAGCAAAAGGAGGGAAAAAAAAGCTGGGGAGGGGAGATTAAAGATTTGGTGAAAAATTTAAATAGCTGCCGAGGCCAAACGAATAACAGAGTGTGACGGGTGCATGCCATGTAGGTGAAAAAAGCTGCCACGGTAAAGGATGAAGCGGGAAGGTAAGAGAGTTGAGAGGATAAACACCATAAGACGAACTGCCGAAAACTCGAAGAGTAGAGCCGAATGGTCGATTGCGCGTGTGACGACAAAAGGGATGGTAGAATAGAGATAAATTGTTAATAAAGCTTGGCAATGCTGGGCACCATAACTAGTCCTTGTTAATGTTTTTAGCGATTGCCGAATTTCCCCAAAAACTTGATGGGCCTCATCTTCCATCATGCATTCCATTGCAGCCTTTATTGCATCTACACATCCTTTTTTTCCTCCTATTATCAAATGGTCTTTTGCTTCGCAAGCTGAAAAGCCATGTGCTTTATGAAGTGGCTTGTTCAAGGTGTCATCTCAAATATGAATTACTTTGTTATCATCAAGATATATCAAATGACATCGAAATGCTACCATGTGCTTTATGAAGTGGCTTGTTCAAGATGTCATCTTAAATGTGAAGTACTCTGTTAGCATCAAGATATCTCAAATGAAATGCTACAGTGCTAACACAACTACAAGCACACCATATTAGAACTATTTTGTTCATATTTGGATTCAAATATTCTTGACATTCCAAATAAGTTATGAGAATTAGACCTTGAAATATATCTAACTCACAATACATATAAGTATAGAAGTAGGTTTATGAACCAGACATTACAGTAGAAAAAACAAAAGAGTGGAAAGGACGCGGGTGTAAAATGAAGCATGTTTAGATAGGATTGTATGTGAGTTTATGAGACAGCTATATTGATATGAATTCATACAGTTTTATAAGATGAAGGAGTTCGTTTACAATAGCCAGCAGCCTATCTTCAACCAGAAGAAAACTCCAATCGCCTATCTTCTACGAATTTCTCAATGCTTCTTGCCAATGTCTTCTTTGCTGGAAGTTTTTGACATCCCGATTCGGCTACGCTCACCTCTGCTCATATTTGTACCTAGATTAGTTTTTTTCCATTCATACAGACAACCCTTTGTGTGCAATACCCTCTTTCAATTTGAGCGTAATATTTGAACTTAACTTAATTGCAACGATACATCTCGCTTCATGAGGTTTCCCCTTTTCTACTCACTTGCTGCAACTCCAGTAACATTTATTCCTGCATTTGAACTTTCACTAACATTTCTTGCAGTGGAATGCACAATATTAATTTCATCTTCATCACTATTGCACTATATAAACCCTACTAGGTTAGGAAGTATATAGTTAGCCATTGTAAAATGCCATTGTAGATGATCAAGTAAAGAATGTCACATTTCCTTAAGCAAACATAGATGGGGAATTCTTACCCTTCCAATGTATTAGTAACTCTACTAGTTATCCAACAAACATACAGTCAAAACAAGGTGGCTTAGCTTTGGAAAGGCAAATTGATACACCATTATATGTCTATATAACGTGTTTCATACTGTTATAGGCAAACTCGACCAGATAAATATAGTCAGCCCATTGTGATTGCTTACTCCACACATAACTGCGTAGCATATCCTCTATAATACGATTGGTACGCTCTGTCTGACCATCCGTCTGAGGATGATATGCCGTACTCATAGCAAGCTTGGTCTGGATGGTGGCAAAGAAATCTTTCCAAAATGCACTTACGAATTTGGGATCTCTGTCGGATACAATAACTCGTGGCATTCCGTGCAATCTGAAGATCTCCTTTGCGAATAGCAGAGCGGTATCGAAGGCTGTATCCGTGGTACGACATGGCAAGAAATGAGCCATTTTCGACAATTTGTCGACCACTACCATCAATGCATCATATCCACGGAGAGTACGTGGGAGGCCCACAATGAAATCCATGGTTATCACTTCCCACTTGGCATTGGGCACATCCAGAGGTTGCAACTCTCCTGGAATCCTTAATTGCTCAGCCTTGGTTTGCTGACACACCTGACACTGCTTAATGTACCTAGCAATGTCCTTCTTCATAGAAGGCCGAAATAATCGGAGCGGATCTTTAAAGTAGGTCTTCATAAAACCCGCATGTCCAGCTATAGGGCTGTTGCAGCGTGTCATGGAGAATTAGCTTTACGCATCTCCTGAAGTCTCAGGTACACACAACTTATCCTTGTAATATAACAAGTTGCCCTCTTTCTTATACGAACGGAAAGCTTCACGTTCTTTATCTGTGCGTGCCTCCTTACTTAAACTATCCCAAACATCACGGAATTCGGGATCTGTGGCCAAGGTCTGTTCTATCTGTTTCCCAAATTCACTAGTGAGTGTGGAAATTGCATTACAATGGGTTCGGGTTACCAAGGGATGGCGTGAAAACGCATCCGCAACCACATTGTGCTTCCCAGGCTTATACACAATCTCAAAATCATACTCCTCCAGAAATTCCATCCATCTTCTCTGACGAAGATTGAGATTCGGCTGGGTGGATAGATAACGGAGACTCTGATGATCCGTATCAAGTTGAAATCTTCTACCAAGAAAGTAGTGTCTCCATATACGCAGAGCGCGGACGACGGCTAACAACTCCTGGTCATGGGTAGGGTATCGCTGCTCATCGTTCATTTTCTTTGAATCATAGGCAATAACCCTCCCTCCTGCATCAGGACTCCACCGGTAGCAATCTTACTGGCATCCGTTGCTACTAGTTTATCCTTTTCAGGATCCGGCAATGTGAGGACTGGTGCCGATATTAAGGCATCCTTAAGCTTCTGAAAATTCCCTGGACTTTTGCTTTCCAATGCTCAATCCAATCCTTCACCTTCTCATGCTTTGTAAGATCAGTAAGAGGAGCTGCAAACTGAAACATTACCTGGAATGGGCCAATCCTTCACTGCCTCTATTTTTGCTGGATCCGTAGCAATTCCCTCTGCTGAAATGACATGTCCCAAATAATCCACCTTCGAAGTGGCAAACTTGCACTTAGAGAAGTTGGCAAAGAGTTGGTGATGTCTTAGCTTTTGTAGGGCCAACCGAAGATGTTTCTCATGCTCCTCCAGGGTCTTACTATAGATGAGAATGTCGTCAAAGAAAATAACAACAAAATCATCCAAGTATTATCGGAAGACATCGTTCATTAACCGCATAAAAGTTGCGGGGGCATTAGTTAATCCAAAAGGTATAACGATAAACTCATAATGCCCATATCTAGTGCAAAAAGCAGATTTATAGATATCCTCCTCTTTAATCCTTATTTGGTGATATCCGGAGCGTAAGTCAATCTTTAAGAAATACTTGGCCCCTTGCAACTGGTCCATAAGATCGTCTGCTCTAGGCAAAGCATAGCGATTCTTGATCGTATGCTTGTTAAGTTGCCGATAATCAATACATGTCCTTAGGGAGCCATCCTTCTTCTTAACAAAAAGGATAGGAGCGCCAAAAGGCGAAACACTAGGCCGAATGAAGCCTGGGTTTAATAGTGATAGAACTAGTGCAAAACCAGCACAAACCCGCAAGATCGACTCAAGAGATAGAATAGAAGACAAGAACAAATCTATTGAGAAAAGCAATAGGAAATACAATCTCTACTTCTGAGCATTGCATAGTACATAACGTACAATCAATATATACAACCGGTGAGACTAAGAATAGTAGTCTACCGTTTAACCACCGCCCACTAATTACGGCACTGATTTAGGGTCGGTGCTCAGTGCTGACAGAGTGCTGCCTTCTGTACATTTCAGCACCTTCTCAGCACCTGTGTGCTAAGTGCTGAACCACTGCTGTTTCAGCACACTATGCTTAGTCAACATATTTATATTCCAACACTCTCCCTTAAATGTTGCTGACTAAGCAGAAGAAAATCAGCTGAAACTAAGGCAATCCTTCTCTCCCTTCAGCTGCAATTTCTTCATGCCCAAGCTCTCCTTCACATTGACAAACTTAGATCCAACTAATGGTTTGGTAAAGCCATCAGCAAACTGATCCCCGGTGGAGGAGCAATGAACAAGTTGAGAAGATCCCATTTGGATCTGCGCCACCGGACAAAACACAAGTGGGTGTCAAGATGTTTTGTCTTTGGGTGGTACTTAGCATCCTTGGCAAGATGGATGGTACTTGTGTTGTCACACAATATAACGTACCGAGGATGGAGGTACCGCAGATCTGTCCACAAATGTTTAAGCCACAACAATTCCTCGCATCCCAACACCGAAAGTGCTTTGAATTACGCCTCCGTGGTGCCGATTGACATCGAGAGACCTGTCTTTTGGACAACCAAGTCAGCACGTTAGGCCCTATGAACGTGACCATCCCTGTTGTGGACCTCCTGCTATCATGACAATTAGCATGATCTGCATCAACAAAGACTTTCAGCTGGAAATCAGAGGACCTCTGATAAAAGAGACCTTCCTGTGAAGTCCCCTTCGGATATGCCGCCATCTTTTTAGCGACCTTCGGTCGAACGCACGGGATTGCTCATGAATCTGCTCAACACTCCCACAAAGAAAAGAGATATCAGGTCTAGTGACCGTGGGAGATATATCAACGCCCTACCAAGCTTCGATAGAGTGTGGGATCACACTCCTCACCATCGAAATCAAGCTCAAGCCTTGTGCCGGATCAAAAGGACTTGCCACGACCTTGCAATCTTGCATACGATCTTCTTTGTAACATTTCTTTGATATATTTTGGCGAGAAAGATAGATGCCATCCGAAAAGCCGCCACACTTCTACACCTAAACAAGAATGCATAAGGCCAAGGTCGGTCATCTCAAGGATCTAAGATAACTTCAACTTCAATGTAGAAATCAGCATATCGGCATCTCCCCTGTGATGATCAAATCATCAACATACAAAACCACAACGCACATTCGGCCTTCATGTGATTTGTAATAAAGATTGGGGTCTTTGACTGCTTTGAACCCCTGCTCAAGAAAGAAAGCATTAATTTTTGCATGCCAACATCTTGGAGCCTGCTTCAAGCCATAAATGCTTTTCTTCAAATGACAAACCAGTTGCTCCTTCCCTTGAACAACAAATCCTGGAGGTTGAGTCATATATACCTCTTCCTCCAAATCACCATTCAAAAAAGCAGACTTAATGTCCATTTGAAACATTAACCAACCTTTCATTGCAGCAAGAGCTATCACTCATTGCAGCAAGAGCTATCACTGATCTAATAGTGGACATTCTGGCTACGGGAGCAAAGACTTCATCATAGTCTAAGCCTTTTTTCTGTGCAAAACCCTTGGCTACAAATCTAGCTTTGTGCTTTGACACTGTCCCATCAGCATGAAATTTGGTTCTAAACACCCATTTACAGCCAATAACGTGCTTATCAGCTGGGAGTTCAACCAATTCCCATGTGCCTTGCTTAAGCAATTGAGAGTATTCTTCTTCCATTGCATGCTGCCACTGTGGATCACTAGCTGCTTCATGAAAGGCTTGTGGATCAACATGATCCTGGACCTTTGCCATTAAGGCAAGGTTACACGATCCATTAGACTTCTCCTGTTTCTCCATCAGACGTGCTGATCTCCTAGGTTCAACAACAGGTACAACAGGTCTTTGCGAACCGGTTCTGCAACAATTTGTTTCTCCTTGAGACGTGCTGATCTCCTAGGTTCAACAACAGGAGGTATAGCAGGTGCTACAATAGGTGCTGTAACAGGTGCTGGATCAGGTGCTACAGTACCTTCATGTGTGCTGGATTCCCCCTGAAAAGAACCAACCTGCTCATGGACCATAGGGCGAGTGGGATTGGGATCATCCCGTGCCACTACTTCAGGCAAATGTGAGTTCACTGGAGAAACCACGAGAGAGGGAGAGAAAGGTCTACCAGCAGCTGCTATCAGATCTCCAACATCCAAGCTGATGTCATTGTGAACTGCAGGAGAATCACTTGAAGATATACCATCATACACAGCATCTTCAACGAACTGAACTGACCTGCTTACAATAACCTGCTTGTTGGAAGGATCATACAACTTGTAACCTTTCTGATTTTCTGGATACCCAATGAATATGGCTTTGACAACCCTAGGTATGGAAGCATAAGCCAAGCATCCAAACAACCTCAAATGAGACAACCTGGTTTCATTCTCCAAAACGCTTCATAAGGAGTCACATCCTGGACTGCCTTAGTAGGCGACCTATTTGCCAAATATCTTTGCCACTAACTCGCCTCTCCCAAAAAGATTCAGGCAGTTGCTTGTGACTCATCATAGATCTTGCCAAATCAAGCAAAGATCTATTCCTCCTTTCAGCTACACCATTTTGTGGATGAGCATAAGGAATGATTAACTGTCTTTCAATACCTTCTTCCATGAGAAACTCATCAAAGGCATTAGAAACATATTCACCTCCATTGTCACTTCTCAACTTTTTTATTACTAACCCTGTCTGCTTTTCAACTGCTGCTTTGAAGGCCTTGAACTTGCCAAGCACCTCAGATTTGTAGTGCAAAGTATACACCCAAGTGTACCTACTGAAATCATCAATCAGGGTCAAGAAATACCTCTTTCCACCTAGCGAAACATCAGGCATATAGCACAAATCAGAATGCAGCAGCTCAAGGGGTTGAGTTGCTCGATGAATAGCCTGCTGTGGAAAAGGCTGTTGAGGTTGCTTTCCGAGATGGCATGCAGCACACTCAAGCTTGACACATTTTAGAGAGGGAATACCGGTAACCATCTTGTTCTTGTACAAAGCATGTACAGCAGTGCCTCCAACATGACCAAAACGAGCATGCCACGGATGCTCGCCAGCCAAATCAAAGCACATACAAGACCATGGCCGGTTTTATGAACTCGAACCATCAAAGATATACAAGCCATTCTCAGAAGGCCCATCGTGCCATGAAGCGCAAACTTTTCAAGTCAATTCCTTCAAGTGGATTCCCGCCAAAGAGATAGGCTTTGCCATTTCGAGAACAATGTGATGGCTCGCTTTATCAAATTCACAGCAGACATGATATTAGATCGTAATCCGGGAGCAAACATGACATTCCTCACCTTACTAACTACATCACGTCCATGCAATTGAAAAGCTACAATCCCCTTTCCGTGATAGGAAGAGAATATCCATCACCCATCTTCACATCACCTCCCGATCGAGGTTCAAGTTCGTAAAACACATCGAATCTCCGTGAAGATGAACCGTGGGCTCCCGAGTCCAAAATCCAATCCTTCCGTAAAGGTGCTGGCCATCTGCCGCAAGATTCGGGATATTCAAAGATCAAAAAAGTGGCACACGCAAGCACTTGTCTCTCCCTTAGATTTGACTGATGTGCTTCTCGTGTCACTATCCTTTGAGCTTTTCTTCTCCTTCTTACAACCGAATCAGAGTGACCCTTTTCACCACAATTCCAAAGACTTGAACTCCTTGGATTTCTTACCTTCATACTTCACATTTTTCGACTTCCTAGAGTCTTTGCTATCAAAGCAAACTTCTTCTGGTGTGGTGTCCCCGAGAAGTAGACACAAAATTAGCATGGTCCACTCTCCCATCCCTTTGCTTACGCACCAACTCCTCTTGTTGTTGCAAAAGAGAATGGTTACTTTGGCTATATCAATCTTCTCCTTGTACCGATCTTGAAGAGATAATATCATCACGAAGGAGGAAGACCAACCAAGATATCTTGAATCAGTTGTTTTTCGGACATCACTCCACCAGCTGACCATGTAATCCAAGCGCCATTGCTTCATCCGAGTAAGGTATCTTTGATGTGATTTGAAATCACCTAATTGGGCATGTCTCATTTTGTTCGATCAAAGCATTTGGGTAGCCATACCCTTGCTATCAAGAGACTTCTCCAAATGAGACCACATCTCCTTAAACTCAAGTAAAATGGTTGATTTCATGACCAATTGTCTCTTCAATAACATTTTGACAAGAGCACAAGCTTTTCGGTTTTACCCCGCCAAAGATCACGCTAACTTGGTGCCGATAAACTCTTTATCAAACACCGCTCCCATATCACTAAATATCAAATAATTCACCATGAACTTCTTCCAAGCATGGTAATTATTATTAGTGAGCTTCGCATTCTGTGAGAACTTGAATGGATCCATGAATTTCTCCGCTTTTCGTGACAAAAAAGATGGTTGAGAAAACAAATTCGTCACCAAACAAAGCACCCACTAGAAAAGTTGAATCTTGAATTTTGTCGCCAAAAAAGTCTTGGAAAACTCGAATCTCACACCAGAACTTGCTGGAAAATCCGAATCTCTCTCCCAAAACACTTCCTTCAGGCCAAAAAGCAAGAATCTTCTCCAATGCTGCAAATGCGATTTTCCACCACCAAATCTCAGCCAAAGAACTCCTAGAAACGATGGCCAATCCAATTTGGATGCTTCTCCAATAGCTTGCTCTATTCTTCCCTCAAGAAAGCGTCTGATACCATGATAGAACTAGTGCAAAACCAGCACAAACCCGCAAGATCGACTCAAGAGATAGAATAGAAGACAAGAACAAATCTATTGAGAAAAGCAATAGGAAATACAATCTCTACTTCTGAGCATTGCATAGTACATAACGCATAATCAATATATACAAACCGGTGAGACTAAGAATAGTAGTCTACCGTTTAACCACCGCCCACTAATTACGGCACTGATTTAGGGTTTGCTCGATCTTGACAGTGCCGTATACGTACATTTCAAAGACCTTCTCAAAGACTCAGGTGCTAAGTCTTTGAACCTTCTTTGTTTCAAAGACATTATGCTTAGTCAAGATATTTATATTCCAACAAATAGCTCCCGAAGTTGCTTCTTAAGCTCGCCAATTCGGTGGAGACTCATACGAGACGGGGGCCTTCTTGGTAGGCTTTAGTACACGGTTCCAAAGCTATTCCACATTCCACCCCTCTGAATGGAGGAAGTTTTTGGATCTCGTCTGGAAAGAGATCATTAAATTCCCTAAGAAGATGAGCAATGCCCTTTGGCAAGGCATCAACTACTTGTTTCTGCTTAGCAGCTGACTCAATGGAGGCAACACGATGACCTTAAAGTAACTTATCCTTGGCGTATAGCCTTATCTAAGCGCACGATGGACATAGACTGCATAATGGGGTTTAAGGGATCACCTTTAATAGTTATGCGAGCTCCATTAGCTGCGTTGAAGGTAACCTCCCGCTTTTCGCAGTCAATATTGGCTTTTACAGATTCCAAGAATTCCATACCAACAATCAGATCATATTTTCCAATGTCCATTAACTCGGCACCCAATGCAACTGGTGCACCTGGCAGCTGCATTTTAAGGTTAATGCGACGGCCATGAGTATGTCTGATTTTTCCACTGGCTAACGTGACAGGTTTCGGTCGGGACCTCAAAGTCTCAAGCTGCAATACCTGGGCCATTCTAGGAGAAGCAAAATTATGTGTACTTCCCGTGTCCATAAGAATTACGAAAGGCTTACTGTCTACTTGACCTATAGTGGAAATAACGGCAGGCTGACTTTCAACATTGCCAGTTTCTATAGCTGCAAGAATATGAGACGCACCGTGAATATACTCGGGAGCCTCCTCCTCGACAGGTAGTCTAGACTCGAGATCGTCCCAATCGAGGTCGGCCATGGCCAGCTGGGCAGTCTGTGTGACATAAGGAGGAAGGAAGGAAGAAGTTTTAACGTCCACGGAACCCACTCGGGTTATGGGACCAAAACAAACAAAGGGGGCATAAGCCCTAACGAGTAAGAGGGCGAAGCCCAAAAAGCGTAACATGGGGTCTAAGCCCGATTTACCACACACAAATAAAGGGTGAAGCCCAATAACAACAACAATAATAAGAATAAGGGCTATTAGAGGGCCATCGATCCCGAATAATAGCCTGCCCCCTCTATACACTGCTTCATTGCTTACGCCAAAGCGAGCTTCCCGAACCCGCAATTCCCCTTCCGCCAGCATAGCTGCGGTGGAGTAAGATCCTCCCGAGTAAAGGGCATTCTGCATGAAGTGCCGGGCCGCATACACACAGTAACATGCCTTATCTGCAGTAGCTATTCTCGGCCCTCTTTGGGAATAAAGCGTAAGAGGTTCCAACTTCCCCCGACATTATTCGGGTTTGTCGGGCATGTTGAAGGTGACTTTATTTTCCCCTGGCAGCCGTTAGAGTTCTCTGGCTGAGGGCCCTGTGCCTCGGTGGAACGGCCCTTGTAAGGTGTGTACGGCGATGGCTGCGCAGTAGGCGGGCCCCGGTACTGGTTTCGTGGTGCATCCTCTTCAAGGCTCAATGCCTTAGCCTCGACCTCGAAAGAATCGATTTCGGGTCTATGGCCTTAACCATTCGTTTAATTGATGGGGCCAACCCTTCAATATAACCCTCCACCGCTCTCTTTTCATTCATTCCTGGTACATACAACCTCAAGCGCATGAATTCATCAGTGTAGGCCTGGACTGACATACTCTTCTGCTCTAACCTGTAGAAAGTCTGAATCTGTTGGCATTTGTGCGCACGGGGCACATAATGCGACTTAAAAGCTTTGGAAAACTTTTTGAACTTGCACCTGCTTCTGTCCAGATGCTTGGCTCGAGCATAGCCCTTCCACCAAATACGAGCGGCTCCGGTAAGATTTGTAGTGGCAACTTTTCCTGTATCTTTCTCCGTCATGCCATAGGATTTCCCAAACTCCTTCATCTCGTCCAACCAGGACTCTGCATTCAACCCGCCTCTAGATTTCCCATCAAACTGGGCTAATTTCCTGTTTTTCCATATATTGGTTATGGCTGTATCAACCGTCTTACGGTACTCCTTGTCCCGGCGCTTTGCATGGTCACCAGATGACATAGACGACTCCGAGGACAGAGAAGTGGCGGATGGTGAGGATGTGGCACTATCCGCAGACAAGCTTCGACGACGTTTGGAATGGTGCCTCCTTTGTGCGGGTACAGGGCCCGGTTCTGGTGCAGGTGGCTGCTGCGGTGGTGGGCTTGGCGGTAATGGAGGTAACTCCGGTCCGTCCTCTTGCATATGATGCGGTGGGTTGGCATTTAATACATAAGCCTGGAGCTCTCCTAACTGCCGCTTCATCAACATGAATTCTTGCTCAGGTGTTAGTCTGCTAGCATTCGAGGGTGTCTGCCATGGGCCGTTACGTGCACCGTCTATATTGATCATAAGAAGGTACAAAGAGAGTTATGGTGATACCACGGTTGACCAAGAAGATTAATTTAAGTAGCACTAGGAAATAATGATAAAGACCATAGAAGAGAAGAAAAGATCTTTATTATTAAGTGAAAGTGACAGTTACATCATAGTTATATCCTTAGCAAAACTTAGGGTCATAATGTACAAAAAGTAGTGATTACAACATATTTCAGCCATATGGCTGTACATTCAAGAACTCTTAGTGAACACATACTTAGCCATTAAAAAAAAAAAACTGAAGGGATTAAACTAGAGCTGCGCAAAAGGGTAGAGGATGGAATAGCGGACGCTTTCTCGTACGGCCCTTACTACCTTATAACGAGCCCATGCCTGGATAATGACATGCTGGTAGTCCAGAGTGGGACTAATGATGAGGAGATTAAAAAGATCTCGTAGTGCAAAGAAAATCTGCCATAAATGCTCGTTAGCATCGGCATAGGCTTCATGCCTCGTCATCTCCCAGTAATCCCAAGTTCGTCGAAGAGTTTGTTGCAGATTTTCGAAGGCACGTTCTCGGAGAATGTTGACTACTTCCAATCCTTTAGCTGGGTCATAGGGCTCATCTTCCACTACAAGTTCCCCTTCTTCGGAGTCATCATCTCGATCGGGGTACTCACCATATTGTTGGCCGTAATCTTGGCCGGGAGGACCTGGATCGTCCCTTCGTATGTCATTGGTGATTCTTTCCTCGATCTCTGCGAGATCATAATCTGCAAGACGGCAAGAATGAATATGCAATGTGGAACAATTTCCTATATTCTAAACTCTAATAGATACAAGGGAGTATCATGGGAAAAAAACAATTTAATTGTATTCAACGATACAATAATCATAAATCATAAGGAAGTGGTACATATATTGTAGGATGGCCAAAATGCCAAATCAAAAATTACAACTATACGCAGTACAAGATGCGTAATATAAATGTCTAAGAACTAGGTCCCTCCTCTTCGTCCATAGGCTGAGGAGGTGGGTGGTAGCGCATCAAAGTAGCACTGGGGCTAGCAGAGAGGGCGGCTCGAGCTGCGGCCTCTGGTGGTAAACAAGTGGCTAAAGGTGCCGCCACAAGGAGACGCATATTAGCACATCCCGCCACGTCCCCCAATGCTACGATAGCCAAATCTCGTCGGACCAAGGTAATGGTGGTGGTGTGATAGTCAATCTTCTTATGGCCCGCCAAGGTGGATATCGCGCGAAGTGCCCACCAAGATGCTTCAGAAGAAGGCCCCAGGTTCTTGGAGAAGAATAGGACCTCACCTTGCCAGAAAGCTGAAAGGAAGAATCGGGTCACATGGTTGCCCATTGCCCTAATTTGGAGATCCCTGGAGGTCTCCGCTTCCTTTTCCAAGTTAACGGGGATCTTCTCCTGCTCTGCTTCTTCTTTATCATCCCTAAGACTTACCTTGGTGTCCCAAAGGTCTTCTTCCTCTTGATCCACCCCTCCCATTGTGATATGTAATGCCTGATCTGCAGGAGGAGGCCGCATCTGAGCTGCAAAATGCTCCTCCGGAGGCTGGGGTGTAACAGTCAATAAGAACTGCCGAAGTGACAAAAGGGCCTCAACGGGCTCTAACTCTTCTGGCTGGTATGCTAACAAGTCCTCGACTTGTGGCGGTTGCACAACGGGCGTTGTAAAGTCAAGGAAGTCATCCTGACAGTACTCGGCAAGATCATAGAGGACCTCTATCTTTTTGCGGCCCCGCATATCCGCAATAACGCGATAGGCCCACATAATGTCCTCTAGAATCAGGTACTCTTGATTATTCAAGAGTGCGGTAGGAAGGAGGTTGAGCCCTTCGAGTTTGAGGGCTTTATCTCTTCCTACGGGCGCCTCGGTGGCTAACTCCTTCCACCGTGCAAAATCCTGCTCGTCGACGACTTCTCGTCTTCCGGGTCAGGAGGTACAGGCGTAGAGGAATGCTCAGCAGCTATCTCCTCGTCCTCAATATACTGGTCCATAATGATGGCCAGTGCAAATCGGGCCTCAAAACAGACTTCCCGATCTATAGTGACGATGGGCAGGTCAGTCCCTCGCCTCCTTATGCCCTTAATGACATTCCGGGCGTGTTCACTATCCCCTAACATCTGGAGCAGGGTGTAGAAGTCGAGGTAGAGCTGCGAATCGTCCTCGTTGTAGACACATGCATGTACAATCTCTTCGCAGTAGAACTGAAGGAAGGTGGCGTAATCGGGATGCGCCTGCATGTTAGAGATGAGGTCTACTTGCTGGAGGAGATAAGGGTGAAGAAGATCAAAGGGGACCGCAGGGTCCCAGTGGCGTAATCGGGATGCGCCTGCATGTTAGAGATGGGAGATAAGGGTGAAGAAGATCAAAGGGGACCGCAGGGTCCCAGTGTTCTCCATCCGAATACCATTGCTGAAGGGTTGGGCGAGCCATGAGGATGAAGGCGCAAAGAAGGAGGAGACAAACTCTGGAAACGAGAATGGAAAGGAAACCCTAATGGGCCAAAAAGGGCCTTTATACTTTTCGGCACGTTTCCCGAAATTATTATTAAAAATTATTATTTAACTGATAATTTATATTTAAATACACACCAAGTGGCGGAAAAAGACATTTTTATATTTACAACCTCAAAATTGAGAATATTTTACATAGATAAGTTCACAATAATGGTACAACAAAAGAAAGAAAATCGCCTAGTCACCGAAACTCCCCTCGGATCCTTCGTGCTAGCTGGAGGTCCTTGGGCATTATGGTAACCCTCTTCGCATGGATAGCGCAGAGGTTGGCATCACTCAAAATTTCTATTAAGTAGGCCTCGGCAGCTTCCTGGAGTGCAAGTATGGCAAAGGCCTGAAACCTCAGGTCGGTCTTGAACTCTTGGGCAATCTCCCGGACAAGCCGCTGAAAAGGGAGCCGACGAATCAATGGCTCAGTAGTCTTCTGATACTTACGTATCTCTCGAAGAGCTATTGTGCCCGGTCGATATCTATGGGGCTTCCGCGGCTTGATGGTTTGCTTCAATATTGGGATGGATTTCCCCCCGGTTGTCGGATGCTTTGCTCGCTGAATGATCTGCTCGCGTCGCTGAGCCGATGTTTTCTTGGCAATGGTAGCATCCCTCTGCAATCGGGTCTTATAATCCACACCTCCCTTTACGGGCTTGTATTCTTCCTCTTCCTATTAGCCCACTCTCTATTCTTCCTATTCTTGCCTCATACGATCTACATGTTGATCTATATATTTTGGTCAACATTTTGATCCTGGCCGGGTCGACATTCTCGATCCTCATTGGCCCATTATTCCCGATCCCCCTGCTGACGACATTCCCATCCCCGCCGGTCAACTCCCCGTCAACATTTTGCCGTTTTGGCATCTCTCCTCCTCTACGGAGCTCTCTCTCGCGAGATCATCACAAAGCTTCCTTGTTCAAGTTGCACTTGTATCCTCACACAATACCGGGCGATCTCCGTGATGGTACCGGCCGGGCGAGTTTCCTATGTCCGCTTGCACAAGGTCCATGCATCTTTGGTTGAAACTTAGGTGGGACATTTTCAAAACGGGTTATAAAGTCCTTCGCTCCAAAGAAAGTAGGAAGCGCGTAATGGTCTCCCCGTGACATAAGCACATGGCTCCTTACCTGTAATAGAAACGGTAGCCCGCTTCTTTTTCCGGTAGGTGTGGGCCACTAGCTATTTGTCAAGGTCTTCTAACCTAGCAAGGAGCTCGATCCATGGCCTCCTCATCCCATAAGTTCCGCGATCCTCCTCGCCCCGCTTGTGGATAGAACTTAACAAGGGCCCGTGCTTGGTCAGGTCGCCTCCACTAGTGTATAGTTGGTCCGCAGCATTGAGCTTCAAGGAGGAATCGGTCAATAGAAATGAAAGATGGGGTAAGGGATTCTACTGCCTTCAGTTGAAATGTTTCACTAATATGTTTGTGGAACAATGTCGTATCATAGGGCCATCATTCAAAGATAGTCTAACAGGATGACAACACCGGAAGACCGGGTCAGCCTTGTTTAGATCCACTAGTGAGCTTCATAAGAAGTATTTGTTGACTTGAACTCGCTACCAAGCCAATTCATGAAAAATGCCTACCACGCAGGTGTGGTCAGACTCCGTGACAATTTAGGTGATCAATCCTCAAAAGCAAAATGATGGATTAGATGGAGAAATTGCAAAAAGTCTTCACTGGCTCCTCAAATTTTGACAATAAAAGTGCCAAGTTTGCATATCCATATCTTGGGATCTCGTGGTCGTGGAAACTTATTCAATCTTGGAAATGGTGAACGAGTAGAAGATGCTTGGTATTTAATTCTCGTGGATTTTGGAAGCTTTCTTTGCTTACTATGGATTTTTGCCACTGTTCTACAATTTCAATGAGTGCACTCTAAATTTTTACACTTTGGAACAACCAACTTTGGGATCTCGTAATGAGATGAAAAGTCCTAAAATCATGAACTTAGACTGGGGTAAGATGGATAGAAGGCATGCACTTGACAAAGTTTCGTGACTAGTGGCGCTTGAGATCTATGGATTTTGAAAAGGCAACTTGAAGAGGAAATTTCAATGACTGGCCCCGTAAATCTTTACGCTTTAGAACAGCCAAGTTTGCAAAGCCATAACTATGGATTTGTTGACGCTAAAGTCATGAAATTTGTCTTTGAATGAAAAGATGAATAGCAAGAGAATCATGGAAATTGCTCATAATTTTTGAGACATGGTTTGCATATGGGGCATGGCTAAACCTTATGCATTCTGGGATGAAATTTCCGTTGTTCATATCAGGATTTCGCTCAAAAATCAGAAAATTTTACAAAACAAGTAGAATAACATCTATTTGACCTACAACAATGTCAAGGGTGCATCAGACGTAATATCAAAGAAAATATGGTAATTCATCAAAATTTTGGAACTTTTTGTCAAAAGCATGTCAAGAAAGTAGAAATGGAATCAAATCCTCAAGTAAGAGCTCTCGATCCTTCTTTTCCATCAAAATCGACGTGATCTTCATGCTCTAAGCTTCCCCAAATTCTCTGATCACCCCAAAAGCCTTTTCTCTCGATCCCAAATCCCCTTTTGAAAAAGCTCTATTTTGGTTCCATTCTTGGCAAATCCGGTCTCCACTTCTGTTTTTTAGCTTGATTTGTGATTTCTTGGCACAAGAGGAAGTGATTCGGGATGTTATAGCCATGATTGGTAAGCCAGATCGAGCCAAAATTCTGGATCTTGGCCTGACCCAGATTTAGGGTTCTTGGAAATAAAATTCGAAATATCCCACAGGCTGAAACAGATTTGAAAATTCGGGTATATAAGGAATACAATATTGAAATTTATAACTTATTCATATGCCATTTCCATGTGGTTGTCATCTCACATGCCCTAGGTGCTATGTGGCAAAAGGTGATTGGGATAAATGGGTGACTAGACCAAGGGGGGAGTAAATAGCATCCAAGATACATGATTATGCATGATACATATATCCATACAAATTATGGATGATACTTGTACATGCCCAATAATGGTGCTACAATCTACACCAATAATACACATCAATAATTTTACACTAAGATGTTCCATCTTCTATGGTAGAAGTCATTCATCCGCCATGACTTTTGTTGTACTTCGTTCAGTTACGTATTGCTACAGCGGGGAGGTATAGCGAGGTGCTACAATGGAGATCAGCATGTAGTCTTGGATCGGAATGCTTCTGAGTACCTTCATGTGTCTTTGGATTCCCCACTGAAAAGAACCAGCTTTGCTCATGGACCATAGGGGCGAGTGGGATTGGGATCATCGTGCCACTACTTCGGGCGATATTGAGTTCCTTTGGAGAAACCGAGAGAGGAGAAGGTCTACGGCCGGTACGCTATCGAATCTCCAACATCAAGGCGATGTCATTTGTGAGCTGCGAGGAGAATCGCGAAGATATACCAAGCGCCCACGGCATCTTCAGCAGGCAGGCGACGCTTACAATAACTGCTTTGTTGGAAGAAGGATCATACAACTTGTAACCTTTTCGATTTTACGGATGCCCAATGAATGGCACGACATCCACGATAATGCACAACTTCCATACTTTTCGGCTTCTGGTATGGAAGCATAAGCCAAGCATCGAAACACCCTCGAATGAGACATCGGTTTCATTCTCCAAAGCGGCTTCATAAGGAGTCACATCACGGGTGCCTTGGTAGGCGTCTATTTGCCAAATATCTTTAACGTCACTCTTGCCTCTCCCAAAGATTCGGTGATTGCTTGTGACTCATCATAGATCTTGCCAAATCAAAGCAGATCTATTCCTCCTTTCAGCTACACCATTTTGTGGATGAGCACAAGGAATGATTAAGCGTCTTTATTACCTTCTTCCGCGAAACTCGCCAGGCATTAGAAACATATTCACCTCCATTGTCACTTCTCAACTTTTTATTACTAACCTGTCGCTGCTTCTTTGCTTTGAAGGCCTTGAACTTGCGAGCACCTCGGATTTGCGGTGCAAAGTATACACCCAAGTGTACTCGAAATCATCAATCGGTCAAAAATACCTCTTTCCACCTAGCGAGCTTGCTCGGGCATATAGCACAAATCGAGAATCTGGCGGCTCAAGGGGTTGAGTTGCTTTCCGATAAGATCTTTCTTGTGGGAAAAGCTGATGAGTTGCTTTAGAGATGGCATCGCGGCACACTCGAGCTTGACGCATTTTAGAGAGTCAGGTAACCATCTTGTTCTTGTCTGAAAGCATGTCTGGCTGATTGCCTCCAACATGACCAAAGCAGGCATGCCCGCGGATGCTTTCCGGCCGGTCAAATAGAGCACATACCGAAGACCATGTTACAGTCTTATGGGCGAACCATCAAAGATATACAAGCCACAGCCAGCGTCCTTTGTGCCATGAGCGCAAACTTTCAAGTCAATTCCTTCAAGGGTAGTTCTGCCCGTGGGAATGGCTTTGCCATTCCGAAATTTCAATGTGATGGCGCTGCTTTTACATATTATGTATCAAATTGACGGCCGGACATGATATTAGTATGTCAGGAGCAAACATGACATTCCTCACCTTACTAACATCCGTCCATGCAATTGAAAAGCTACAATCCCTTTCGTGATAAGGAGAATATCCATCACCCATCTTCACATCACCTCGATCGAGGTTCAAGTTGGAAAACATCTGAATCTGTTAAGATGAGCAGTGGCTCGAGGTCAAATCAATCCTTACGTAGGTCTTGGCCCTTCTTTACCAGATTGAATATTAGAAGCATCAAAAGTGGCACACCGCGAGCGGCCTCTCCCTTATGTTTGGTGATTAGCTTCACCACCAAATTATTCACCATCCTTTGAGCTTTTTCTTCTCCTTCTTACAATTCGAGGCTGTAGTGACCCTCTTCACCACAATTCGACACTTGAACTCCTTAGTTTCTTACCTTCATACTTCACATTTTCGACTTCCCCAGAGTCTTTGCTATCGACAAACTTCTTCTTGGTGTCGGCCCAGAAGCCGGAGCCACAAAAATTAGCATGGTCCACTCTCCCCATCCCGCTGTACGCACCAACTCCTCTTGTTGCGGTAGAATGAACACTTTTAGTATATCAATCTTCTCCTTGGCACGATCTTGAAGAATAATATCATCACGAGAGCCAACAAGATATCTTGAATCATTTGTTTTCGGACATCACTCCACCGGCTGACCATGTAATCAGCCATTGCTTCATCACGGTAAGGTATCTTTGTGACAGTTGAAATCACCTAATTGGGCATGTCTCATTTTTTTACATTTGCGGATACGACATTTGGGTAGCCATACCCTTGCTATCAGAACTTCTCCAAATGAGGACCACATCTCCTTAAACTCAGTAAAATGGTTGATTTCATGACCAATTGTCCTCTTCAGTAACATTTTGACAGAGCACAAGCTTTACGGTTTTACCACATGACATCTGCTAACTTGGTGTGATAAAGTCTTTATCGAAACAGCTCCATGTCACTAAATATCAAATAATTCACCATGAACTTCTTCCAAGCATGGTAATTATTATTAGTGAGCTTAGCGTCGTGAGAACTTGAGATGGATCCATGAATTTCTCTGCTTTTCGGCCAAAGAATGGTTGAGAAAACAAATTGATCACCAAACAAGCACCCACTAGAAAGTTGAATCTTGAATTTTGTAAGCCAAAAAGTCTTGGAAAACTTCGAATCTCACGAACTTTAACATCAGAATCTCTCTCCCAAAACATGGGCCAAAAGCAAGAATCTTCTCAATCTTTGCCAATCGCGATTTTCCACCACCAAATCTACATTCAAGAACTCCTAGAAAGCGATAGCCATCCAATTTGGATGCTTCTCCAATAGCTTGCTCTATTCTTCCCTCGAAGCGTCGATCTTGTGATAGAACTAGTGCAAAACCGGCAGGCAGCAAGATGGAGCTCAAGAGATAGAATAGAAGACAGAATAAATCTATTGAGGAAAAGCAATAGAATCTGATCTCTGCCGGGCATTACGCGTTACATAACGTACAATCAATATATACAGCCGTTGAGACTAAGAATAGTAGTCTGGGTTTATACCAACCCACTAATTACGGCGATTTAGAGATTAGGTCTTTCGATCTTTGACGAAGTCTTTATACGTACATTTGACACAGCTACCGGCACTGTGTCTTTGAGATCGGGCTTAGCTGTTTGTTCGGCTTTGTATGCTGTCGGCATATTTATATTCCAACAATAGCTCACGAAGTTGCTTCTTAAAGCTCGCCAATTCCAGGGGAGACTCATACGATCTGAGGGCCTTCTTGGTAGGCTTGGTACGGTTCCAAACTATTTCACATTTCCACCCCTCTGAATGGAGGAAGTTTTTGGATCTCGTCGGAAAGAGAGATCATTAAATTCTACACAGAAGATGAGCAATGCCCTTTGGCAAGGCATCAACTACTTGTTTACGCTTAGCGTGACTCAATGGGCAAATCACGATGGCGCCAAAGTAGCATCCTTGCGTATAGCCTTATCCGCGCGATGGACATAGGCGCATAATGGGGTTTAAGGGATCACCTTTAATAGTTCTGTAGGGCTCCATTAGGCTGCGTTAGAAGGTAACCTCCAGCTTTTTAGCGATCGATATTGGCTTTCTGATTCCAAGAATTCCATACCAACAATCGGATCCATATTTTCCAATGTCCATTAACTTCGGCACCCAATGCAGCTGGTGCACACAGCGGCTGCATTTTAAAGAGTTATCGGCGGCCATGATATGCGATTTTCCAGCGGCTAGCGTGGCAGCGGGTTCGGTCCCGGGACCTCAAAGTCTCCAGTACATGCACGGGCCATTCTAGGAGAAACAAATTAATGTACTTCAGGTGTCCATAAAAATTCTGAGAAAGGCTTCTTGTCCCATGACTATAGTGGAAATGCTTGGCGGTGACTTTCAACATTGCCGGTTTTCTATAATTTTGCAAGAATATGAGGCGCCGTGAATATATACTTTCGGGGAGCCTCCTCCTCGGCAATTAGTCTAGACTTCGAGATCGTCCCAATAGGTCGGCCATGGCCAGTACAGGCTGATCTGTGACATAAGGAGGAAGGAAGGAAGAAGTTTTAGCGATCCCGCGGAACCCGGGTTCTGGGATAAAAGCAAACAAAGGGCATAAGCCCTATGAGCGAGAGGGCGAAGCCCAAAAAGCGAACATAGGGTCTAAGCGTTACCCACACAAATAAAGAGATTGAAGCCCAATATAACAACAATAATAAGTCGGGGGCATTAGAGGCCAGTCGAATAATGCTTTGCCCCCTCATACTTGCTTGCTAGCTGCCTTAAGCGGCTTCAGAACCCATTTAATTCCCCTTAGCGGCATAGGCTGCCCAGTGGAAGTAAAGATCCTCTGGAGTAAAGAACAGTGCATGAAGTGCAGGGCACTTGTAATACATGCCTTATCTCTGCGTAGCTATTCTCGAGGCCTCTTTGAAGATAAACTGAAAAGTTCAGAACTTCCTCTTGACATTATTATGCGGTTTGTCGGGCATGTTGAAGGTGACTTTATTTTCTGGCGGCCAGTTAGAGTTAAGCTGAGAAGGGCCCGAGGCTGGGTGAGCGACCCTTGTAAGGTAATGTCTGGCGTGGGCTGAGAGTAGGCGAGGGCCACGAATGCTGGTTTCGTGGTGCATCCTCTTCAGGGCTCGATGCCTTAGCCTCGATACTCGTGGCGATTCCGGTCTATGGCCCTTAACCATTAGTTTAATTGATGGGGCCAACCACATCAATATAACCCTCCGTTGGCTCTCTTTTCATTCATTCACGGTACATACAACCTCAAAAGCATGAATTCATGATTGTGGTACAGATGACATACTCCTTCTGTCGCTTTTGGCCAGTCACGAATCTGTTGGCATTTTGTCTTAGGGGCTATAATGGAGCTTAAAAGCTGGAAAACTTTTGAACTTTACTGCTTACGTCGGATGTAGCTCGAGCATAGCCTTCCACCAAATCTGGCGGCTCAGAGTACGTTGTAGTGGCAACTTTTCACGTATCTTTCTATAGTCTGTGCCGCCGGTTCCCAAACTCCTTCATACCAGTCCAACCGGACTCACGCATTCAACAGCCTCTAGATTTCCCATCAAAATTTGGGCTAATTTCTGTTTTCCATATATTGGTTATGCGTTTGTATCAGCGAATCTTCTGGTACTCCTTGTCGGCTTTGCATGGTCACGAATGACATAGAAGCGACTCAGAGGGGCGAGAGAAGTGGCCGGATGGTGAGGATGGCATATCATGAGACAAACCCGGCGGCGTTGGAATGGTGCGCTCCTTGAAATGCGAATACGGGCAGCAGTTACGAATTAAATTATTTCTAACTGGGGGCGGTGGGCTTGGCGGTAATGGAGAGGAAATAACTTTCTAGAATAAGTCCTCTTGCATATATGATCGCGATTGGATTTGGCATTTAATACATAAACACAGGCTATCTCCTATTTAAGCTTCATCAACGCCGAATTCTTACTCCCGGTGTTGATGCAACCAGCATTCGGGGTGCCATATGGATTCACGTTACGCAGATCTATTGATGTAAGAAAGGGTACAAAGAGAGTTATGAATGATACCACGGTTGACCAGAAGATTAATTTAAGTAGCACTAGGAAATAATGATAAAGACCATGAAGAAGAAAAGATCTTGTGTGTTAGAAAGTAGCAGTTACATCATAGTTTATAATATGCAGCAGGGTCATAATGTACAAAAGTAGTGAATTACAACATATTTCAGCCATATGACTGTACATTCAAAACTCTTAGTGAACACATATAGCCATTAAAAAAAAGCGGAAGGTTAAAGCTAGAGCTATAAAAGGGTAGAGGATGGAATAAGCGGACGGCTTCGTCAAGGCCCGCACACCTTACTCTTGAGCCCCATGCACGGATAATGACATGCTGTTGGTCGAGTGGGACGGCTAATGATGAGGAGATTAAAGATCTCGTAGTGCAAAAGAAATGCGCCATAATGCTTTCGTTAGCATGCGACGCCAGGCTTCATGCCTGGATCATCCCGGTAATCCCAGTTCGTCCGAAGAGTTTGTTTACCCAGATTTCGAGACGTTCTCGGAGAATGTTATTACTTCAAATCTTTATTTGGGTCATAGAACATCTTCCCTTTAAGTTCCCTTCTTGGTCATCATCTCGATGGGGGTACCTCACCATATTGTTAGGCGTAATCTTGGTAGGGAGGACCTGGATCGTCCTTAGTATGTCATTGGTGATTCTTTCCTCGATCTCTGAGATCATAATCGCACCCAAGGCGGCAAGAGAATGAATATGCAATGTGGAACGAATTTCCTATATTCTAAAAGCTCTAATAGATACAAAGGGAATGTCATGGGAAAAAACAATTATTAATTGTATTCAACGATACAATAATCATAAATCATAAGGAAGTGGTACATATATTGTGAGGATGGCCAAAATGCCAAGTAAAAATTACAACTATCTGTGATCTGAAGATCTAAACCAATATAAATGTAATCTAAGAACTAGGGTCCCTCTACTCTTAGTCATAGGGCTGAGGTGGGTGGTGGCATCAAAGTAACCCTTGGGGCTAATGACTCGGCTGCGGCAGTGGTAAGTAAGTGGCTAAAGAGTGCTGCATACAAGGAAGCATATTAGCATCGCCCGTCCCCCAATGCTACGATAGCCAAATCTCGTCGGACCAAAGGTAATGGTATTGGTGTGATAGTCAATCTTCTTATGGCCTTGAGTGGATATGTGTGAAGTACCCACCAAGATCTTGGAAAGAAGGCCCAGTTCTTGGAGAAAGAATGCGGACCTCACCTTGCCCGGAAAATTTGAAAGGAAGAATAGGGTCACATGGTTTACCCATTGCCCCCTAATTTGGAATCCCACGGAGGTCTCAGCTTCCTTTCAAGTTAGCAGGGATCTTCTCTGCTCACGCTTCTTCTTTATCATCCCTAAGACTTACGCTTGGTGTCCCAAGGTCTTCTTCTCTTGATCCACCCCTCCCATTGTGATATGTAATGCACGATCACGAGGGAGGGCGCATCGGTACAAAATGCTCCTCCGTTCAGGTTATCGATCGTAAACTGCCCGTGAGGGCATCAGCGGGCTCGCTCGCCGGCTCCAGTCATCGACTTTGTGGCGGTTACTGCTTGAAGGCGTTGTAAAGTCAAAGAAGTCATCCTGACGTGCACCGGCAGTCATAGAGGACCTCTGCTTTTGCGCGACATATCGCCATAGCGATAGGCCCACATAATGTCCTCTAGAATCGGTGCTCTTGATTATTCAAAGTCGCGGTAGGAAGGAGGTTGAGAGCCCGCCGAGTTTGAGGCTTTATCTCTTCCCTACGGTAGCCTCGATGTAACTCTCCTTCCACGTGCAAAATCACGCTTTCGTCGACGACTTCGTCTTCAGGAATTAGGAGAATGCGAGGCGGAAAGTGCTGGCGACCATCTCCTAGATCCTCGATATCTTGAGTCCATAATGATGGCGAGTCAATCCACGAACCTCAAAAGCAGGACTTCTAGATCTATAGTGGCGATGTAAATTAGGTCCTACGCCTCATATGCCCATGTGACATTAGGAGTGTTCACTATCCCCAACATCACGGAAGCGGGGTGTAGAGTCGGTATTTGCGAATCGTCCTGTTGTAGACACATGCATGTACAATCTCTTCATGATAGAGGCGGAAGGAAGATTGGCATGTCGGGGATCTTTGCATGTTAGAATGAGGAGTCTACTTGGAGGAGATAAGGGTAGAAGAAAGATCAAGGGACCCTTGGGGGTCAGTAAATGTCGGGATCTTTTGCATGTTAAGATGGGAGATAAGGGTGAAGAAGAAGATCAAGGGACCCATGAGGGTCAGTGTTCTCCATCCAGAATACCATTCGAAGGTTGAGCCATAGGGATGAAGGCAAAGAAAGGAGAGACAAACTCACGGAAAGCGATGGAAAACCTGTGGAAAAGGGCCTTTTATACTTTTATTACGTTTCCAGAAATTATTATTAAAATTATTTAAGCGATATTTATATTTAAATACCGCAAGTGGGCGGAAAAGACATTTTTATATTTACAACCTCAAAATTGAAGGGGCATATTTTACATAGATAAGTTCCGATAATGGTACAACCAAAGAAAGAAAATCGCTGAATCGCAGAAACTCCCCTGGATCCTTCGTGCTGGGGTCCTTAGGCATTATGGTAACCCTCTTAGCATGGATATAAGCAGCGAGGTTAGCATCCTCAAAATTCTATTAAGTAAGGCCTCGGCGGCTTCTGGAGTGCAAAACATGGCAAAGGCACGAAACCACCGAGTCGATTCTTGAACTCTTGGGCAATCTCGGTTTCAAAGCCGTGAAAGGCCGACCGAATCAATGGCTCGATAGTCGCCGATGCCGTATCTCCGGTATTGTGCCGTTCGATATCTATCGGGGCTTCACGGCTTGATGGTTTACACACACACACACACTTTGCTTGATATTGGGGATGGATTTCCCGGTTGTCGGATGCTTTGCTTTCATTTGAATGATCTGCTTCGGCGTCGGTGGCCAGATGTTTTTCTTAACAATGGTAGCATCACGCAATCCGAGGTCTTATCATTTTACCTCCCCTTCACGGGTCTTGTATTCTTCCTCTTCTGATGGTCCACTCTCTATTCTAATCTTGCCTCATACGATCTGCATGTTGATCTCTGTTTGGTCAACATTTTGATCCCCTATTTAGTCGACATTAAGTCCCCCCTGGCATTGACATTACGATCCTGGCGTCCATTGATCCCCTGGCGGTCAACTCACGGTCAACATTTTCGGTTTTGAATATCCTCCGCCATCATACGGGCCTCTCTCTCTCTTCCTGCATCCACGGGCTTCCGCTTGTTCAGCGTGCCCCAGCCATCCGCTGGCGATCTCCCAGGTATGATGCTGGGTAGAGGCCGAGCTTCGCGTAAAGCACTGCGTCCATGCGATCTTGGTTGAAACTAGGTGGACATTTTCCAAAAGCGAAGCTATAAAGTCCCTTAGTTCAAAATAGGAAAGGTCTTAATGGATATAGATACGCCAAGCACATAGCCCTTACCGGGTAATGAAAGCGGGTAGCGGCTCCTTCACGGTAGGCCACTAGCTATTTCTTTGAAGGTCTTCTAACCTAACAGAGGCTGGATCCGTTGGAGCCTCGTCCGGATAAGTTCGGGATCACTCCCTCGTGGCCCGGCTTGTGGATAGAACAACAGGCCCGAGCCCAGGTCGGTACTCCACTAGGGTGGAGTTGGTCTGCTGACGTGAGCTTCATGAGGCTCGGTCATTGAAATGAAAAGATGGGGTAAAGGATTCCCTCACCTTGATGAAATGTTCACTAATATGTTTAGGCAGAATTAACCGATCATAGGGCCATCTCATTAGAAAGATAGTCTAATAGGATGACAAGCAGTGGAAAATAGTCGCCTTGTTTAGATCACGGTAGAGCTTCATAAAGAAGTATTTGTTGACTTGAGATCGTCTACCAAGCCAATCTCATGAAAATGCCTACCCACGAGAGGTGGTAGGGACCTCAGATCACTTAGGGTGATCAATCCTCAACAAATGATGGATTAGGATGGAGAAAATTGCAAAAGGATTGAGTGACCAGAAATTTTGAGCCCGATTTTGGAAGTGCCAGTACATATCCATATCTTGGGATACGTGTGGTGAAACTTATTCAATCTTGGAATGGTGAGAGAGCAGTAGTAGAAGATGCTTAGTATTTAATTTAGGGATTTTTAGGCTTTCTGCACCTTCTGTATGGATTTTGAACAAGCGGAACTTGAAAACGAGACAAATTTTCAATAGGTGCATAGAAATTTTTACTTTTGGAGCAACTTAACTTTGAGATGCAATAATGAGATGAAAAAAAGTCCTAAAATCATGTAGAAACTTAGGCGGGGTAAGATGGATAGGAAGGCATGCACTTGACAAAGTTTCAGAATTAGTGGCAGTTTGAGATCTATGGATTTTTGAAAAGGCAAACTTGGAAGAGGAAATTTCAATGACTGTCTCAGAAATCTTTACAGTTTTAGAACAGCCAAGTTTGCAAAGCCATAACTATGGATTTATGGATGCTAAAGTCATAAAATTTGTTTTGAATGAAAGATGAATAGCAAGAGAATCATGGAAATTAAGCTCATAATTTTTTGAGATATGGTTTGCATATGGGGCGTAAGCTAGAAAAACTTACTTAGGACCCCAGGACGGTGAAATTTCGGTGCTCGGGGGATTTTTATCAAAAAATGAGAGAAAATTTGCATAAAACAAGTAGAATAACATCTATTTGGACTCCACAACAATGTCAAGGGTGTACTGTATCAGAATATCAAAGAAAATATGGTAATTCATCAAAATTTTGGAACTTTTTGTCAAAAGCATGTCAAGAAAGTAGAAATGGAATCAAATCCTCAAGTAAGAGCTCTCGATCCTTCTTTTCCATCAAAATCGACGTGATCTTCATGCTCTAAGCTTCCCCAAATTCTCTGATCACCCCAAAAGCCTTCTTTTCTTTCTGATCCCAAATCCCCTTTTGAAAAAGCTCTATTTTGGTTCCATTCTTGGCAAATCCGGTCTCCACTTCTGTTTTTTAGCTTGATTTGTGATTTCTTGGCACAAGAGGAAGTGATTCGGGATGTTATAGCCATGATTGGTAAGCCAGATCGAGCCAAAATTCTGGATCTTGGCCTGACCCAGATTTAGGGTTCTTGGAAATAAAGTCGAGAGAAATATCCTGATGAAGCAGTTTGAAAATTAGAATATATAGGAATACAATATTGAAACTTATAACTTATTCATATGCCATTTCCATGTGGTTGTCATCTCATGCTACTGAGTCTTTATGTGGCAAAGGTGATTGGGATAAATGGGTGACTAGACCAAGGGGAGTAAATAGCATCAAGATACATGATTATGCATGATACATATATCCATACAAATTATGGATGATACTTGTACATACCCAATAATGGTGCTACAATCTACACCAATAATACACATCAGCCTTCTGACTATAAGAAGCGGCTCCATTAGGTGGTAGAAGTCATTCATCGCCATGACTTTTTGCCCTACTCGTCCGGATCATCCAAGACCGGCCATTCATCGCCATGGCTTTTTCGTCCGGGTCCAGTTTCCTTCCACCTCCATGTGGTGTTGTTCAGATCACTGTATTCTCCACGCAGTCCATTAATGGTGCATTGAGTTGCCTCGGGCTTCATGTTGTGTGATCCACCTTGTTTGGCTCGTCATGCCTCTTGGGGTGAATGGGATCATCTTAGCGGAGGTGTTGATGAGTGAATCATTGGTATAGGCCATCAATAGTATAATGTGCACCTAATAAAGATGCAATGATGTATAAGCACCTATTTAGATGGAAGGATGTATAAGCATAATTAATAGCATCTGATTTATCGAACTTGAGTAACTTATTTAGTTGTCCTCATCGCCTTCAATTGCCTCTTTAGCCAATAGTTTCTGCAGCTAGACACCTACATTTGTAGGGATTATTGTGAACAATGGCTTGGGCTCAACTGACCAACCATAGTGTATGGTTACGAGAGAAATTTGATAGTGGTCAAAGATCATTAGGATTTGATCTCCACTTTTTATGCCAGCAATCGATAGCGACATATGTAGTACCTTTCCTTGCCACTGGCTCCCACCAAGACACAAGAACCTCTTCATAATCAGAGAAAAAATTAATGACACCATATTTTTAAAGTGATGAAATAGACTTGGCTAAACTAGGTCCAAAGTTGAGGTCGAAGCTTCTATGTTTAGCTAAACTTTCTATTTTTTGCCGCATGTACTTTCTTTTGTTTGGCTAAACATTAGTTATAAAAATAAAAAAAAATATATTGTTTGGCTATTCTATACGAAATTCAGGACCCAAATATTAGCTGGAAAGAACCTTGATGTGGTTTTTTTTCATGTGTGTTCTGGACCTTCTATTATTTGGCAATATCTTGATCGGCATGATTCTATTTACATGCAAGTTTAATGGAATACAATACAAGCTTAATCTCTTACTTTATTGCAATACAAAGATTTATAAATACAATGCTTTCATAACTTTACTTTTTGAATGTAGCTCCTCCCTCCTGGGATGGGATCATGAACCGCTCCTGCGCCGCCTCATTTGGCTGAGCTGCCAGGCCACCTTTACATGGCATAATGGCCCTCGAGATGGAAATTACTTCAGAAGTAGTGTGGCCAACATGATTAAGTTAACACCGCCCCTAGTGTCTAGAGTTTTTCCATCACATTCTCTCACATGGGTTTCCCCCTATATGCAATCCAAAAAAATTAACATGCATGACTTCTAGGTCTTATAATGTTTATGGAAAAAAGGGGTTTGATGCAAGTTGGAAAACTTCCCATGGAGGCATTTCCTAGACCAACAGGAGACATTTGTAAGTCATTTATAAGTAAAGTGGGTTGCCGAAGGAAAAAATTTGTATAGGCTACAGATTGAATTTGAAGCAAGGGAATAAGGAATTTTATTTATAAAATGCGTGTTTAGACCTTTCAATCAGCCCGTTTGGGTATAAGTCAGTGAATATAATTTTTAATGGTCAAGTTCCCATTTAGCTCGAAATATGAACTGGGAAGATAGTTCGAAATATGAACTCGGAATGGAATGAGAAGATCCCACTCTGTTCCCACAACTTTGTTCCGCAGATGGATGATGGATCATTGTCTACATTAAATTTAAAGCTGCAACTACACTCATTAAAATTCCATCTAGCCCAATCCGGCTGACAGTGGCCTTGCCAGTCAAAGTAAATATTAAAGTAATGGCCATGCTCATTCATAATCATAAGATTAGAAGACTTTCGACAAAGAATACAGTAGAAATGAACAGTGTTTCGTTCAAAAATAAAATTCTGACCTTATAGTTCACTTCATCTACATCACAGAGATTATTTCGGCTGATTTACGCTGCAACCAAAGGACCTCAAGAATCTTGTCTGATAAATCACATGAACCCATTCACCATTTCTACCTGTTTAAAAATTTATCTGCTGCCGTGGCAAGGCTAACTAGCAATACAAGATCATTGACACATGCAAAAAATTATTAATGGCAATGGCTATAAGTCTACTGGTTTTCAACATATCCATGCCTGCATGCATGTTAACTTGAAAATCTGAGACAAACCTGAAAAGAAGCAGAGAAAACCATAAAAACCTTAGTATCTATGTGACATTATAAATCGTCAGTTACATACATATGATAAGCCTCAGCTTCAAAAAAACAAAGCATGATCTTATGGTTTAGACGGATTGGAAGGCTTGAGGCTCTGAAACTACTTGCATATTCTAGAAGACATACTCAACTGTTATTGAATAGAAGATTAGGAACTTCCTGATGGATATGTCATCATTTTTTCTGACCCTTCTAGAAATGTATTATGTGATCAAATCAGCAGAACAATGTGAACATTCATCATGCACTTGCTAAGTGTTTACCTTAGGTTAAACACCTGCATCATGATTATCACTGCAGCCAAACCATTGTAGTCACTAACATAGCTGCAACCAATGTACACACAATTAGAATGCGCAGGATAAGATAGACTAAGATAGAAAGCAAATTAAGAAAGAACATACTCATTCAAAGAATAAAGTGCTGCAATACCCATTGCCTTCCACATCAAAATCGTTAGGTTTGTTTATGCATTTTGAGAATTAGAGAATGGAACTTTACTTACTCACTCGTTTGCAGAATGGACCAAGAAGTTGGAAGGGCTTTTTCGTGAGGAAAATCATAAAATGATACTAGGCAGCAAGAATACAATCTGTTGTCGCATCGGGTTCCCATCAAATTTCCTAAGCTTGTTGCTTTACCAAATTCATTGTGGAGAAACACCTCTCGTCTTGTACAACTGTTTGTGGCCGTTCCAAGTATTTATCTACGACATGCATATAAACATCTTGACCGTCTGCGGTAAAGATGCCGCCACCATGGGGTATTGTAACCTAGAGGTTGACTAAAAAGATTAAATTAGCGCTGTACTAATTTAATTATTAGAGATAATAACCTATAATTGGGAATTATATCTAGAAGTGAGTTGAAATTAAAGTTAATTAATGGATTGGGAAAGCCACTTGGCCAAGCTTCGATTAGCTAGCATGGAAATGCTAACTTGGGCCATCAAAGGTGGATCACTATCCCATTTGACCCCAAGAATTGAGCCAAGAGGAGAATGGAGTTGGCTTTAGGCTGACTGTGACCACCCCGATTGTTCTTTGAACTTACGAGATTATTGAGAGATGGAGAAGCCTCATAATGATGGATCAGTGGAACTTCGAGGTTAGTAGATAATCTAGTTAATTTAAGGATAAGCTTGAGTTAGGTCTTTTGAGTCTTCTACGGTTGTTTTACTTAGGATTAACCCTTCTTTGGTATCTAAGATTACATTTCAGAAATTATAGTTATGTTATGATGGATGGATGGATGTGTATGTAGAAAGTAGCTTTCACGTTAAGCTTCATAGCGAGAGTTATAGGGGTAGAACCTACATTGCCATATGCTTTAATTACTTGCTCCCTGTGGCTCCTTTAATTCCCAATTAGTGCGGCACATTGTCTGAAGACCAAGTGCGTGGATCTTGTGGAATAAACAGCACCCGAGGAAAGGGAACCGCAGTGAAAGGTGAAGGATTTAGGGTCTTGCGAACATAAAAGGCTCACGAGACTCCCCTGGAGTGGGCTAGGCGATGCTTGGAGTCCGTAGAGGGCAGTATGGAGTCTGACTCCACGGGTGCGAGAGGGTGTGACGCGTATGGGGCACCACGTGCCCCAGTAGATTTAGGGTGATAGGCCGAGATGCGGATCTGCGGGGAGCCGGCCCGATGCGGCACGTATTCTCCCAACTCACCCATGGAACCAGCAGCCGATCTGGAAGGGGACACTTCCTGACACACCTCAGCATCGGGCAGGAAGGCGTCATGAACCACAAGTAGGCTCGAAGAGGTGATACCTTGAGTCTAGCGTCTCAGGAGGTATATTGATGCCATAGCATGATTCAACTCATCACCAAAGTGTTACTTACCGGGAGAGGCGGATGGAGTGAGACAACCCTGGCAGATGTTACATGCCGATAGCCATGTCAAGATGGAGTCTGTGATCTCTTGAGACACTGGCCGAGTCGGTCGATCTCACTTTGGAGTACGTGGGGAGTAGAACCATGGGTTTTGGGTGTTTTCTGATATTAAATGCATATTCTTTGTTGTTGTCACTTTCCGGATGGATGCCACCCTGCGTGGTGGTATTTTATGATATGATGATCATTATTGCTAACCTTGTATTCAGCTTAGCGTTACCGGAGCCCATTGAAGGCGTGGTAGATGACCCCTACATTGTCCTTCACTCGAGCATCTTGCCATAGATGGCGAGAGTTAAGGCGGAGAACCCTTTCGTGGCGAGTTGAGTGCGCCATGGGAGGAAGGTCCCGTATATGTATACGTCAGAAGTGCGTATATGTTACGAGCATCACGGTGGTATCGAGCGTGATTTGTTTTCGAAATGCATAGCAGCGACCAAATAGCCCTAACCTAGATTAGTTCGGTAGTTAAGTGGGAAACTAAGCTAGTAGGATTGTTTAGCTCTTTGATGTTTTGTTGTGCTAGGTTAATGTAATAGATTGTCACGGTTTAAAAGTTTAGAGGCGGTTGGAGGACAAGTTTGGAAGGGCCATAACTTTAATAGGTAGCTTTCGGATGGAAGCCGAAAAATGGTTCGATGGTCGGACACCTCTCAAATACTAGAAGGCGTATCCGGTGGAATGTCAACGGCCGTAGAAAAAGTCAAAGAAGCGCTGCTTCGTCAGAAGCGTTTCTCATGAGATTCCCCTTATGGTGAGTATAACGCTCGCTTACATTTTTATCTGGCGCCCTTTTTTTTTTTTTTTAATTAAAATTTTAATAAAAAGTTAAAAGTTAAGAAATTCAAATTTAGTCATTAAATAAAAAAAAAAAAAAGTGTTTCTTTACTGACTTTCCTCGCCATGGCCATGGGACTATAGAGCTCCTTTCATGCATAATGAGCCTTCCACGGGTACCTCGCCAATCACCAGACCCTTGGCGCCGCTGCCGTAGCACCATATATTTCGAAGCTTGGGCCCTACTTCTTCTCTTTTGCTATGGCTGTTTAGCCTTTGCATATATCCCAGATGAGTTGAGGAGCAAGCTAGATGATAAGGCATTAATTGCATTGCATACCTAATAGGATACGATGAACAATCTAAAGCATACAGACTATTTGAACCCAGCAAGAGGAGAGTTATTATTGCTAGAGATATCCTATTTGATGAAAATCAGTTCTACAAAGTGATACCCCCAAGGTTAATGACAATGGTCCCCAAACCGAATGTAAACTTGCAGAAACAAAACAGGAAGTTGAGGGAGCAAAAGATACTAACCCTGTGGACACTGCAGACGATGAAGATGATATGGAGAACACTTAACGACATATATGTGCAGGTACAACATGAGCATAACCATGATGAACAAGATCAGCCAGGATCATTAATCAAAGAAATTGTTGAAGCAGAGAAATCAAGGAAGAAAAGAAGACCGAAAGGACAAAGGTTGCAAGCAGGGATTGGAGTAGACACAAACATTCATGGATGAGATGAGCATGGAAAGAGCAAGAGACTTCAAGGAAATGAAGGTGAGATAAATGATTCGTTTGAAGTCTTAATGCATCTAGATTCTAAAGTTCTTAAAAGCTATCACATGAAGCCTTGATGGCACCTGACAAAATGTCTGTGGCCTAAAGCCATACAAGATGAGATGGCTTCTTTTAAAAGAACATATACATTTGAGAAAGTACACATGCCAGAATGGAAAAATATAGTAGGTAACAAATGGCTATTCAAGTTGAAGACATGATCTAATGGCAAAATACCCAACTACGAGGCTCATTTAGTGGCCCAAGGATTCTCTCAACAAAGGATGACTATGAAGATACATTCTCACCTCTTGTCAAAATGGATAGCTTGAGGATGCTCTTAGCCATAACAAATGCATTTGATCTCAACATACATCATATAGATATCAATACAACATTCTTGAATGCTAAGTTAGAAGAAGAAATCTTTATGAGATAACCTCAGGGTTTGAAGAAGGAAAGAATATGGAAACTGAAGAGGGATGTTTATGGGCTTAAACAGTCATCCAAAGTTTGGTACAAATGCATTGACAGTTACCTAAAAAAGCAAGGATTTATTAAGCTTAAAACTAATGGGAACTTGTACATGTTTCAATCTAGAAATGAGTGGTGCATAATAGCACTTTATGTTGATGACAACATAATGATATCAAAGGGAGTTAAGGTGCTAGAACATTGCAAGAATATTTCGAATAAAAAGTGCATGATGACATATTCGGGAGAATTGAGAAAGTTCTTATGAATTGAAGTATACAAGACATAAAAAACAAGCTATTAACACTATTACAGGAAGGTCAAATTCAGAGCATGCTTAATAAACTTAAAATGAGAAGGCCTCAATATTAGCAAAACCCCTCTGATGCCGGGATGCAAGATCTGAGCAGATGTGTCTGGGATGATCTTGAAAGAAGAAATCGCGGGGTATTCATATAGTCTCTAATAGGTTGCCTCTCATATGTAGCAAATTGTACAAGGCAAGATGTATCTCACGTTGTAGACTTTCTAAGCAGATACAATCATGATCTAGGGAGGAACCACTGGATAACAACAAAAAGAGTGTTAAGGTACCTTAAGGGTACGATGAATGAAAGGATTACCTTTTATTTAGAGGATCTAAAATTAAAATCATACTGTGATGCAGACTGGGGAGGGAACTTAGATATGAGAAAATCTACCGTAGGTTATTTAGTATTTTTGGGAGGTGTCTCACTTTGGAAGAAGCGAAGCGAAATTCAATGGCTATATCAGTATTGAAGGCGAAATCTGATTGCTATGTTATATTGCAAAATTAGTATGAAAAAGAAGATTGCTTATTGAGTTAGAATATGAACTCCCACAAGCTACCGAATTATTAAATGACAATACAAGTTGCATTGCCATGTCAAAAGATCATATGTTGTACGAAAGGTCTAAGCACATTAAATTTGAATTGCACTATATCAGGGAAGTAGTTGAGAAAGGCTTGGTCAAATTGGTGTATGTTCATAATTCAGTTCAGTTCGCAGACATCTTAACCAATATATTACATGAGAGAAGATTTGCAGATCTTAAGAGATTGATAAGTTGCACATTATAACATGAAGGGGGAAGGTTGGAATTCATCATGTAATAATCAGGTAGAGAGCATGTACATATGTCTATATGATTAATCTGACGAGGAATGCGATCATTCATAACACTGATGCAAGATATTAATCTGTAGGGCTTGAAGGTCATTTATATAACTTGCTTGAACTAAACCTAGGTTAATTTATTTGCCTAGGTTTAAGTAATATCCAGTGGTCGTATATATATAAATGGAAAAATAACGCGCTTGTTGATGGTTCCCTTAGCTTTGGAGGGAATCGAGTATTTGAACAGTTGGTCTGGCAAAGCGGCCAGATTGACCAAGATAAAATATCAAGATGTAATTGTATGATCTATATAGCGATCCATGGGGTGTTTGGATTGGCTCGGGCTTTCGACCTAATACAAGCTACAGTGTTTTTGGTAGTCCCATTTGAACAGTGTTTTGGCACTGTAGCATTATAAGGTTGATTAGTTCAGACATTGATTTATTCTTTTGAGTGATAACTACTTCCTAGTGCTTGAACTAAACTAGCAAAAGTGTGAAATAGGTAGTAGAATTACAAGGTAAAGATGCATAATCTAGTCACAATATATTAAGATTATTCAGCTTGTAAATTCTTCATTTACTAAATGCCCCTAGTCAACGTATACCCTTCTGTAACATTTCAACTTTCACAAAATCCCTTCACTTTTCGTATTCAACGGAACACCCTTTTTCAACGGATATCTTTTTGGCCTCGTTTTTAGATCAATGTCTACTTTGTGTATGATTCCTCAGAAAGAAAAAGGAAGGTACAGAAGGCTTCATCAAATTTGCTTTTGATCAAAACTCATTATGCTCTACCAACTTTCACTTGCTCCATCGAATTTTGCTCCTGAGGGGCTCTCCGATTTTACTTGCTCCTTCAAAGATTTTTGAAGGATCTGTCTTTCTGGTCACGGAGGCCCACGAGGTTCTCACAGTGCGGAGGCTCACCAGGCACACTCACTTCCTACTCAGCAACCCTATGGGAGAAGATCATGCACCCTTGTTGTTCCTCTTGTTATGGAATTTGCAATGTTTCCTCAACAAAAATACGATGTTGTTCAAAGAGGGCATTTCAATAATTTGCTTAAAACTTAAGGGTATTTTGTGGTGCAATTTTAAAATTAAGAGCGTTATAGGTCTCCAGGGGCATTTTTGGAATTTAAACGTGGGGCATTTGAGAAATTAATGTAAATCTTAAGCGTATTTGAATAATTTTCAAAAACACAAAATACGTTAGGGAAAAACTACACAATGCCCTTATGTTTTGACGAATTTCGCCAGATGCCCCTAGCTTTTCAAAATTTCACCAAATGCCTCTGGTCAACGTATAATGTTCCCAATGACCTTGACAAAAATTTGGTTGTTTTATGCAGTGAACTATTGGGTTCATTGGATTGTTCTTCTATGATAAAAAATGCGAGGGTGGCTTCCAAGGTTTGTCTTTTGCTTAGGTCCCTGATAGATTTCTATTGGCATGTTTCAGTTGTGTCTTAGATTGTTCATCTAAAGGAGTAGCCTGCATTTGATTCCTCATTCGTGTGTTGGACTATGAAGGTTAAAAGATTTTGTTTGACCTCACATTAAGTACTAGATGCAAATGTGTTTCAGACTTGCAATGAAATAGCAGGGATAATGTTAGGCCACATAAAGCACTTGAATGTTGCATGGAGCTTTTTTTAAAGGACAAAGGATCAAGATGGTTGTAAACATGATAGTTTTACTAATACTAAAATGGCCTCAATTTTGACAAAGTATCTTAAGGTTAAGGTAATGTGGAAAAGTTTTTTGCATTATGAAGCTTTCATTTTGTAGAAAGATACAAAGCTTATTTTGTAGCTAACTACTATTTATTTCACAATGCTTGAAAATTAACTTACAAATTCTGCATCACCAAATGTCTTTGGCACACGGTATTTTTCCCTTGATCAAGATTTTAGAAGAATAAAATATTTGGATTCTATGGTGATAAATGATACTAGCGTGCGGTGATAATGGAAAATATTAAAAACCAGCGCCCATGGCTCTTATGTGTTATGGCTCATGTGGATGTATGTTTCTTTTTGTGTGTTATGGCTAATGTGGATGTTCTCTTTTGTGTGTTGTGAAATAGTTAATTTTTATTTATGTCCTCGGCTAGTGATTGTAATAAAGTTAAACATTGTTATCTCTATATTAAATTCATTTGCATAGGCATGATATTCATAAACATTGAATGGAGGCATTCATGTCCATGGCTTCTGCCCCAGTCCTGGATGAGCTAATAACCCATCCCTAGATCTTTTAGGCCCTTTGGGATTGCACAAGCATGAAACTTTTGGGAACGTTAAAGGGTCCATGTTCCCTTACTAGTGAGGGTAATTTGATGGTCGGCTCCTAATGACATCAACCATAATTTTCCAAATGTAAATTGACAATAGCTTATTATCTTTTTGTTTGCCATAGTGCTTATGAGCATGAATTGAGTTAAAGTATTCACAATGGAACTCCCATGTTTGAAAGGAGCTTTAAAAACTCTTGAAGGCAATTTGGCAAACTGTACCAATAGGGATTTATTTAGAAACCAACAGGGGTTTATTTAGCCAGACCTGTAAGTCCAGATTGTAGCTAGAGCGAAAATTTCCTTAGAGCCATTACTGTTTTTTGACATTTCTTACGAGTATCTTTTAGATAGAGTATCTTTTGCGAATCGAACGAAAAAATATTCGCGACGGCCTTGGCCGCCACAATAAATTTCTTGTAATGTATAATTATTTTGAGTTTATAATAAACTCTAGATGAGTTGCAACTTAAAATGTAGACAATGATATCTTGCTCCCAATAAAAATATAAATTTGTTATTTAAAAAAAACTATAGACAATGATAACTCATACAATACAATTTGTGTGCAATGCTTAAATATGTGCATTGGATTTTGTATTACACCGAGTAGGTTTCCCAATGAAACCTGGTGGTCGGGTGGGGGGGAGTTTTTGTTGCTGTTAATTTTGTTGGCCATGCGATTGGGTTGTGGCCGTAACCTTCATCACTTGCCGATTACCTAAGATTTCAGGTCCTTTTTATTTTAGGTAACTTTCTGGTCTCCAGTTTTGGTGGTGCTACGGCGGCGCCACCAACAGCAGCAGTTAGAGAACAGAATCATTCAGAAGAGCTCTGCACTCAGAAGATCCATTTCAGAAGAACAAGATCATTTCAAGAAGATCTTTCGCCGGAAGGGCTCTACACTCCAGAAGAGCATTCAGATTGCGATGCTCTGCTCTTGATAAAGAATGCTAAAAATGCTCCGCAAACCCACCAAACTGAGTTCGAAATGGCTCCAAATGGAGCTTAGATGTTAATTCGTTCAAATCGGTGCTTCTGCAAGATCCGGTGGTTAGGTCGAAGAAAAAGGCAAGAAAAGATGGATGGGAGCAATCGGCACGTGATGAAAAGGTTACGGCGGGGAAACTTTCTCGAGCAGGAAAGAAGTTTCAGGAAGAAACTTGCTGGCAGCGGCGCCGCTCGCCGCTTCCGCCGCCAGCAAGTTTCTTCCTGAAACTTCCTGCTCTCGAAAGTTTCCCCTTCCGAAAATGGCTGAAATAGCAAGAAGATGGGCGTGAACTGATGGCATGGAATGGGATTTGGTCGAATTTGTTGGAGGCCTACGGCTTGGTGCATCGTGGTTGGGCACAGCTGTGGATCGACTCAAGGAGAGCCAGCCTTTGTCATTAGTTTGCAGTGCGTAGAAGCTCCAACAGAAGAGGCATGGTCAGATCAGATTGGGTGCGATGAGATTGGGTGAACAGATTCAGTTGCGATTTCATAGCTGGTGGTTTGGGCAGCCAGGGTTGAAGAATCGGTTTTCCAAATCGTGACTCAGAATCACTGGATTGATTGTTGCAGCCTTGTAATATTAGAATCGGATGGGTCATGCAGTTTCTGGATATGGCACTAATCTGTCCATTGCAGTGAAGCCTGTTCCATGTTTTCTTGTGTTCTTGTACTTATTATCTCATATTTTTCAAAGCTACACAACCTTCTTTGCTTGGTTCTCTCTGTTTCTGTTGGTTCTCTCTGTTTCTGTGCATCATAATCTTTTGCGATCTTGTCTAATCTTACCTTCTGCGATCATGAGATGCGTTTGCAACTAATCTTTATCTTTTGCGATCTTTTGTGATCATGAGCTGCGTTTGCAACTGATCTTATCTTCTCGTCCTTTGCCGGATTTGGAACAGGGCATGCTGCCTGGGCTGGGCATATGTTGCCACATGTATGGCCCACATTTTTTGTGTATTTCAATGGTTGCGGAATCAATGGTGGTCACCGTTTTTTGTTTTTTAATGTTTTTGAAAAAGCGATTAGGATGGGTACAACGATTAGGATAGGAATGCGATAGTCCCTTAATATAAAGGGAATGAGTATGTAGTTCTTTTAGCACAATCGTAAATATATTTTTGGCCTTTTGCTGACGTGGTGCTTATGTGTCAATGACGTGGGACAGTAACATGGTAGACCTTGCAATGGACGTGCAGAAATGCTCTTGTCAGCGCTGAGGAACATCCTCTTATGGATATTCCTCGTAAGCACTGTTTACCTACTCAATTCTTGGCTAAAAAGCTCCAGGGATGCAATTCGAAGAAATGGGTTCGTTCCCTTACTTATACTAACTCTGCATTTCTTTATCCATTCATCATATGGCTGAGAAACTTGCTGAGGATGAACACCTTATTCCGCCTTTGAATTTCTCCATGGTCGACAAGGGTGTCTACAGGTCCGGTCACCCAAACAGAAAGAACTTCTCATTCTTGCGCAAACTCCGGCTGCGGTCTGTCATGTATGTATAGCATTGTTTACATTCTGCAATTCAACAATATATTGCATGATTGTCATCTAGGATTCAAGTTTAAGCAATAGTGGCTGTAATGTTTTTGATTAAAAACAGAAACAGAAATGCAGATTCAGTTTTTAGTCTACAGTTTCACCGGTGCATTCTTGCATTGCAGCTACCTCTGCATGGAGCCCTATCCAGATCATATGATGGAATTTTTGAGGGCAAATGAAATTCGATTATTCCATTTTGGAATGCCTGGAAATAAGGTATCGTTTCACTATGTTAGTTGTCAATATCTTTATACTAATAATACCGATATATAATATATACTACTTAGTCGTTGTCCATGAATCTTTGAATGTCTTGCTCCATGCTTGATAGAAAGGAGGTAAGACCCAACCAGCTTCTCCTACAGCTACATGACAGATCTCAGAGTCAAACTAATTTTCTCATGACATATTCCATGATCTGCATGGAGTCAAGAAACAACGATCTTTATTGTACCATGAACTGACATTATTTTACATGTTCACCTTTCTCTCCTTTTTTCTGGCCTGTTCTGTCTTGGCCATTTTTTTCCTGATGCGGACATTCTTAGACCTTTTGCTTGGATATAGTATCAATATTCCTGTCAGCTTGAGTTCTGCCAGCCAGCTTTTGCTGATGCATCCTTCCATCTTTGCATTCTTTCTGTACATATGCTCTCAGATGTCTTTGCCTGAAGAAAAGAATGACTGCAAGTTCTGTCATTGTAGGCAATCATTTGTTCTTGAAACGTCTGAAGCAAGGATAAATTGGATGATTGGCACTCTTTGAGAAAAGATTGCTTATACTTGTTACTTTATGACAGAAACCATAAAAAATATGGACAATCAAGTTAATAAAAGTCAACGAGCATACAATTTGTACAGGTTAACTCCTCCATGTATTCTCGAAATTGAACATGTCATAATTTTGTTTCCAAAGATCGTAGATTGAATATTCCTTTGCTTCAAGCTTGTGAATCCTCACCTGTAAATGGACGCGTTTAAGAGGCATCTTTGTGAGATAAGGGTAAAAAGCAGTGATAAACTTCCATTTCGATCTTAGACTTGTTATCTATGCTCAAAGAATTTTTTCTATGCTTTAACTTCAATTTTGGAACTTTTTATTCTTTCTCAAGGGGGAAAGGGCTTGACAATCGGTCCTAGGTAACTGCGAGATGGAAGCCTTCAGTTGTTTTTCTGTTGCTATAACTGTTCAGATCTACACTTCGAAGATCAAATTATTGAAACATGTGCAATGTTTAAAACGACTTCCAATGCTAAGCACTTGGCGCTTTTGGCAAGCTCTCTAGCCAGCAATAAGACATGTGGCACACTGATACTGATTAATATTAACTCCTGTTTCATTACATTAAACTGTGTTTAGCCTCCTCTATCACCTTTCACTGTAACAATAGAATTGCAGTCCATCTGGCTTCCACAATTCAGTAACTTCTTTATGTTGATTCACAGGAGCCCTTTGTAGATATACCAGAGGATGTCATAAAGGAAGCTCTTTATGCTATTTTAGGTAAATAAATTTAATCAGTCTTGTCCACGCAACTGATTTCAATCAATGTTCAATTTGCTGATATTTGGACTATAACTTGTAGACGTAAAGAATCATCCTTTGCTTATTCATTGCAACAAAGGCAAGGTATGGTGCACTTGCCTGGTTAATTTCAATGTAAGAGTGCAAACCTTTTTGTAATATTGGATCTGATTCCTCATGCAGCACCGAACTGGTTGTCTAATTGGCTGTTTACGGAAAGTTAATGACTGGTCCTTGACAGCTATATTTGATGAATATAGGCGTTTCGCAGGCATGAAAACCCGAATACTGGATCAACAGTTTATGGAGTTGTTTGATGTCCTAGATTTTAGAAGAAAGGGCTCTATAACTGGTCAGATTTCTAGTGATATGTTGTGGTGTAGTAAACATGTTAGTTGCACAAGAGCTACATGTGATATTTGAAGAGACTAGATTGTCCAGAAATTGGTAGCTGCTCTGGCAATTTGGCTACATGCCAGGAATTGGTGTACATAATTGTAAATGATTGACCAAAAAGAAATGTTAACCATTGTGGCTTGTTGTTAAGATTCAGAAACAAGATTTTTTACTTTTTCAAGCCCAAACGACAGACGTAAATGAACAAAAGCCCAAAACTCCAATTGCTGCCATTCTTTTGCAATGTCCCAGTAAGAAACTTCCATCATGTATATGTTAATCCAATTAGTCTTACAATTACTCATGATATGGTAGTCAAATTTTACATCTTTTTAGCACTTCCTATCACAAATTTGGCATCATTTAATCAATCGATCATCAACTTTCCTTAGCCTCAATTACTTTCAATCCTCAAAGTTATCATTTACAAGAATGTTTCCTACAATTCCAATAAAATATTTTTGCCCGCGAAAAATATGTTGAAAGTTATGTGTTTCAAATAAGTTTAGATTGGTTTTATACATGGCATAGGGAAAATGACCGAAATATCCTTATTCTTTGCTAAAATTACTGATGTGGAAAGAACAATATTTTCACGGATGAAAATGAAAGAAAAACTCAAGAAATTTGTTGCACCTATGTTACCTAAAATGACAAAAGTTCTTAGATCCATTACTATCATTTGCATCTATAATATATGAACCTTTTTCCTTTTTTACTTAAGAGTCCAAAAGGCGTTGATATTTACATAATCTTTATAATCGGATACTATGAATCGAAATAATGTAGCCATATTTGTGATCAGACCAAATGTTGTGTCTTATAAACAATGTCATCTTTTTTGGTGACATTTTCTATTATCGCTCTCATATGTTACACAAGTTGAATGCAGGAAGTGTTCTATGACTTAGGCAAGGGAATTCCTCATTGTTATCCATTCTTCTTACTTTGTTCATTTTGGGCACGGTTACGTAACTCTTCAAATGTCCGCATGCTTTCTGGATCAAAGCCCCCAGCAAACTGCACATAGACAATAAGCAATAGCAGTTTAGAGAAGCAGTAGTAGAATTGAAAAATTACAGCAGCAGTAGCTCACCTGATGAACCCTGAAAGCAAATCTCACTCCTTGAAGTAGTAAAAATTCTCTTAAAGGCTCCTTCTCAGGTGCAGATCCAAGAGCATCTAACTCAGCCATTACCCTTGTCATGTATTGCTGTGCTAATTTGACAGATGCTAGCTTAATCTGCAGATCATGGACAATCAACTTAGAAACTTCTGTTTGAAAAGATTAGAAGGACCCTCACTCAACAAGAATTTATTCTTGAACAAAATTCATGCTCATACCTTGCCAATTAATCCAGAGTCTAACATCCAGTATGTTGGGATATTAAATTCCTTGTACCGTGCTATAGCCATATCCCGGGTCCTTAGTAAAGCATAGACACTTTGTTCTACCCTGCAAAGTGAACAAAAGGAACTGCATGAAACAAAAGATTTCCATTTCTTCATATCAGTATGGCAGTAAGCTAGTGCATGGAAATGCTTCAGCAAGGCAGGTGAATAGTTGAGCCATTTAGTTTTTTCTAAACCATGCAGCATAGGAACAAAGCGCATTGTCCTAGCCATACAATTACAGTGGGTTCTTCAGAATTCTGTCGTATTAGCTGTGCCAATTCATTTTTACGGGAGAAGTCAATTGTATAAGTAATGCCTAAATCACAAGTGTTCAGATCTTGTTTTGATAACTTACTTTTCTAAGGACGCCAGCATCTTTTTAAAGGCAGTGTCACGTGGAGTGCGTGGATCATCCTTGAATGAGGTTATCTCTAATTCAATCTTCTTGAGATCTTGATATTCAAATGCAGCTTCTCGTAAGGTATCAGCTTTTGCTTCTGGCCAGTCAAAATGCTTCAAAACTGCCCGTTCATCAACCTAACCAAAAAGTCAAAAGTTTAATGCCAAACATTTCTCACCAAACAAATTAATAAGCAAATAACTAATAAGACCACTCAGATTTAACTGATGTGCTCAAATGGTAAGGATTTGTACCAAGAAAGAAAGCTCTTCATCCAGCCAATTGACAAATGCCACCACATCATCAATATTGGTATACACTGCCGCTCTAACTTCTGTTGCTAAGGAATTGACAAAATCTCCTTGCGTTTCAACATCAGCTTTGATCTATTCAATACACGAAAATAAGTACACAGGATGAGAATTGGTAATAATACTGTTGAGAGCAGAAAGAGATGCTACTTACTGCTAAAAGATGTGTAGAGCGATTCTCAATTTCACCAATCATGTTATTTCTGGCTTCTGCTGTATTACCACTAGATGCAATAGCAGCCTCCTTCTTGGCATCACGTTTCATCAATGATTGGTAAAACTCAACCACTTCTGGTGCCCTCTGCACCTTGTCACCTTGACTTTGGAGTTTGTTAATGGTACCAGGCAATGGGGGAGGTGGAGGTGGGGGTGGAGCTCCTGGAACGCCTGGTCGGGGTGGGGGTGGTGGTGGTGGAGGTGCACCTGGAGCTCCAGCACGTGCCAAAGGTGGCAGCGGTGGCGGCGGTGGAACACCTGTAGGCATTTTGCCAGGCAAAGCACCGGGAAGAGGGGCAGTTGAAGGTTTTGGGGGTGGCTTGGATTTTCTTAATTCTCTCTTTTCCACTTCGGCAGGTGTCAACTTTACGACAGCTTCTGTTCTCTTGCTTGCAGCTACCTCTTCTGCTTTCTCTTTGATAGTTTGTTCTCTTTCTACTGCTAATTTGTGCCTATCCTTAAATGCAGGATATTTCTGACTTATTTCACTTCCAGCAACGGAACGGGACATAAGCTGGAAGGAAGCTGCTATGCCAGGTTTTTCTGGTGCAGGTTTGGTTCTTACTGCTGGCAAGTTTGACTTAAAATCTGGGTTCTGTTTTGATCGTGCAGGAGACATATTAGGGGATGCATTGTTAGACCCTTTCAGACCATATGAAGTTATCTCCACTGCCTCACTACTGTTCCTTACCATAAGGCTTTCTAGTGGGCCCATTGGACTTCCAGGGCTACTTGATTTGCCTTTCTCTCCTCTTGATCCAGGGCTCGTTTTGGTAGAAACAAGTGAATCATCTTTGCTTTTGCCCCATTTTCGTAACTTACTGATTAAGCTGGACTTCCTGGAACTGGACTGAGAGTCAAAGTCGTCATAGTCCCCATAATCAGATGCATTAGAGTGCCGAGATGAGGTACTTTCATATCCACTTTCCAAATTTTGATCCTTGGGTTTTAAAGCTAACAAATCAGGGCCAGCCAATTCCAACATCAGCTGCTTTGCTTTCTCCTGGGACCTTGGACTTAGACTCTTGTTCAGGTCAAGGGCTGTGGTCCTACCATCATTGGCCTTGTAATTACGCAGCTCGTAGCGTAAACACGCATTAACCCAACGTAAGTAAACAAGCTCTTCGACCTCACTGAAACGGTTATTTTGAAGTCCTTCAACCTGCCTTAACAAGTCCTCATTAGCATGCCTAAGTGCGGCAGCTTCACCTTCTGCTCGCAAAACTAAGTCAGTCTGCAGGAAAACATAGTGCACAGTTATTCCTAAATACAACTTACAACCTAAGAACGTGCAATGACAAGAGCAAGGACAAGATCTAACCTCTGTTATAGCAGACAAAGATGCTATCTGAGATTCAGATGCAGCAAGCTTCACAGTCAATTCACGTTTCTGGTGTTGAAGATCCATCTTTGTCCGTCGTAATTCAACAACCTCCACTTCCAACTCTTTCAAGGTTTGTAATTTCTTTTCCGTGTCAAAATCTTTCCTTGATGCATCTTGTTCTTTTGCTTGAAGTGAGGCCAGTTGTTGCCTTAGCAGTAACAATTGTGCTTTATTCTGTCCTGTGTCATTCATGAGCTGCTTCTGAAGTTCTTTGATCTTAGTTTTTGCAGCATCAAGCTCATTTTTCAGCTTTTGCACCACAGCTACTTCATCTCCGATCTTTTTCCCATCACTTTCTAAAGATTTAATTTTGATGTTAAGAGCATCAACCTCAGCTGTCTTTTTATTAAGTTTCTCTTCTAGCTCCACAACATATTTCTCTCGTTCTTGTAGGCCATAGTATTCTAGAAGTTCTGATTGCAGTTTCATTTCTTTCTCTATTAAATTACTCACTGTTTTTCTCAATTCAGTGAGTTCAGTGATATCCTTCTGATGATCAGCTTCCAGCTTCAGCTCTTTTTCTCGTAATTCTTTTATGGTAGTTCTTAATCCAGCAAGCTCCTGAACATCTTTTTCATTTCTCAAAGATAACAGCGCTACAGGCTCCTTCCTTACATCTTGAACCACTTCTAGGTCAGCATTATTCTTTAACTCATTGATGCCTTTAATACTATCCTCCTCAGGAACTGCATTATTCTTTGAGATGTCGAAAGAAGGAATGCCATCTGTTGAAAAGTCTAATCCACCAGAAAATAGATCCTCAATCCCTGGAAGCAGCAATTGCTCCACATCTGGATGCTCAATTACGCTGTTGGAATTTACTACATTAACCGTTTTCACTTCTTCTGCCTGAATCAAACATATTCAAATGTTAAAAGAAGATAAAATGGATTTTCCTGTTTTACAAATTATAATGATGAGTTTACCTCCTCTTCCGGTGCAGAAACCCCACTGCCATAAGAATGTATTTCTTTTTGTTCCTCTCCATTGTGCCTTTTACTACTTTTCTCTTCATAATCTGTAATATAATGATATATTCAACCAAAGTATAGAGTTTTTAAACTAAACAACTAGATCAGGACTAAGCTAACTGCAGATGACTCGATAAGTTTATGCTATATTAGAGTTTCAAATATCGATTCATGACCATCGTAAACTGATGGGATTAGGACCAAATGCTTCAACCAAACTGACAAAAAGTACAAGGTTACGAGGAAGAAAATTTCTCCTTTGTTGCTTGGTTAGTTCTATGAAGTATATAAAGCCTTGTATTATGGGCTAAGATTACAGTATCTCAAATCATTGTAATAAGGGCATCTAAAGAAGAAGACGGAAAATACTACCTGTATGTGTATCAGGATGATCACGTTTCTTGAATTGCGAGAGGGTATATGCCGCAACTGAGCACGTCAAAGCAAATCCGACTCTGACCAACATGTGGAGACAGTTCTTATGACCAAAATATTTATGCAACCTTCTGAAGTTCGGCCCAAAATTCAAAAACTTTAAAAGATCTGAGAAAGGCTAGTGATCAATCCAATTCCCAAAGAATTAGACCTCAAAGCACCAATTTTTCTGCAATCACCATTCACGCTGCCGAAGCATTCTTCAAAAATTTCACAGATGAGGCTTCAAGGAGAGTAAAACCCATAAGCCCAATTCCTGGAATACTTTCTGGAGCCGGCTGGGCCGACCCCAATGCTCGAAAATTGATGGGAAGCATTTGGGCAAGCCGGAGCTATGGCATTGGCAGGAGACAGCATGGGGTTCCTCTTTCTTTGTAACAGGAACTACGTGCCTGGCCACTGAGCAGAACTATTCTTTTCCTCATTTTTTATTAAACAAAGAAAAACAGTGCTTTTGTTAAAGTCATGCTGATTTTTGCTGCACATATTTCCCTCTTGTTTGTGCTGAAAGAGAAAACAACTTTGCAAGAAAAAGAGGAAAGAAAACTGAAATATTCTATGGCGGCTGCAGAGCCCGGTCCCATCAACCTTCGTTCTTGGATCTACGTTGGAGTTACTTGTGGAAGCCAAACAGTTTGGACCCATCATCCATCCAAGTCCTTTGTCCTCCACAAGAATGGCAAATTGCTTTATATGATGCCATCACAATTTTACTACGTGTCTTAATTTTTTCGTTGCTTGGCTACATTTGTTGTGGTTGTGAGTTCTCTTGGTTCGTGTCTTCTCTACGTGTTACTAGTTTTGAGCTTCAAAGAAGATATCGCTTTGTCCGTTTTAAATCTTGCAATTTCTAAGGAAGTAATGGCCTTGGTTTATGCCAGGCTTCCAAAGAAGTAACACTTAACGTAAAGGTGAGAGTCCTTGTTTTTTGTTATCATTTTTTTGGGCAGGGTGATAATTAATTATCGAGGTGGAGGAGTACTGATATTAACTATCAGTATTATTCTACCCATATAAGACTAATAAGGTGGTTATCGGTCTTCGCGTTAGGCGATAATAAAAAATGCATGGCCTCGGTTTTACGTCCTCGACCAGATATTTAGCACGTAAAGCCGGGCGGAGGCCTTACGTGCCAAATATCTGGCCTCGAACATACAACCTCGGTCACGTATTTTTGGTTATCGGCCTATATTCCACCGGTTGTTATTTCAGATGTAGCACCTAAAATGCAACTCTCAGCCCTAGGGCGGGGTCACTAGCCCTCTACTGGGATCACCGGCTCTCTACTCGGTTGAACGGATTTATGTGAACATAAAGCCTTTGGATTTCAACACGTGGTAAATCTAAGGACACTTTGACAACATTAAGAACGGTGCAGGAGCTCCACTGCAGTTGTCTTCGTTCGACCCTACGTTCGACCCTACCCTTAACCCCATGTCAGTTAAATTTAAAATTTGGCAATTAGACAATACCAGAACTTCTATTTGATAACATGGCATTTCATAATTCATTAAGCGATAGTGCCAAATGCTCAAAATAAAATCATAAAAATTTCTCAACGTAAATCTGAAATCACTCACATTATGCCTTTTATAATGCAATATTAATCAACTTGGTCTCCACTCTACCTTCTCTCTCTTCTCTCTCTTCTATGTCTTCGTTTGTGGCTGTCAATTTGGCTGAGATACGTTAAGTTGAAGAGTAGAGGGGCCAGTTCACACCCTGTTTTTTAGCAGATTTTGTCCTCATTTGCCTAAAGTTGTAATGGTTTTCATGCTTGGACGTGATTATGTGTGTCACATGTATTTTTACAGCTTGTTTAAAAAAAGCATCTCTCTTTTATTCAATATCTCATGCCTGTAAATACTATCTGTACATAATGCCTCGCACAAGTCTAGCTGAATCGCTAGGCAAAGCTTTCAAAGAATGAAACAAGAAATACCCTTGAAGGGTTGAGTAGATCTTATCCAAAACTATGTCCAATAGCACGTTGGTATCCATGTTTAGAAAGTTGAGGCAACCATATCATCGCAAAAGTTCCAGCTAAAAGTGCAAATATGGCAGCAAGTGCAAATGCTGGCTCATTACCTCCACCAAAAAGTTCGTCCCAAGGTCCTGCTCCTAATGCAACCACCATCTGCAATCTTGAACATGATTAGAGATCTGAGGTCAAAAAAGATGAACAGGACATGTTACCTGTGGTATAACAATTGCAAGATTTAGAACCCCCATTGCCAGACCTGCGTAACAGCACCATTCATTAGGATAAGTATATGCATATTTGAAATGTGTTAATATACAAACCCACAGACCAATTAGCCATCACTTATCAGGCTAATAACATTCCAATAACACTGTTCTGGGGCTTCAAGTTTTGGCCCAAGCAAGAAGTTTTTTTGCAATTACCTTGCCCACCACCACTGTCAGCTGTCAGCTCAGATGCAATAGAATATGGTACACTATATGTAACCTGCTAGAAAGTAGATAGAGCACTGTTATGCACTGCAGACCTATAAATGAGCATGAAATTTGGATTGAGAATTACTGCAAGTGGAAGACCAAGAACTGCAAACAGGGAAACTGCAGCAGCTTTAACACTGCCCGAATTTTTATATACATGCTTATCTCCAACAACCTCTGTAATTCCTGCTGCAGCACTTATGATGGCAGTACTAGCCATACACGCAAATACGACAAAATTGCTAGCAGCCCATAAATATTTTGATCCAATCCAGGTGCACAATGGATCAATTAAAAGCGAGGCAATTCCCAAAATAACCTGAGGCATATCCGAAATAAGTTCATAAGTGCTTACAATCAGACATCAGCAAACAGTAATGAACAATGCACAAAAAACAAGCACACTTCCTTACCATATTTCCTCTCTCTTCTATGTACTTCTGCTATGGATTCTACTTTCCTAACCATTTAATATAACATATTTAAAATCAATATTTTTAAGGGCCTGAGTTCTCCATTTTGTACAACAAACCTTTCCATAATTTAGTTGGACGTGTGAGTTTTTCGCAGAGAAGTACAAGGGGGTTAGCAACTTTTATGTCTGGCATATATGGTGAGGTGATAACAGAAATGCTTGGCAAACCTAAACGAAAAATAGCCGTACAAAGTTGTCTCCAAATGCTTGATTGGCATGCAACACATCCTTAACCTTTTATAATGCATAAAAGCAAATTATATGTCCTGCATCCCCAGGGAAATCATACCGAGTTAAGCAACAAGCCAAAAGCACCTTCTTGCACACCTCTCTGGTATGCTGCAGCCTTATCATGATCTCCCTTAGGATCACCATGGTAAACTTCTCGGCCCATCCAATCCGTATCGAAGAGGAAAAATGGAAACCAAGAGAGCTATATTACACCAAAACAAGTAACAAGGACTATTAGGGCGAAATATTATATTTGAGAAATAAGATCATATCTACTAGTTCAACGCATCCTTACCCAGCAGAAGGCCATTACGACCAAAACGCCTTTCATAGAATTTGGGAGCTGGCGTATTCCTGTCAAAAGGTTGCTAACAACAGATATCAAGCCATTTGCAGAAGATGCATCTTCAGGTTGGCTTGTCCGTTTAGTTTCTTCATTATTGGCTGGCACACCATTGCTTATGAGTGACACTTGATCATTTGTACTAAAAACATCAACCTTTTTCATAACTGAAAGTTCTATTTCTTTATCTATAGGTTGATAGATGAAAGCCGCAGATTGGCCTACTACTTCATTCTCCTCAAGCAAACAAGGAGTTTCTTTTGCATAACGTAAAGTCACCAGGGTACAAAATCCTAGAAATATCTGTGTTGCAAATGCATAATCAGCTCATTTGCATACGTGAGAATAAAAGCCAAAGGATCATCTTACCACTGCAAGAATAAAAGCTGCTTTAAGATTTCCACATGCCTCACAGCATGCTCGGCTTTTCAAAAATGGAAACCATCTGCGAAGGTGATCAGATATATAAATCCTTTCTAGCTTCATTTTGTATAGAAACATGATTCTAATCAACAATGCATAGGATTCCTGTTTATATGTCCAAATTTTTTCCCATGCAAAATGGATGTATTCAAAAGCTCTTACCTGTGCCATTGCCCACTAGCTCCAGTTGAAAACCCAAGGATATTGCCCAATGCCATCCATAAACAGAATATTGCATTTGCAGCATATCTTTGGTTTGCACCTGCATACATAAATCAGTAATGGATTCCCCCTGGAAGAAGCTGGGGAAAATACCAAGAATTGATAACTTACCTGCAAGGTCAGCCAAAAGTGCTCGTGCTGGCCCCTGAAAAAAGTACTTGGGCAGTTATAGCCACGGCAAAAATGATGTGCCTTAAACAACAAACCTGGATACATTCACCTGCACTGTGTTATTTGCTAGATCTAAAAGCCAGAACCCAAGAATAAAGACGGCAGCTGCCCAGGACCGAGTCCCTTTGTAAGTGCTGTAAATAAGATTATTGAGGAGAGATTCTCATTAGCATGGAGAAAGAAATGGGGAAAGCTGCAATAAGAGTACGCACTGACAGTCTTCACGAGTATCACCAAGAAGGTAACCAATATCAGCAGCAAATCCTATGATCATCACCTGGTAAAGTTTAAGAAAAAAAATTATAAGTAGTTACAAAGTTTTTTCGACATTGGAAATAACTCACAGTAGTAAATCCTCACTCGAAAATTTCACATACCGCAAAACAAACCATAATTGATCCAACAAAAATGAATGGCCGTCGTCGTCCCCATTTTGACTTGCATTTATCACTCCATATGCCAACACAAGGTTGCACCTGTAACAAGGATAATGTATTGAACTAGATTATATGAAATTCATAAATTTATAATGATAGAAATGACCAACATACTTAGGAGGAAGAAACATACAACAAGGCCGGTGACAGGACCACATAGCCAAATAAATGATGAGAATGAATGGTCTATTCCAAGAGTCTGTAGAAGTCACATGTACAAGTATCAGTGGTGAACAGCATACAGAAACGACACGTAATGTACAAAAGTTACAAGAGGAGATTGTGTGATTTAGTTGACCAAAGAATTAACTTTTACTTGGCATAACCACCGATGCTCTTACAGCTTCTCATCTTGTAATGTTACATAAGTTTGTTGATCTCACTTGTTAATGATCCAAGATCTCATAAAATGGCTATGGATTCAACTTTACATTAGCAGGCAATACACGTCTCATCTCAATGTCACTGAGACAGCCTCTCAAAATAGGCCTCCAGGTGTAACAAATGCATGCCTGGGTCCAGATATAATATTTGATTTTTAAAACAACTTAAATTGAGACATTGCTTATAGCCAAAAGACTAGTAAGCAGATTCAGATTGTTATGTCTCTAATTCCAGATACCAAAGGGAGATTTTCACTCTAATATGACATTACCCTTTACACCTCTCTTACGTTCATGTATGCAATATGCAATCCCTCTTATATAACATCACATAATTATATGAAATCTATAGAGTTTTGTGCTTTTATCATAATATAAAGTAGACTTGGCAAGATTAGGTATGCCCCGACCTGTATGTATGGAGTCAAAAGTGAGAGCTGCAAAGCCCATCCAAACTGAATCCCTGCTGCAACTATTGAACAAAGTGCAAGCTCCACCACAGATAATCTGTTCACAGTTTGCACACTGCGTACTTCGTAAACCCTGTCTTCGATGGGTTCCTGGTCATCCTCAAAATTATGTATAATGTCTAATGTAGCAGTTGATTCTTCATTGAATTCTTTGGTTATACGTTGATCTGACATCTTGAGCGGCTATTCTAAGGGGAACGCAGATCAGCGCATACATTCCCAATATGGCACCAGATGCTGGGCTAGATATGTGAAGTGGGCTTGTCTCGATTTGACAAGCAACCTAACAGTGCGCGCAGCACGTTTCAACTATGTCAACTATTGACCACATTTTCTCTTGGAAAATGCCGGAAACCGACCTCACGTGCCTGGATTCTGCCGCACGAATCGCCAGATCTGTTGTTCGTTTCCAAGCCCTATTCCTTCTTAGATCCAACAAGATTGAATAGCTTTTATATGCTTGGGCATCAGATTTGAAGAAGGCAGATGCTTATTTAGCTTGAAAAGGGGCGCGAAAGGTCAGCAACAGGGGGAGAAGGATGTGGGATTGCTTTAAAATGCAGCAGATCTCCAGTGATGAGATGTTGAATTCTGGCAGTGAGGGTTTTTTCTTCCTTCGGTGAAGGTGGTGGGTCCTCTGAGCAAGGTTTAGAAATTGATGGTCTCTATTTATCGGTTAAGTCACCTAAACATGTTATGCAAACATGTTTGACCTAGAGAAGGTTTGCATGTGGTCTTTCTATGATTTGGTTGGAAGGGCACCCTACATCTATGTTATATTCTCATATAATTCCATGCGAATATTCCTCTTCTTGGTTGCGATGGGCAAGCAGAGCTAATTATCGCTGCACGTTCTGGCGAGTTGCCACTACATTGAACTTCCCTTATTTATTGAGGATATAGAAGGATGGGTATTTATGCATCAATTCTAACCATCGCATTTGCCTTACACTCAAGAGAGGTTGTGCTAGGAAGTTTGTGATATGTGTGCAATTGAAAGTATAATCTATTATCTCCGGGTCCTCGATGCACAAATGATCACAAGGAGCTCCATTTTAGGTGTCAAATATTGACATGTATTTTGAGGGGGGAGGTGCTTGTTGGAACCCGTGAACTTGACTCGTGTAATCATGTGTATATGTCATTTAAAATTTCACTTGTGACAATTGATATCGTTGCACATTCTGGGAGGTTTCCTAAATTAGAGGATTTGGAATGAGAGGCATTCCTGCATCAATTCTAATCATCGCATTTGCCTCATACTTAAAAGAGGTTATGTTAGGAAGTGTTCTAGTCATTGTGATCTATGCGCAACTGAAATGGTGATCTATTATCTTCGAGTCTTTGATGCATGAATAATCACAAGGTTTTACTTTTCAAGTGTCAAATATCGCCACGTTGAACTTTTTTGTATCATATACTTCTTGGGCTATGGTATTATCAATGCCGGATATCATACATCATCAACAGAATGAATCGAAATAACAGATCTGCTCTAACTACTCTAATAAACTTGATTAGGGTTCATTCGTTAGTCTATGATACAGGTAGGGTGCTTGGGCTCTAGAGGTTATGTAAGGCTAAGAACAGGTATTAATCTGACCTAAGAACTGCCTGGAAGCTTGCAACTGACAAAATCAGCACTCACTGAAACCTTGACTGGCTCCCACTGCCCACTCCTTGGAATGCGTCCATGCTGCTAAAATGGTCGAAGATTGAGAAGCTTGGTTGCAGCTAGTAATCCAGATTCTATAAGGCGCTACTCCTAATGCACACTTTAATGGTGGAATCCGAAAAGAACATCTTTTAATGTTCCTTCCCTTTTGAACGTTTTAGGGTACGCTTTTACGATTTGAATCTATTGGGTCATATGGCTCATTGAGGTATTGCCATGTGGCAATACGGATTATATTCGTGTGTGCAATATAATGGTCTCTAATGGTTGTGCCCTATGGTACAATCCTTTTCGAGATCAGTATATTTAACATGTATTAGTGACGTGGTAATATAATATACATATTTATACCATATATTATCTTGGAACGTCACTTTGACTATGATCTGATAGTCTGTTCCTTAAGCCAATCTTTGAAAATAATTGTTATGACATGTAACTGAGTCAAACAAATGGTCCGATTAGGGTAATGCATACTTATTCTCGAGAATATTTTTAATCAGTCTTGTAATCAATGCACATTCTCAATGATCCATTCTTCTTTTCGACAAACATATCGGTGCTCCAAATGATGACATGCGGTCTAATGAAACTCATGTCTAGCAACTCTTTGAACTGAATTTGCAATTCTCGATTGGCAAACTCGTTGAAGTGTGTTTCCACTGGCATAGGATATGTTCCAATCTAATTTCACATTCTATGTCTCTTTTTGAAGGTAACTTAGATATGTATTATATAAAGAACTAGTAACAAATGCCCCGCGTTGCCAGGCATAAATAAGGTTCTATTACAAGAATCGAAGTTTATTCCTCGCATTTCTTCTTCTAGGTGTCGTACGAATTCCTGATGTCTTATGGATTCTACGACTCTCTCTTTGTTGGTTGTTGCATTTGGATAATAATTATTTCTTCTTCTAAGTGTCCTATGGACTCCCATGACTTCCACTGTTGGAGAATAGTTTGCATTCCACATAGTTTTTTTATGTGGTACTTTGTCGATATGAGTAGTGTCGACTGCTTTGCACGAATGTGTTGATATTCCAAGATTGGAATAGTGTAGGTATGGATTCTATTTTGTAGCCTATGGGATTGGTTTGACTGTAATAGCTCATTATAAATGACACTTACAAAATAAACGTTCATTAAATTGGACTGTTAAGCAAGCATTAGTTTTATAAAGTTGTTTAAAACAATTTGAATATGTTAAATTCGAGCAATATCAAAACCAAAAGCAAATCTACCATGAAGACAATATTGACACAAACAATATGCCACTAAAACTGTGCATATTCTAGATACAAAAGCTTCTTACCAGAATGTGTTGCAATTTAGCACGTAAAGAAGAATTCAACATATACGAATTAATATACAAAGTTCTATACTTGGCCATGTGTCCACAACTACAATGGGGCCCTAATTGTGACCACCATGTGCTTGTAAAGCCATAGCACAGAATGCCGAAGATGAGTTGGTCAAAGCAATTGTCAGTACAATATTTTATAATATGAATCTATGTTAATTACATATGTGCATCAATACGCATTTCGAATCATGTTCATATCCTATTGTTTAAATTCGGTTTTTCCGATATGCCGAAAACTTTTTGGATTTTTTTTCCAGGTTGGTTTTCTAAGGTCTAGAAGCTTTTAGCTGCCGGAAAACTTTTCAGGTATTCCAAAAATTGGGTTTGTGGGTTTTTGGGGTTTTTGGGGTTTCGTTTTTTGGGGTTTTTGGGGTTTCCATTCTGAATTCTCCTTTTGTCTTTTGGTTTGGCTTCATCTTTTCTGATCGAGAGGGGAGAACAGCACGGCGGCTTCACCACGGCGGCTTCACCTTTTCTGATCGAGAGGGGAGCACAGCACGGCGTACAAGCCATGTATGTGCCTAGATGGAGCGGCGGCATGGAGCCGATGGAGCCATGTATGTGTCGGTTTTAGCGCCTATGGATGGAGCTAGATGCCACGATTCAAGGTAGAGTTTGCGATTGATTCCTAACTCAATTGTGTTTTTCGTGATGAAAATTTGATCTTTTCAAAGGGATCTATTCTCAGAGTTGTTGCTTTCTTCTGGGGATATACTAGAGCGTGGGTCTAGAGATTTAGCTGTGATTTGTGATTTGGCCCAGATGCCCATGACTTGGACTAGATTTATTAAAAAAGTTATTCCATGAGGACCATCTAGGTTTGCATGAAATTTATCTGTACAGTGACATCTTCTGCTGTTTTCATAAGGTAAGTGCAAGTATTCCGATATTCCTTTTTAGTTTTGTTGTTAGTCTAATGTTGCCTTCGATTTTGTGCAAGATAAGGCACAGATGTTTTATAATCTCCTTGGTTCCCTTTTCAAACGTATTTTGTTCCAATGCTTCTGTTTCTATGTCACGTAGAATATATTTTTGGAAATTTTATCTTATCGATTCTTTGCCAATTTTGAAGGCCTTTTATTTGGGTCCAGCCTTCCATTGCTTGATACAAGCAATGTTTGTGGAAGAACCCAGTTCGATGAGGATCTTGACACACTCTCTGTACATGGTATCTTGGCACATTCTGCCCCAAGCTTCGGGATTCTGATTATGAAATGGGTATGTTGTACATTATTCTTTTGTTTTCAGATAGTGTATTTCTTGCTTCAATATAATCTAAGGCAGTATATGCATGGGCACTTAGCAAAGACATTAAAAATTAGCATTTGAAATTGATGTAGATTAAGTGCCATTTACATTTCTGTAACTTTGTAAGCATATTAGATTTAGGATTATACACAAGGAAGCCAAAAAATGAAATTTTGGAACTGCCAAAGTTTGCTTTTAGTTTTGGCATTTCTTAGTAGACGTTACACTAATCTGTGTGCATTTCCCTAATTATCTGCATTGGGAAAGAATGATGGAAGACGGGAGGAAAACGGCTGAGGTGTATCCAAATTTTCCAGCATTTCTTTTTTCTATGTAGCTGCGGCGTCTGAAGAAGTATGTTTTTAAATACCCAATATGCACATTTAAAATCTGGTTGTATCAGCTAACTGCCAGGAATAAAAATGGATGCCTCTCATTTTCATAAGCATTCTCAAGCAACAATCTTAATGTCATTTATGTATTGTGCAGACCGCTCTTGCAAAGAGGGCAAGGCATCTTGATTTTTGCTTCCACTCCATGTTTTTTGCTTGCCATTTCTCTAAGAACTTGGATTGTTTCTATTGTAGGCATCACGGCTGCATGCAGACGCATTGGTACCTATAGGCCTTACTATTGTGGTACAGGCAACTTCTTCCAAGCAAAGTGAAATAAGGCATAATATTGTTTATAAGTTGCACCACTTTGCAAGCAGATTCTTGCAAGCAACGAACAACTTGAGCAAGCCGATCCTAGGTCGGAAGAGTGCTTTCTTTCTCCTGGAGCATGCTGGGCTTTTCTGATTTGAAGAAAGTTTGGAGAAAGGTGGAGATACATACTTATGCTTTTGACATTGAGCTTTTGATTTATGGTAAACCATATATCCATTCTCTTTTGCTTTCTTTGTATATACATACGCACCTTTTGCTAACAAACTGTTGGGGATTTTCTTATTGGTGTGAATTAGGCTCATTCTTTAGTTGAGGATCATCTCAAGTAATAATTCTAAGGTATCGATAGCTGAATTATACCGGAATACTTTTCGGTCGGTTCGCATTGCATTCCACTTTTCAAAGATTAGAAATGGAAAATTTTGGTGCCATTGTTTGTCAAACAATCTGGGGTGCAGGCGACTTTCCCCTTCTCTGTAAGCTCTTCTTCATGATTTGCCATTTTATTTTGATTGCTTTGTATTGTTCAAGCTTGCATCAAAGTGGCATATTGTAAGAAGACACAATCACTTTTTGCGACAAAAGCGACATCTTTGCAAATGGTGTAACCACATGAAGAAGATGTCCATATTTTTCCATTTTTGTCTTACATTTGCTTCTCGGTTTTGACCCCATGTCTACACTATTTGGTGTCAAACATGTTAACCTATATCTTTTTGCATGTCCAATGATCTTTTTACAAGTGTTAGGCATAGTTATATGTATAGTCAAAATGAACAGGCCAAATGGGAGGTATATAACTGGCTCAATAAACATTTACTGAGGTATATGTAGTTATTTGCTTCCACCTTTACTTTGCAAGTTATTTTTCTTATTTGTTGCATGCTTGGGCTTGATGAAATCATGTAGAAACAAGATAAGTGTTTTTTACCTTCAGTTTGAAGATATATCTATCTGCTGGGACCACAGGAGGTGCTTTAGGTGTTGAGCATGGCAAGAATCAAGCATGGCAAAAAACAAGTGTGACCCATATTTTGGTCGAGCCTATGCACTACCAAGCAGGTAAAATGCCTCACTCACTAATATTTCCAATTTCAACATCTGTTCTGAGTGTGGCCCACATTCTGGTTGAGCCTATGCACTGCTAAGCAGGTATAATCCCTGACTCATGCATTGTGGTATTTTCAAATATCTGTTCTATATTTGGCTTAGTTTGAGTTTATTGAGTCTATGCACTGCTAAGCAGGTACCATGTCCCCTCTTCTTGCATACAATAGTTTTCCTTTTAGGTTGAAGCATTCAAACTTTACATGCAGGCATTGTTAAAACTTCTACGCCTATTTACATGCGCTTTTCTTCTGTTAGCTTCTGATCAGTATTCTCTTGCAACAATATGAGTTACAAGATACAGCCTGCTCCCTTATTTGTTTTACTGTTGTTCCATATGAACAACGAGTTGGCATGTGAACTGAATTTTTTTGGAATTTTATTGATATATATATTTGCAGGCACGATATTATGATTTTGTTGTTCTTGAAGCATTCTGTGGCTTTATAAGCTGCGTTCTGGTCAGACTGAAACAACAAGCGACATACCATGTCTTGAGTTGCATGGGAGGTAGGGAAACAATTAGACTACAGATTTGAGTTTAACATTTCTCATTCAACACAGGACTAGGACAAGCCAGACTGGAAACGGCAAATCTTGCAAATGTAAACTTTCTATTTCTTATTTACAACGCGCCATATTAGGATTTTTATATCTGTTATTTCAAGTCGGCAATTTTCTGTTTGTTGATTTGAAAGACCCTTTGGGATTCCATATGGGAAACATGGAAAACTATCAGAAGGTCCTCTGTGATTCAGAGGGAATCGCAGATAGGGAAATGGGGAACAACAAGGATAATTGCTGACAGAAGATGCAACATGGATAACTTTCGGAATGCATGTTATCAACGAAGCAAGGCTTACCAAATGTAGATAACTGTCAGAAGGTATAAGGTATACTGCTGTGAATGAACCAAGGATTTTTTATCTTTTGGAAAGTTTAATGAGTTTAGAGAGAGGCTGGCACATACCCTAAATGTAGTTCTAAATCTGCTTAGGTAGTTATGGCAACACGTAGAAGACTGAAAATACACTCCATTCATTGTGTATACTTAGGTTTCCATGGGGAGCATATAGAAGGAAACCAACAATTCGAAACAAGAATTTTAACTGGAGAGCAAACAATACCCATTGCAATGGTTCAAATTTGATGAGAAAAGATCGGAAGAGACAAGGAGACTTCCATTGCAGTTTGGCAATTCTTATTTTTGATAGTAACTCAATTTGCGTCATTTTAAATTGTTGTAACGTTTAGGGCAAGTTTATATTCAACAAGTCTATTCAATACAAAACTTAAATCGTTTGGGCAATAGATTCTTGCTTGATGGAACTTCACAGTTGCAACACATTCATAAGATAACTTAGATTGTGTTGTCAAACTTAGACCGTGTCGATGATTTATATTTGCTTCATGCGACTTCACAACCTCTTCAAGAAATGTTCACACGATATATACACAACTTAAAAAAAACAGTGTCAACAACATCATGAACAATCCACAATGTCAATAACAAAATATACAATTTTATACCATTTATGAGAACTCATTTATCAAAGCCTTTGTCCATCTTCTCTATAATGAGGCATATCCAATTTTAGGCCTTTGTCCATGTTCCTTATAATGATGCAATTCAATATGCATGTTACAACCCCTCTCGATTCCTTCCCAAATGCTGAAGTAGAAATCATGCAATATTTTACCAAGCCTAATTCCAGTTCTCACAAATTGCCAATTGCCACATGCTTTAACATGCATGTTTGCAAACACATTCCAATTTAATTTTGAAACTTTTCGCACATGCCATGGTTTAAATGCACAAGCATAACCATCAACATGTTTTACAATAAACTAGAAACGCTATCATTTCGTGGATGGACATTTAGCGACACGAGTACTCATAAAATGTAAAAAAAATCAATAAACGTGGAGTCTAGCGACAACTACAAAACAATATAACAAAATGTACATTTTGCATCCTTACGATTTGGGTGATTACCATATACCAATGGCATAACCACCTAGCTACGTGAGTATATATCCTTCTATTACTTTTGAAAGCATAGATGTTGATCATAAATACAGTCAATTGGAGGAGTGTTGTCCTTTGGATTAAACATGCATATTCAACATATTCCTTTCAAATTTGAGTTTTAGTTCAGACCACGATGTTTTCTATAGTACATTCAAGTTCAATATTAGATTATGAGTTTTTGTACTTGGTTGAACATAACATAATCAAGTTCAACTCCTAAATACCACCTATACAAAATCTATATATTGAACTCAATGTCAATGAATCTAAAAAAGATCATCTACATTAACCTTGCCCCTCTAAGCCACCTTCTCTATTTTAGCCAGAAATCAAAGAACCACATCTTCAAAATGTTACTAAGCCCGGCAACGCCGGGCACCATAACTAGTTAACCAATAGATATCTATCAATCCTAGCATGGCATTGCAATGCGATGCTACAAATGAGAACTTTCTTTTCCAAGTATGCCGTATTTTGAAGCCGAAACAAAAGTTGACATGCAAATTGATGCTAGAAGAGGGGAAATGGTCTTGTGGATGCTCTTCCTTCTGCATGCATGCATCATGCATGCAAACAAAAAGAAATACTCTACGGATCTGTGTTCTCCTTGCATGGTAAAAGCTTGCTCAGGTCTTTGTATTGCCCTTCCTCTTTTCAAACTGTGCATAAGCAACTCATTGTCTTAGGTTCACACAGTTTTGATCTGATAATGATCATTCTGATGGATATTATGCATTTGAAGGCATATGATGCAAGTAAGAAAACACTACTCCATCAGTCAAAGCAATGATAGCAGCTGACAACATGGATATGGCTCGTGCCTATGGTTCAAAGAGGCTTACAGTGTGATGTCTGGTGGGAAAATAAATTCAGAGTAAAACCTAGCGTATCAAAAGTGGTATGACAGCAAGTTAAAGGATGTGGTAACACCAAATTGATAGGCCAAGAGGATCTCACTGGAAGAGAAAGCCACTGGATCACATTAATTCTATACAGAAGACTTGCAATCACCTGGCTGCTCGCATGCTATATAATAAGCAAGTCATCAATCTCATAATACTTAGCAGTGGTAAGAAGATACAGATAGATATCCTTTTAAAATCCACATAAATTTCTTGAAGGTGTCGTGACTTGAAATATATGAGGTAGCCATCATAGTCAACATCAGCCCTATATGGAAGAATATGGCTCCACAATGGTCCAGGATGCATGAAAGCAATAAAAGTAGATGAAAATAGAAGCAAAAAATGTGACAGTCCCAAAAGCAACAGAAACATTATAGTACCAAAAGGGTCCTAGGACTACGTTTTAGGAAGAAGGCAAGAAGACAGGCTTTATCTTAAACATATAATGATCTAGCATGCGCAAGTATAGTCTCCAAAAGCAATAAGACCTGCAAATTTTACCTATTATGTTCATACTCAGAAGAAACGTATTTATCCTCATAAGATGGTAGCAATCAAGGAAGTGGAACTTACTGCATCAATGTTACATCTTCGCATCCCATATATTGAGCTATCAAGCTTTCAAGAAATAAAAAAGTACCGAAGCAAATGTAAAGATCAGATGCAAAATGCAGCCGATTCTGCAGCTGACAGAGTTGTCTTAAATAGTTTCTTGTTGATTCTGCTAACAGTTGTATTAAGCACTGTAGAAGAGGCTCTGCATTGAGTCTATGGCTAACCTAAAAAAGTAAGGACAACATGAACTTTGATGCACAACGTAAAAAAGTATAGAAATTTGGTAAATTTGCCAAAAAATTATGCAATTAGGTAGAGCAAAGGAATCCAGAGTTAGAGCAAAAGATTACGATGTGATGGGAACAGGCATGATTCAAAGAGAATGGCATAGACGAACTAAACATGTCGAAATGCATCTATTGTGTACTTATACAATATGGCATATACTAATTGAGACAATGAATGAACATGCATTTCAAGCAATATGCTTATAAAAAATGAATGCTCTCAAAATTCTGCAGCCAAGGAAGTTAGCTTACACATTTTCTTGCCAATTATATTGGTTCGTGTATTTAGGAATGCGGGAGTTAGCGAGCCTTGCAAGCTATAGACATTTCAACATTTTTCAGGAGAATGTGAATATGCCTTGATCCAGGTAAAACATGTTGAAATGCGTCTATTGTGTACTTATACAATATGGCATATACTAATTGAGACAATGAATGAGCATGCATTTCAAGCAATATGCTTATAAAAAATGAATGTTCTCAAAATTCTGCAGCCAACATTTCTGCCAATTATATTGGTCCGTGTATTTAGGAATGCAGAAGATAGCGAGCATTGCAAGCTATAGGCATTTCAACATTTTTCAGGAGAATGTGAATATGCCTTGATCTAGGTAAGGACTGATGTTCTAGCAGTTTATGCAATGTCAAATCTGATAGCAAGCATTGTATGCTATAGACAACAGTGCAACATGGTTTAGGAGAATGTGAATGTGCCTTAATCCAAGTGAGTGGTGTAGAAACAGCATAGAAACACTTAAAACTATAGAGTGCAAGTATCTTACCTATTAATGGAATGATCTGAAAGCTCTACAAATAGCTCCACAGTGTTAAAATGTGTAAGAAAGCTGCAAACACAGTTCATATGTGCATCTTAGATTAGAACCTTGGAATGCATCATACATACATATGCATCCAAGTATAATAGCAGTATTAAAGCCTTACAAAGTATTACATTTATGCACATTTACGTTTTTATACTATATTCGATAGGAACCATGCGTGGCTTCTTTTTATTTGTAGGTTGGCACTAAGAGTTGCTTTCCGACAGTTGCTCTTAGAAGGTTTGGTGTACATAAGGAATCCACATAAAATAAAACATGAACCTGAATCTAGGACTTATATAAAGCACCACGGAAACATGAATGTGATGATAAAAAAGTAGTAGACTTACTCCTAACCTTTGAAAATATATGCATATTATGAATGTTAACATGCTGGCCAGGTGCAGAAAGAGAACAATTTATTTAGGATGTAGAAACATCCATATCTAAAATCTTCATTTGCATTTGCTTGTGCAGCTATTTAGAAAACGTACTAATTCATTCTCATCATCCTCTCTTATATCAATTATCATAACACATATTGGAGACAATAAAACATATTAGCAAGATCTGCAAGAGATGCTAAAATGATTGAGTGTTTAGTCACTTAATGGACACACACAATTTTCACGTCAATAAATATGCAATGATCTCATATCAATGAGCTTCAATATAGAAACAATTCAAACACTTACTTGATGATCATCATCGGAGAATTAAAAGGTCATTACTTGAGCCAGAATACTCTTTATCCTGAAAAATAATAGGGTAACAAACTCTGTTACTGGAAATTCCTCTTGCTTCTAGAAAAGCATAAATGACAGATTCTGGGAAGGGACTCGCAAGAGACACAAAACCGGCCTTAGATAGATAGGCTTGTCATTCATCACAGCAGCAGTATACAATGTTTTGAAGAATAGAGAGAGGTAGCCGACCATAGGAACAATATCGGGCTACCCCGTAAAAAAGAAATATGCACAGGCAGTATAGAAGGGTAATGGTGACAACTTCTCATTGGGATAAAAAACCCCGCCCTTTCGGGTTTTCGAGGAAAACCCTAATGAGAAGTGGTCGCCAAAAACCTAGAATGTGTTGCCTGGAGAATTGAAGGAGATGGGTCGATGGCGAATAGAAAACTAGAAGAGTCCCCGCAAGACGGTGTAAAAACTGCAAGCAAAACAGAGAACGCTAAGAAACACCCGAAAATGGTTAGAGAGAATCAAACATGCATGGCAGTGATGTAGCAATATGTACAACAACAAGCACCCCAATGATGTGAGCGATGAAAAAAATAACATTGCAAAAAAAGGAGATAGCATCACCCCCGGGGTACCCCACGGATGGAAGAACAACCATGTGAAAGGAGATGTGCATCACCCTCAAGGTGGAAATGAACAGCATCACCCGCAGGTGGAGAATAATGCGGCATGATGCCGAAAAAAATATTATTATAGCAATACCCAAGGTGAATAACAACAAAGAGTGCCTGAACAAACATATGTGAAAAAGAGACGTGCGCCCCTAACAATGGAAGAAGTGTTGCTGTGAGAAGACGCCGATAACCGGTCCCGAATGGAGAAGAGCCTTATATAATGGCTCGTCCCTGCCCAAAATGACGATCCGATGGCTCGGATCAATGCGATTCTGGGAAGGGACTCGCAAGAGACACAAAATCGGCCGACTACCAAAGAACTTCCTGAACTATAAGCCCCGCCGCCGCGAAACCTCCAAGTGTTGAGTCGGGTCACGAAGCACGTAGCGAGAGTGGGAAGAAGAGGAGCGCCAGCGACCGTGAGCGCGAGCAGCATCATGTGGAACCCCCCGAGCCGCAGCTGCCGAGGCCCCACCGCGACGAGCAGAATGTGTACCATACTGGGATGGATCCAAGCCGATAGCGAGAAGGCAATCCCTCCACCATGAGCGGGCAGTCGGATAGGATAAGGGGCGCAGAGAGGAGGGAGAGGCGCGAAAAAGAGGGCCGCCTGACGGAGGATCGAGAAGGTGATAAGAACCCATGGAAATCAGACGCTGGAGAATAGTTACGGGGCATGCAAGTGACAGCAAACGAGCTAAAGTAATCGTATGACCGCGGACAAGTTGGTCTCGTTTAGAATGGCGGATAAGAATATCAACATGAGACAAGAAAAAGGAGAGATCGTGCCAGTTGAGTGCGAGGGCCTCAGAGATGCGCAAAAAAGCTGCAAAGGAAAGCACGATGAGGGCAGCGCGAGCCAAAGAGGGGAATGGGGCCATGGGATGCGCGAAATGGAGAACAATAGAGCGCACATGCTGAGGAAGGAGGGGAAGAAAGGTGCGGGGGGCGGACCCGATGAGAGGTAGATTGACGAGCCAAGGATGGTAAAGGTAAAATCGCGGGGGAGGGAAGGTTGAAAATTTGATGAAAAAAGGATATCACTGCCGAGGCCGATGCAATGGATGAGGGCGACATATCAGGATGATGAAGAGAGGCAAAAAAGGCTGCGACGATGAAAGGGGGAGCAAGGAGATATGAAACAGCATGTAGACGGCACCAAATAACAAAGCGGCGGAACATGGCTATGTAAGCCTTGAGAGTGGATGGGGCGCAGGAGGAAAACACCAAAGGTAAAGTAGAGAGGAACAAGGGGACCTCCTGGGGCGTAAGTAAGCGAGAGATAGCTGCCACAAACCAACATAAAAACCACGTTAAATTTAATTAAATTGACAATGAAAAACTAAAGAGCCACATGACGCCGACGCCCTGCAAAAGGCGCCGAGATATGGGGCAATAAAGCCAACGAAAATGCATCAAAAAACATAAAATCCCTAATAAAGGATGCCCATGTCGATCCCGTCCAAAGCAGGGGCCACCACGGTGTAGAGGGCCAATGAAGAACTACCAAAGTAATACGAGCATGACACGAGGCCGCATGGTGTAAAATGTGGGGAACTAAGGATGGTGGAGGAAAACAAAAATTGTTAAAGAGGTGCCAATCATAGGTAAAAGCATCAGGGGGAATACGGTGCGGGTATGCGAACCGCGTATTATAAACTGGGAGCTTGTGGTTAAGGGGAGAGGCGAAACGATCAATATGATGCGGGCCCCACAAGGCATCAATATAGTAAAAACACCATGGGGCGAGGGCAAACTCATCTGACTGAGGAAGGCGAGAAAGATAATCGGCCCATTCATTGTGAAAGCGAGGGATCCAAACAGGCTCCAAGCAGATGGAAAAGTGAAAACAAAGGAGAAAAATCTCGAGGGTGAGAAAATGAATATCGGGAGAGGAGGAAACCCCTTATTGGAGAATGGTGGCAACATTCAAATTATCCCCGCGAACGGTGACTAAAGGCCGAGCATAAGACTTGATAGAAAGCTAAGAGTTCACGCCAAGTGGAGGAATGAGAAAGTTCAGGCTCAGAAAAAAGGCCAACAAAGTCTAAGCAGGTCTGACTTGGGAGAAGGAGCCACCCCCCAACCAAATGAACTAGTGTCAAACCCAAGGACGGCGGAAGGACGTCGGGGTGGGCAAATGGGGCGAAAACTCAGAGAAGAGGCGATGGATTCCCATAACTCGATTTCCATCCGGGCTAAAGAGGATAAAGAAATAGGGGCATCCCAGTGGAAAGGTTGAATAAGGCGATAGAAGAAGAACGTTAAAGCGGAGACAAGGGAACCGAAAACAATGCGAAGAGACTGAAGAAAACCCGAGAATTTGGCGAGGTGATGTGAGGTAAGGTGTGAAGAGGAGAGAAGCGAAGCGAAGAGTTGAAAAAACTTGGCGAGTTTCTTGGAAGATAAGCAAATAACCATGGCCGAAGCATCAAGGAGAAAGCTAAGGAAAATGGTGCGGTGCGACAAACGAAAACGACATTTAGGCCAAGCAATAAGGAATCCCGCAGATTGCAAATCAGAAATAATACGATGCTGTAGGGAACTAGGGTCATGCTGAGTGTTAAAAGGAAATCGTTCATATAAGGTGTGCAAGAAATACCGGCCGCTCGCCAATGGCAGACCAACGGACGCATCAATTTGGTAAAGACAAAAGGGGCAGAGGCCAGGCCAAAAGGCAACATAGTAAAGACAAAAAATTGGTGGTCAAACTGAAAATCCAAAAAGGTGTGATGAGGAGGCCAGATGGGAACATGATGGTAACCGGATTTCAAATCCAAAGTAAAAAGGAAATCATGGGGTTGAAGAACAGCCAAAGCATCGGAAAGAGATTGAAGGAACAGATAAAAAGGAGTTAAGATAGCGTAAGTCCAGAATCAAACGGAACTTGTGGTCTTCTTTGGGCACAACGCCGAGGGGCGAGCAGAAAAAAGGACAGGATGGGACTTGCATGACTGCGCCAGAACGTAAAAGATCTTGAATGGCAGAGCGGGCAAAAGGAATATATGACAAGAGAGAGGAAAGGTTTGGGCGAAAAAAGGGTTGAGGTGGAGGTCCCTGAGCCCAAGGGAGAGCATAACCATGTTGGATCCAAGACAAGACGAGAGAATTTGCAGAGATAGAGCGCCAAAAAGGTAAAAATGCGGAGAGATGCCCACGCATAGATAAGATGGCATAGTGGGAATCGAGAGCAACAGGATCAAAAGGGAGATAGGGTAAAGGGGAGGTAAAAACTTGGCAATCTGCAAGAAAAAACCCGTCATAAAAAACAATATCCTTTATTGATAATCAGAAGGAAATACAACACATAGTAAAGAACAAACAACAACCACATTAGCTCAAGAAGACCAAGGCGGGGGCAACGCAGGCGGAGGAAGGGCCGGATGGTGTGTTTGCCAAAACCGACCACAAATAGTACAGCGAAGGAAGGAAGGAAGGAAGGTATTTTTATCGTCCACGGAGACCAATCGGTCTATGGGACCCAATACAAAAGCGCAGCAAGCGGATTACTACCCGGATTAAAAAAACCCGTCCCGGCGGGTTTTCGAGGGAAAAACGGGCGGCGAGAATCAGCTGGCCCGACAAACCGCTCCAATATACCTAAAATGCAAAACACACAAATATATACACTCATGTACCGTACCCATAGTGCCTGATCAGCGAGCAGCCAGGGGGGGCAAAGGTGGGCTCGCAGATCCAGTACCTCCTGAATGTATGACCCCAGAGCACATACTGACGGTGTGTTGATCAGCAAATGTAGGGGCAAGTCCGGCCGCATTAAGGGAACGATCGGCCCTGACCGGGCCAATCTTTGGGCAACTCGAAAGTGTGAGACTCATCCTCAATGGCACCCGCTTGACAAAGACCGACAGAGCAGAGCTCGCCCCGGTGGGGCTCCCCAATCCACCCGCCGCCGCCTCGATGCGAGATGGTGGACACCGCGGCGAATGGAGGCAATGTGTCCGCTTTTTGGGAACGCAGGTAGAGCAGCTTGGGCCCCGCCACGCGGGTTGATGTGCTCCCTTGTAATGGGCCGCTTTGACCTGCTCTAGAGCCGGGGTCCCGAGCTTGCCAAGGAAGCAAGCGCCCGTGTATTCCCCGCAGTCGCCACGATCGGCCTCTCGTGTTCACCCCAGACGACGATCCGGCTCCCGCACGCTCCATCCGGGTGAACCACCGATCTCTCTTACCCTCCAACATGCCCCGGCCGCCAAGGGCCCATTGCCACAACCAGAAGCCAAAAAGGAGCTGAACATCATCCATATTAACCACTTTCAAAGTAGACGATGTGTCTATCAAGGGCTACCACCGGGCGTAAGAATCCAGTTTCTGCGGCCTGATTGTGGCCTCTCTGCCTCTGCGCCTTGGAGTTCCCCCGCTTGGCGGGTCAAAGGTGGGCGAGGGCGGGGCTTTGGGGGTGGTGGTGGCGGTGGGCTGGGATGGCATGGGTGGCTTGAGTGCGGGCCCGTGGTCGTGGTCCCGGCTACCGGCGTGTAGGCATGCATCTTGGGGGGTCGGGGGGCGCCACGAGCCGCGGCCTCGCCCCTGTGGTCGGAGCTCAGCTCTTGCGTGGCCTGGCCACCGCTTTAGCCATCTCCGTCCGCATTCCGCGGTGACTATGAACCTCGGTAGGGGAGACCCGCCCTCGTCTATGGATGGCTACGCCCCCACGGAGCTCCGGGCTCACGTAGCGAGGGCATGCTCGAGACCCGGCCTGCACGCGTTTAGAGGCTTGCTTCTTTGCTCGATCATACTCAAGAACTTCGAAGCCGTATGCGGTACGTGCGTAGGCGGCCTGCGCTCCCCGTGCCATGGTGGTGGCTTCCTCAACCTCGGCCCGACCGAGACCATGGTGGCCAGCCGCGTCTCGTGCATTGCCCGCTCCCTTTCCTATGTCATGGTGTCGAGTGATGAACCACGAGTCTAGGGCGGGCCGCATGTCGGCCGAGCTCTGCCGCCGCCTTTGTCGTCGTTCAAAGTGTGCGGGCCAAGGCCATCTTCTACGTCTTTGTGTCGCGGGTCTCGTGCACGTAGTGCGGTTCTTCTCGACCACCAGTTGCCTTCTGACCACATGGGTTGCCGAGGACTCCCATCTCCACTGCCATGCCAGCCAGGCGGGCACTGTTAGCCTCAATGCGGGCACTGTTAGCCTCCATGCCCGCTTTGACGTGGCTTCAATTCTCTGGCTGGCGGGAGTTCTGTGTGGTCTCGAGCAATCAATCCCCTTCCGGGCGGGCCGCCGCTAGGGGGGGGGCTCTTAGCCTTAGCCCAAACTCCTTCTTCATGGAGGATGACTCTCCCCGCCCATGATGGCTGATCGGGACCGCTTTCCGGGCGGCCCCTCGCCTTGGTTTTCCCAGCTAGCCCATCTTCCGTGGCCATGACCGGGCCGCGGACGCCAAGCAAGGTTTAGGCTATGGCGGGGGGCTTGTCGTCCCGCGCAGGCTAGGGCAAAGCTATGTCGTGGTCGCCCGACTTCCAAAGGCTATGGGGTCTTTGGCTGTAAAAGCGTGCTTAGAATCCAATTTGGGGACCCAAAATCGCAGTCATAGCACCTTTTGGGCTTCCAAGGGCTATGGGGTCTCGGGTCAGAAAAAGCGTGCTTAGAATCCAATTTGGGGACCCAAAATCGCAGTCAGAGCACCTTTTGGGGGTTTGGGGGTTTTGGGGCTAGAGAGAGATTGTAAACTCTAGAGAGAGAAAGCCAGAAAGGGGCAAATCAAGGGGGCTCTATGCAAGGGCAGTGAGGGCGCTAGAGAGAGAGGGAGGAGGGCGCTGGGCGCTAGGGAACAATGGGGTGGAGGGGTTAGCGGGTGAAGAAGCAGAAGAAGAAAAAGTGGCAGATGAAGGGTAAGGCGAAGTGCGAGCACGGGATAGGCGTTTCTCTTGGGCAAATTTCTTGGCTTGCTGCAGGCGTCTGGATTCATCCGAAGAACAATTCAAACTAGGGGACTTGCTAAATTGCAAGGCGAGAAGAAGTATGGCATGAAATGGTTTCTTGGCGCTCCGCCTACGTCTGCGGCTAGGGCGGCAACAGAGAGAGGAGACCGCCCTCCTCTCTCTCTGTCCGGCACTGCTACAACCTCCTTGCAATTTCGAAATCATGCTTGGATGCTAGTGGGGTTTGCCGATGATTTAGGAGGTTCTTTTCTCCAAAGATTTTGCCGGCTTTGATTCGAAGCAGCTTCAAGGCGGTCTTTTTGGTTCACGCTGGTAAGCCACTAACGTGGCCTTTTGCTCTCAATCTTTTCAACAAGAATGATGATTTTGCTACAGCAAATCACACCGAAAGGGCACATAGCCTATAAGGTGGAGCAAAATGAAGCGAGAATTAGAAAGAAAGTTGTTTTGGATTTTTGTAAGCAGTCTTTTCAGTTGGATCTTCTGATTAGACGGTTTTTTCCCCTCCTCTTGCTCTTTCTTGCTAGCAGAAATATTTAGGGATGCTTTCTTGGAAGAAACCAGAGTAAGTTCTGGATCATAATTCTACAGTTTTAAAACAGGATGTAAGACTTATTTGAGATTGCCGAGCTAGGGATCTAATTGTGTCCAGGAAGATGCTTCCATATCAAGACCAGATATTATAAACCAAACTTTAGAGGGGAGTTTTGGTGGTCGGGTCAGTGTGCCTAGCTTATTACGTAGGGTCGACCGGGCATCCCCGACAATGCAAAGATCTCCTTTTAATCTCACATTTGGTAGTAACGCTTGCAGAATTTGATCATAGTTTTTAAGCATATTGGCTTCTCCGAAAGTCAAAGGGGAGATTGTTCAGGTTACTCTTCGTCTCTTTTCTCTTCATTTCTAATTCTGCAAAAGGTTTTTTTGGAGCATTCAGGATTGTCTGCAGTTTATGGAAAATGGGAATTTGACTCCTGTAGTATTCTATTTAACTGAGAAGATGTTGATACTGTAGTATTAGTTAGATAGAAGAAGAAGTTGAGAGAGACTCATGAGTACTGTAACTGCAGATATAACTCAGATCCATGTGGGATCCTATACAATTAAATTATATCTGATCCATGAGGGATCTTTGTATTGTAATTCTTCCAATCTGATCAATACAAAAAGTTCTTACCTTCAAAAAAAAAAAAAAAAAAAAAAAAAAAAAAAAAATTGCAAGGCGCCGTCGTATCCGTGTTGGTCAGCAATAAGGACAAATTTCATCTCTTGATCCACCAAATGCTTACCTTCTTCCACCATCTGCAGCACATCGTCCGGAATAGGGACCCCCAACATAGCAAGATGTCCATAAATCCACCGAAACCGGGTGTCCATAGCAGAAGCAAACTCGTAATAATGCCGCATAGAGTCGCGCTCAAAAGAAGGGGTAGGTCGAGCGGCTCGTTCTCGAATATCCTGTTGAAGGTGCTCAAGTTGGGTCTGAACTGACAATTGCTGGGTCATCGATGTCTGGAGTGCTTGGAGCGTGGCCCGCTGCTGTTGAAGCTCATGCAATAATTGAGTATAATCAGGAGAAACTGGAGCACAAGGAACGGGAATGGCAGAGGCTGGAGAGGCATGCGGTAGGGAAGAGAAAAGAGGAGCCATCTGAGTGGGAAAAGAAGGGGGGGCGGCACCCGCGAGAGAAGAGAAAGGAGCAACAAAGGCCGAGGGGGACCAAAAAGAAAAAATAGACGATGCGGAAGCGGGGGAGGTGGTGGAAGAAAGTGAAGGGATATCCAAAGAGTCTGGCTCCGGTGAGAGAGAAGCTTCGCATTGACGACGAGAACCCACAGAGCGAGCGAGTCGTGGGGGAGAAAGTGAGCTCGAGGTAGGAGAGTTGGAGGCGCTCGCTATGGACGGTATCAGCTCAATGAGTTGAAAAAAATGAAGCACATTAGAGAAAAAACAATGGCAAGAAGGGTGTGCCGGCCACGAAACGAAAAAAGAGGTCGCCCTGATAAAAGGAAGTCAAGCCCCCATGATGACGAGTCTAAGAATGTGTAGAGACGTGCCCACACGAGGACGACCACAATAAGGACAATGCAAAAAAACCACCATATGAAAAAACAACAATAAAAGCGGGAGAAACCAACAACAAGAAAGAAAATGCCAAAAACACAAATGATAGAAACCAGATGCAGAATAACGTTGAGGTGAGATTGGCACCGACAATGAGAATCCCAAGTTGTCAACAATGATGCGAGAATGCAAAAAAGGAATAACGAGAAAGAGAAAGACGCCCGAGGCCCCAAAAAACTGTGGGATAATAGCATGCCACAACACAACCGAGAGTTACCCCATCTCGCTATAAATAACAGCACATAGGGAGGAACCCATAGAAAAGGCCAACCTTGATGGAAAATAAAGAAAAAGGGGAAAACAACATAGAGGTAACAACCATCAAGAAAATCAAGTGATGGTCATCAAGTTATCCAATTACATATGATGCATAACCATGAAAACAAAAAACAAACCATATTAATGCATATGATTCATAAATGAGGCCACCATCTATAAAAACCCCCAAGTTGCCAATGATGATGAACCAATGCATAGGTTCCAACATTAAGAAGAAAAAGGCAAACCATGGTAGTGTAGAGTATTTTTTTTTTTGAAGAACCGTGTCATCAATATATTAAAAGAATGGTAATGTTACAAAACAAGTGAGGAGGAAAGAGAACTGCCCCAAAGAGACAACGATACCTCGACACTCCACAACAAACTCACAGAAAAACTGCAACTCTATTGCTGTACAAACCGACCATCACCATCTACAACACCCAAGAAGTCCTGCCAAATGGCAAACTTCCGCTCTACTAATCCCGGGAACACCAGAAAGCTTTGAAATAGCTTGTACCGAAGTCGAGGAATCGAGAGGCCGCAGTCAGCAATCCCCCCGAAAGATCCACAACCGCCGCCGCTTCCAAATCAGCCACACCAACCAAGCCACGCACAGATGCAAGGCTTGCTGCCGCAAGAGCGGCCAAGCACTAGGATACACATGAAGTAGCAACTGCTGGCTAGTCAATCTCACCAAAACCGAGCCCCTAACCCAATCCCGTGCAGCCTCGCAAGTGAGGGCATAAAACCGTGCAATGCTCCACGCCTCACAATGAAGGCCACAACAAGGGCGAGAGGGCTCACACCGCCCTAAACCCGACTCACAAGGGCATTCACCCCGATACACGGGCCGCACCACCACCGCCACGAAGCACCCTAACCTTCTGGGGGAAGTGAGCTCCATGTCCATGTCCAAACCGAAATTTTCATCGAGAACCCTAAAGCCGCAGAGACCACTTGCCCGAAGGGGCGGTGTGTCATGAATAGCCGTGGTAACAAGACCGCACAAAACAAGAAGACACAACATCCCGGATGAACCTTCCAAACCTGCACCACCACATCATCCCCAGGGACTATAGGTATGTGTAGCGGAATACTCCCCGCCACTTGTTCATAGATAGCCCCACACGCCCCCTCGCGAAAGCGAGCTCGAAGAACTCCTACGGCTAACCCGACCACCCCAATACCAATCCTCCAAGGTGAGCACAAAGAGTTTCGCCTCCAACGGGCTCAAGGCCCAGAGCATGCACCTGGTGGCGACCAAGGGCAAGTGTGCGGGGGTAGAGGAACCCATAAGAAAGGAGAAGAGTGGTGATAAACTGAGGCATAATCTAGCTGGAAGAGCACACGCACATGGTTCCAAGCCCGCAACACCCCCATGAGAAAAGGGGATGCATGTGGGAAAGGCCGGAGACCATACAACAGTGCCCAGGGCAACTCCACATGCACAGACGGCTTCCCAAATGCCACACAATGGCGAAGAGATCGCATCAACAAATACCCAGCACCAGGAGAAGATGCTCCATCATGCGAGAATGCTCCAAACAAACTTGGAGACCAACACCTTACTATGCAAAGGCAAAATCCGTAATGGCCAAGCCCCCATCCTCCTGGCGGAGACACTTCCACCAAGCCACTTTAACAACCGCCCCTTCATCATCCCCGCCCCACACAAAATTTCGAACAATCTTATCCAAAGCCTGTATCTTACCCTCAGGAGCTAACATCGCAGATGTTGTATACACATGAGTGCTACAAAGTACTGACTTGGCAATAGTGATCCTACCTGCCATGGACAACTTGCTACCCTTCCACCAATTGAGGTGTTTCTGCAACCCCTGCAAAATATCATCCCACACCCTCCCCATGGAAACATCCCCTCCAAAGGGAATACCCAACAGCTTAGTACACACATTACCTGGAAGCACCTTCCAAGGGAATAGAGCCAAACAAGGGGAGGCGAGTCACCGGGCCCATAATGCGGAGCACTTACCCCAATTCAGAAGAATACCCGAGGCCAAGGAGAAAGTATCCAGCAAACCCTTCACATTCCGCAAATTCCTCTCTTCTGCCACCAAGAAGAGGAAAGTGTCATCAGCAAACTGGTTAATAATCTGCTGGCTACCATCCTACATCCGAAGCCCATCCACCACCCCCTCCTCCACTGCAGCAAAAAACAACTGAGACAGTGCCTCCGCCACAATGGTAAATAAAAATGGCGCCAAAGGGCACCCCTGCACCCCTCTGCCTAAGGAGAAAAAGGCGGAGGGTTCACCCTGGCACACCACCGTAGCCCGTGCTGACCTATGCAACTTCATGACTGTCTCTGTAAAGCGTGGACCACAACCCAACGCTAACATCATGGCAGACAGGAACTCCTAACGGACACTATCGTAAGCTTTGGCAAAGTCAAGCTTAAGATAGACAATGCCTTGACCTGTTCTCCTGGCCCAATAAAGGCCCTCATAAGCTGCGGCAACATTAGTCAAAATGTTCCTCCCAGAGACAAACCCAGACTGCACCTTACTAATGGAAGAAGTCAACATTGGCTTCAACTTCTCTGCCAGGGCTTTCGCAATAATCTTATACACAGAGGACAACAAGGAGATAGGCCTCCAATCATTAATAGTAGAAGGCTGCTTAACCTTAGGAATCAAGGAAATACATGCGGTATTCAAGATCCTATCCATTTGAGAAGGCTGCAGCAACTCAAGATACACCTGGTACACAGACTCACCAGCCCACTCCCAATAAGTCTGAAAGAACTCCACAAGGATGCCATCCAGCCCAGGACATTTATCCTTGGCCATGCACATATATGCCTCCGCTGAATCCTCTCTGGAGAGCTCGTGCTCCAAGCTCTCATGCTGGTGAGGCAGAATAGATGGCTTAACAGCCCCCAAAACAAGCTCCTGCATCTCCTGCTCATAGGGAAGAGTGTGTTGTGCGAAAAACCCTGAGAAATGAGCATGCACATACCTCTACAAATCAGCGGGATCCTCCAAAGTCCGGCCATCAGGCAAAGCAAGGGACGCCATAGATGCTGCATATCGCCGTTGCCTAGCTGCTCTGAAGAACACCGACGAACTTGTGTCCCCCTCCTTCAACCAGGTAAGGGCCGCCTTCACACGCCCCCTTATTACTCCATCATTACCCCTAGTACCCCTGACTACCCCATTTCTCCTCATCCTCCATTCTTCATTTTTTATAGAAAATCCCCATGTTATAAATTGCAATCCCCCTATTACTCCCTCAGTACCCCTAATATAGAACTAAAATCCTCTTCTCCTCAAAAAATTATCCTTTGCTCGTCAATCCCCCATTTCCAAAAGGGGGTATTTTAAGGAGGATGTGGGCATCATTTTTTATGTGACCATATTGTTATTCATCTTGTACGGCTTCATGAGCGCAACGCCTACGAGATTAACTCTGTATGCCTGCGTGGTCACGACGAGTAACTGTTGTGATGTAACTGTGCTTTAGGTGTATGTATCACCTATTCAGCAATATATAGTGTAGTGATGTTCCGGCATATAAGATATAGTAATGTATAAGAGCACTTGTATTAATCTGAAAAATGCAGAGAGTAGTGAATAACAACTACTTTAATGTACCTTGAAGACTCAAGTTTCTTCTCCGTCCTCTGAGGCCTCTTTGGCTAGTAATTCCTGTAACTGAGCCACTACACTTGCAGTTATCACTACCATCTGAGGCTTGTCCTTGACTGACCAACCATAGTCTATGGTTTTGAGATGCTGATAACGAGGCCTGTCGTTTGGATTTGGCCTCCACCTTTTATGCCAGCAGTCCCTATACTGTTGTGCATATGTGGTATCTTTTCTTGCTATCGGCTCCCACCAAGACACAAACACCTCTTCGTAGTGGGGAAGAGTTGGGTCTTGTATAGGGTCCTCTTCAGCAAAGGCCATCCATGCAGGAGATGAGTCTCCTGGTCTAATGAGCAAGAGCATACCTTTCTTGACATCCTGGTATGGGTCGAATGTTTCAACTGGGTTCTGTGGTTTACACATAGTGCGGACGTGTTGTTACTCGTCGAGCATTACTGACTCAGGCTCCATTAGCACAGACTGTCTAGTGAGAGGCCAGAAGTCTCTAATTTCCTGGGTCCCGGGTGGGACCTGTCCAAGTGCATGCATCATAGTCGACCAGTAGTCAGTAACCTCATTCATGTAGGCATTAGACCATGAGATCACACCACCGTGAGAAATATTTGCCCAATGCATCATGTACTTCGCAATGGACAATCGTAAGGCACCCATATCTTTGAGGCTATCGTATGGCTTCACAGCCTTAGGTGCTCCAGTAGGTATTATTGGCATACCATCAGCACCTGCCTTCCACATTCTTATTCTATTGTCAGGGAGCCATTCTCGATGTCCTGGCCTCATCTTGTAATACATGAGTGGCCAACCATCCTTCATGCAAAATTTGAAGAGCAGGGGCTCCAGGTGCCCAACCAAGCGATCCTTCTTGTCTGGAATGTATCCTTTCACAAATGACTTCCAATGAGGAACCTCAGTGACTAGGTACCTCGCCGGTGCTTTGGCACTACATTCTCGAAATAGCTGCATTAGTTCAGGAATAATGAGTGCATCCGACCTACGCAATAATGTTGAGTAATTTCCGAACAGTGCATCAATGTCATCATGGGTATGGCCGACCATCATGAATCCAAGTTGTATCTGTTAAAAAACTCCCAGCCAGACAAGATAAGAAAGGTAGGAGAAGAGATATATGTTCTTGTTCTGGCTAGAGCAATTGTCTAGTTGTAAATATAGCCTTCTGGGTAGGTGTTTGTGGTGAACTGGAGCACTAGGAGGGGCCATAAATTCTTGTCCAGTGCTATTGACCTTCTTAGTCCTCAATGCCATGGTGTTGAGGACTGCTGCTCCCCATGCACAATCAGGGCGCTCAACTTCTCTTAAATGGCCCCAGTTGTCTCTCGAAGCATCCTCTAGGGTTTTGAGTGTGTGGTTCAAGGAACCAATATGAAAATTAGAATCATCCTTCCATAAATCTAGTGAAAAATGGCCCAGAGCGCCAATACCATGGCCATGCATCAGTGCACCAGTCACACTTACTTTCAAGCGTTCTCCTCTCCACACTGATTTTGCTAACTTCTCCAATCTAGGTACCATTGTTTTGTTCTGATCCATCTTATCATGAATTATTGTCAGAACTTGCTCAGGAGAATGATGCGATAAAGCTCTCCATGACCACAGGCTCTTACAAGAAATCTGGGCTGTCATGTGTGCCTTTCTTTCGATCTGTAATTCTATTCTCTCTATCGGTTCTCTTGTCTTAGCCATTTTCTCTTTTATTACAATACAGCTATTGCACTTGGAGAAAGCTATCCTCTTCGCAATTGCAACCTCTGGGTGGTGTAACTCCCCCCCCCTGCTTAGAATGAAGATGGGGAGATGTGCTTGCCTGTCATCTCCATAACACTGGCATCCACCTCATGGAGAATGTCCTTCTTTATTAGGACAGAAGGGAGCCTCTTCACATTCGCTCTCACACCTTCATTAGTGATTTTCGACCTGTGGGGCATCGTCTCTGCATTCTCATCTATGTACATAGACAGTAGGACATTTCCTGCTAGAGTGTGTAGCCTTGGTTTCTTTGAGCCCGTATTACCATGTTCAGCAGCTCTATGACCAGCAAGGAAAAGTTTACGCCATTTATAGAAAGTTGACATTGGAAGTCGTAAGCTTTGTGCCATGCTTTCAAGCATGTTTGCTTGTTATTTAGCATCACCTTCCGAACCTGCCCATTTTCTGAGCAAAGGTCAAGCATGTCGTAAGCAAAGGCGGCCTGCAACCTCTGTCTTGTAGCGGTAGCCTCCTCAACTTCCAACTGGAGTGTGGCCTGTGCGCGCCGTGCCATGGCATTGGCCTCATCGACCTCGATGCGGAGCTGAGACGTGATTGCAAGTGTCTCGCGCACTGCCCGGTCCCTGTCCTGTCTCGCAGCGTCCAGGGTATCCACGCGAGCCTGCATGTCTGCGAGCACCTGCCAGTCTTGCTGTCTTTCAGAGTGCACCAAGCGGATGCTGTCGTCCACCCGGTGTGCTTGGGTCTCCAACTCAGTGATCTGTTGTTTTGCTATCACCAACTGTCTGCGCAACACGTGGGATGTTGCAGACTCCATCTCCGTCTCCAGGCCCGCAATGCGGGCAGCCAACTTCCGTCTGCCGAGCCGGCCTGGCTGTGTGGGCCTTGGCCCGGGCCTCCTTCTTCATGGAGGATGTCTCTCCCTTGCCCATTGCGTCTGCACGGGGCTGCTTCCTTGGTGGCCCTTCTTGGTTTTCCCAGGCAGGCTTGGCCTGGGGGAGGTCAGCAGGCTGGGCTGTGGAAACTCACCTGCTAGGGGTGAGTCCGGACACTGGGCTGCTTCTATGGCCATGGCTTGGGGTATGGCACGTCAAGCAAGGTTTAGGTAGGCTATGGCAGGGGCTTGTCAGGTCTGGCAGGGCTGTGGCCAGGCTAGGCAAGGCCAAGAAGCAGTTGGTTGGGCTATGGCAATGTCAGGCAAATGTTGGAGCCTAGCTCAACATTATTCGTTGACTTCCAAAGGCAGTGGGGTCTCTGGCATACAAAATTGCACTCAGAATCAATCATGCAATCAATGAAAGGACAGATTGATTCATGAGATACGTTGAATCTTCACACACAGTGATGTAAACATGCAGATCAACGTACTTGAATTACAGGAGCAGTAGTACCATACATGCCTACACAGAATGATTGAACCATTCCTAACATGGTCTCTTAGACCTGCTTCATGTAGAAACAATAAGCAACAGTGAATGTGGCAAATACATGCGATGGTGCCACAATAATTACATCACAGTTGTAATTACACAGATTCTGAAACAGTTCTCTCTTCCATCAAGCATATACTTGTGCAGAGAAGAGCATAAGAGTCTGATACCTGTGGAGCACTCGAACTGCTTCAAACCTTTCATGTGTAAAAGATACATCAAAGGATGAATTAAACAGGGGAGAAAGGAAAAATACCCAGCACTCATGTTTCTGCAATGCCAATCTGCAGAAATGTCGATGAACTTACCTTAACAAGAGAAGCAACAAGATAAACTAAAGACAAGATCCGGCATGAAGCCCTTGCTGGACAGAAGCCCTTGCTGGAGAGATCCGGCATGCTTCCATGGGCCATAGAAAAGAAAGAAGAAGAATACAACATTGCAAGAAACCCATCAAACCAGATTGAAGAGATCGGATATGGCAACAACTCCGGCAAGAGTCAAAGATGACATACCCATCTCCACACAGCACTCCTTCCAAGCCACCCAAGAAATTTTTAAAAAGTTCAAATGGGCCAAAAACACAGACCATTGAAAAGACCAAAACCTATATACTGACATAGAAATCACCCATAGGATTTGAGCCTAGACATGTCCACTACTATCCTTATCCACACCAACATCATGAGCCTAGCCATATCATGGGAGCAACACGTACAGAAAAGATGTCCTACCTCTTCATTTGACATGAGTAAAAGGGAAAATCAAATATTGAAATTCTAAACTATCAAATATCAATATACAGCACAATAACTATTGTAATGTTAGAAGGCAAACAAATCACATGTTTGTAGGCATGTATCTATCTAGAAAATCTTCTACTTGGTATATCATCAACTTTTGAAATATTCAGATTAGTAAACAAAGAGAAACTCTAGATATCATGCAACATGCGACAAACATGTATATGTATATGTTTTGTGAGTTTTTTGAGTCCTTCATTCTTGGGAAAACTGCATAAGACTAAGATGTATACAGTCAATAAAATGAAATGGAGATATAGCACCAGCCAAGATCAGTGGCAAGCGAAATGTCTTTTCATATCATCTTTTCTTTGTAAAGAAGATACATCCATGTATGGCATAAAGGTTTTGAACCACTATATGCAGAAACAACAATCTCTTGGTTTTCTGTGCAAGCACAAATGATTTTCATACATGGACTTGGAAAGAAATTGTGCAATGACCGTGTCCATAACTAGCCGATGTGGTCTGGTTCATAGCACAAGCAAAGCTGAAGATATATGATTCCAGGAATGGACGATAACTCTGTCGAACTTATGTCGATAACTGTCGAAATTATGATGCAATAACTCTGTTGAAACTATGTCGGCACTCTACCAAAATTGTGGATTGACGAAAATCTAGATGAAGTTGAAAAGAAATAATTCCTTTTCCTGGAGCATCTGTAAATCTCGTCTTTTTTAAAGAGGGCTTTTGTTGTAAGCCCTTTGATTCTTGACCATTAAGAAAGGAAAAAAAAATTAGCACAAGTTGCATGCAAATACCTGGCGCACTCTAGATTTACCAATTAGTACACCTCATGTAATACGGCCACTAAATCATATAAAATTCATTGAAAAAAGTGTACAAAAATACAAAAGAAACCCCCTGTTATTATGCTAGATATTCTACTGAATCTAGTTGTGTTATTGCAAATTTGGTAAGCAGATAAAAACCATCCACTTCCTCACTGCGGCCATGCTAGAGGAATTTGATGTAGGCTAAAGATTATTTCAGATCCTGATGTGAACAATCATTTCAGTCATTCATATTTTTTCTAAAAATAACATTGTCTTTCCAAAGAGGTCAAGTATGGTATGGCTCATAGAAACACACCCTAGGTATTTAATAACATTTGATGTGTATCTCCATCTATTTTCATCATGGGTAATAATGTTTATAAGAGTTCAATTCAGTATTTAAAATTTGGAAACTAAAACAGATTGATATTGGGGCATGTGAAAATACTCCCATCATCATATTTAAATTCACAGTTAGCGGGGATGGTGCAGCAATTATAACAGAAATGATCTCTAGCTTCTCCATCACAAAAGGTCGTCACTCCTGCCTGACAATTTCGTGGACAAGCTACCAAATTTGCAAATGATCAAAATATAGTGTCATTAAAGGAATAGGAAAAGACTATACTTGTCAGAAGACGTCGATTACTTTTGGAGATGTGTTGACCAACAACAAACCCTTCAATATACATGCCTAATTCAAATAGATTTGGTTAGCATTGATAGACAAACCAGAAGAAAGAAGAAGTAAAATCTACCTGCCGTAATTAGAAAGAGCAAGAAGAGCATCCACTTCAATGCCATATTGATTGTGTGAACTAGAAGAAGCGAAGGCATACTTTAAATATACAAATTGCCAAGTGCACATATCAAAATTGAGTTTGATTTAGTCCAAACGCACATGCCAAAAAGGTGCGGTGGTGATTTACTTTGATATGATCTTCACGTCCTATTGTGCATCATGACGTGGTGTCATTAAGACCAATAGTATCTTATCTAATACACATTGAAATTATTTGAGACGTGCTAGGATCAGTCTAGAGTGAACCACACTTCTTTAACTCTTCGACAAGATAGATAGATAGCTAGGTAGATAGATTTTTAATGTCCACGGAGAGCAAATTGGCCATGGGACCCAAAATGGAAAACGAAAAAAGAAAAAGAAAAAAGAAAAAAGAAATAGCAAAAAGGCACAACACGAGTCCTGGGCAATTTTAGTCTTGGGTTTAGCTTTGCATTTGATTAATTTAGACTCTTTGGGGAACATTTAATAGATAAATTACTAATTAACAATATATTCAAACTAGGCATCTATATGTTAAAAGCTGCATTAAGACGATTAAAGCCAATATGTTGATTGCTTGTAGAAGATTTTAATTGTCTGTATTGTTTTCGAGTAAGTTTTTGGCATCCTTTATGTTGATTCTAAAGTGGTCCATGTTGATGACTTTTTTATTTGCGGCCTCTTGTTTTTTTTTATCTCGTCGTAAAGCACCTTCCAAAGCTGTGTAGGAAAGGTTAGTACCATTTTATAATGGAAAATTGGCATTTTGGCATTAGACTGCCCTACCTCGCTAGTTGTTGCGCACTAGTTTGTTCCATTTTGTGTACGTTGTCATCTGCATACATATTGTTAATGGAATGTAGACAATTGAAACTTGATGATATAATAGGTTTGTTTATCATGTTTAGGCGGCGTGAGGCAGGTATAGATATGGGGTTTTGCACACAATTTTTTATTTATTTTCATGTTTATTTCTTTTAAGGCATAATATGTACCTTTGTGTAACACCCAATGATTGTTGAATATTGGCATTTTTTATTTCTTCATCTTAGAGGTACAATTTGGTCATGTTTAGATTTGAGTGGAGCTTTGCATGTGGTTTATTTTTTCAAAGCATAATACATATTGGTGTTGTCAATTTTTTGTCTTGCTCTAAGGTAAAGATTCTCATTGTTTAAGGCTTGAGTGGAGTTTTGCATAAGGTACATATTTCTCATTGTTTATGAGTTTTGCTTGGGTTTGTGTGCAAGATTTGTAATTGAAAGTGTTCTTAGAACGGTGGACATTTTGTGATGGTCTAACTTGAGCCTTTGATGTTTTGGCCTATACGTAAAGGAAGTGAATATCCAGAAGCTTTGTTTCCAGTTCAGTCACCGCTTCAATCATTTTTTATATGTAAGAACAAAGGGTGTTTGGCCACGGTCATTCATGATTCATATAAAAGAATGCACTGCTGAAGCATTATTGGCAGGCTTGTCTGAATGCATCGAATCATCTTTGATGTGCCATTCTTTTTGGGTTGCCCCTGAGGGGCAAACCCTCGTTTATGTGGATTTATGGCATATCCAAGTATATGCCGGCATATGCCTAGGATATGCTGATGACTGCTCCAAACTGGCTGTTGCAGTAAACTGGCGCTCAGCCCTGTTGCCGCCCGAACCCCCTTCAGGACTCCGGCTTCTTGCTCTTTAAAATTTCTGTGCTCTTATGCCTTAGCTCTGCTATGGTGGAATAAGCTAGCAAAGGCAGAACGATCGAAATGGAGGCTTGGCAAAACTGGTGGCCTTGACCATGACTTCAAAACTCAGGTGGGTTTTTCAGTTTAACTGTTCAAAATAAAACGGAAGTTGGAATACATAAGGCATAGTAAACAGACTGGTGAGCGGCATTAGCAACAAGCCAGTGTTTGTCGCAGAACAGCGAGGTCATGCCATTTCTTTACATAAAGGTAGAGAAGGCACTATTTCGACCCTCCACAACAGATCCACGTTGAGAGCATGTCGTAATTTTCACAATAAAGATCAAGTGATTGTCAACATGAATTCTACTAGTTCCAGTTGTTTTATTCTGCTTTGGATATGAGTATCGCTTTATCTGTGGACAATGCAGGAAGCCCGCTGTCTATTTTGGGTTATAAATATTGCTGTCTTTTCTGCAGAAACTAGAAAGTAGCCCTCATGTCGAGCACAATGGGAATATTGGAGAGGAAAAACATTGGATACAGGATCAGAATATTGTAAAGAAGCTGAAGACCATCTCTCAAAGGTGGTAAGCATAACAATGATCAATAAAACATAGGTGCATGATCACATCTATGAAGCACTCTCCTTAACTGCAGAATCAGTTCCTGTAATTTGTGATTACAGGTTTCATCCTTCTGCATTCTGTAGGAAGGTCCACATTTTAAAGTACCATCTTGTTGAATCGTGGAGCAGGTGAAGCTGGATCCTTCCTTGGTAGATGCATGGTCATGCTTGGGAAATTGCTTCTGGAAGAAGAATGATCTTAACTCTGCAAAAAATTGTCTCACACTTGCTTTAAGCAAGGTCAGCAGTGTTAACCTCATTTTGTAATGCTATTTGGTAGTTACAATTCTCGTACCTGAAAAATTGTGCAATGTTCAAAATAGGGGCCTAATAAACGTATCCTTCAGCAGCTTTCCATGCTAGAAAGGTGTCTTGCAAAAGGCAAGTTTCATTGTTCTTTTGCTACGTGTCCTTTTGAAGTACAGTAAATCTCTGATGTACGTATAAATCCCATGTAGGAACATTCGATGAAGCAGCAGTTATTGAGGAAAGCATTAAGCATGCAAAACAAGCCATTGAACTCGATATCAAGGATGGCCAGTCTTGGTGTATGTTATCAATCTTTGGTTATCATTCATAACATGCTTGACGAATTAATTGAGGTCCATATGTACTTGGTTAAATGCAGATGGCCTGGGAAATGCTTATTTGACAAGTTTTTTTGCAACTGGTGCTTGGGATCGGAACAAACTTTGTCAGTCTCTAAAAGCATATCAAAATGTTGTACGTAATGCTATTTCTGATTAACTTGCTTACCCCTGCATGTCATCCGAATATTTACTATCTACTTTCACTTGGCCCGCTACATTTTCATATAGAATTAGATCAGGTCTTGGGAAACGTCTAAACTCCTAGCCCAAAAATAAGGGATGTTTTCCTATGGGAATCGACAAAGCAGCACTAATTGATATCTATGACATTTGGTTTTGCAGTAATTGCCTCAGATATGTTCGACAGAGCGAGTGTTAGTCTTCAAATCATTAGCCCAAAGGCATTTTATTCCACATATTGATGTAAACTGGTTTCTAGGGAAGTCTATATAAATTTGTCATGATATGTTCTGATTAGGCCATAATTCTTAGGATTCATTAAACAAATGTGCAGGAGTTGGGCCTAAAGTGTATGTTTTTCCTTAGATCCTTTGCCTTTCCTGTGTTTAGCTGCTTCATTCTTGCACATATTTGTTAGAAGACAAATCAAATTTCTTTTCCTGCATGGTTTATTCATTAGTCAATTGGAGCAGAATAATCCGTGTTGATCTTGTTTATGCGGTTTAACTTTGACGTCCCTATCTCCACGGCGCTTGAAAAACTGCTTGAGGACTGGAAACTATAGATCTGGTAAATCTGCGAGAGACCGAATGATGACTTTTAACACTTCATGAAAGATCATGCCTATCAGCTTATTCTTCTCCCAGAAATGGGCTGTGGAAATTACATGCTTGACAGTGCAGTTTGCAAAATGATGCTTTAGCTAACTTGCTAGAAGATATGCATCTCTTGACCAAAATGCATTTCCATGACAAAACTCATTTAGAGGTTTGAAATTTGGGGGATTCATAAGATGAATGATGAGTGATCAATGCAAAGCTTTTATGGCACAATATCGCCAGCAGTATTCATTGTTAGAGTACTGCAGCTTGATACGTATTTCAAGCAGTAGTATCTATGCACGAAATAACACAGACATTGGATGCTTGGAAGAGAATCTCAACTCTCCTGGAAGGATGTAAGCATGTTCCAAAGAGAGGAAACTCCACTACGTGCAAAAACACACAATCTTTTAACATTTCTTCCAAGGTTGATCTGTATGAATTGCCAATTTCATGTACATCCTTGTGAATTTCCAGACCTACTTTTGAGGTTGAAGTTTCTAGGCATTCAAACAAAACCCTGTCTATTGTGAGATTCTTTATTTAGCATGCTTGTAGCTGGGATTCTCAATTCTGAAAAAACTTATCTGTTGATCTGTTGCATATTTTGTAGGAGAAAGATGACCAGGCAAATGGTAATCCTGATTTATATTTCAATAGTGCTATTGTAAGTATATGCATACTCAAGAATGCTTCGGTTCTATTGCGCTAGTAATAGAACCGCCATTCCTTGGATGGGGACGCCACCTCAGCTCCTTCCCTTTTTTATAGCTCATTTTTCCTTTTCTTTGGTTATCGGCGTTCTCCTTGGGCTTTTCTCCTATCTTACGATCGCCTCTACGGTTTCCCCCTTAGTCGGTTTTGCATGACTTGGCGGTTTGTTTGATCTCTTTATTCACTCTCGGCGTGGCCTTTGTCGCCTCCGGCGGTACCAACCGGTTTTACGTCATTTGGTTTTGTCTTCTTCGCCGTGGGTTGGTCGATGGGTGCTATTCTTTCTCGGCGTGGCCTGCGGCCTCCGAAGTTGTCTTTCCATCATATCCGCATCGGGCCCCGCCCTTTGTTTCATTTCTGACGATCTAACGGGTTATGTTGTCCAGGTCCCTTTTTTCAGGTGGCAGGGCTCGCAGTGCACAAGCCAGACGCAGGGGTACTTGTTCCTGGAACGTTGGGCATCGATCGTCTTCCATTGATATCGTCTTCTTTTGTGTTATAGTCTTCAGTTTTCATCATGCTCTCGATGATTGTCTAGTTTCGGAGCATTTAGGGTTCATTTTTTCAATTTATCTATCCCTAGTGAGGGATCCATTTGTACTCAGTGTTTTTTCAAAGCTCAATGAGAACACCACTTCACTCCCCTTTTTATAGCCCATTTTTCCTTTTCTTTGGTTATCGGCGTTCTCCTTGGGCTTTTCTCCTATCTTACGGTCGCCTCTACCTGGTTTCCCGCCCCCCCTCCCTCTTAGTCGGTTTTGCATGACTTGACGGTTTGTTTGATCTCTTTATTCACTCTCGGCGTGGCCTTTGTCGCCTCCGAGGCAATACCAACCGGTTTTTTCTGTCATTTGGTTTTTGTCTTCTTCGTACCGGTTGGTCGACCGTGCTATTCTCTCGGCGTGGCCCTGCGGCCTCCGAGTTGTCTTTCCATCATATCTGGCATCGGGCCCCGCCCTTGTTTCATTTCGGCGATCTAACGGGTTATGTTGTCCGGTCCCTTTTTTCGGTGGCGGGGGCTCGCGATTACACAAGCCGACGCTAGGGGGTACTTGTTCCCGGAACGTTGGGCATCGATCGTCTTCCATTGATATCGTCTTCTTTTGTGTTATAGTCTTCAGTTTTCATCATGCTCTCGATGATTGTCTAGTTTCGGAGCATTTAGGGTTCATTTTTTCAATTTATCTATCCCTAGTGAGGGATCCATTTGTACTCAGTGTTTTTTCAAAGCTCAATGAGAACACCACTTCACTTTCGGCCACTTGTTGTGTCTTAGGACCCATCCTAGGAATATTCATGGCTTGCATTTTTCTTATAGGCTCTAAAAATGAAAATGTTTGTATACACCTTTAAGATGTTTTCATGGCCCATATGAATAGATGTTAGATCAGTTCATATGAGCAGACGTGTCCTGTCCGCAGCACTCATGTTCCAAATGAAACTTCGCATGCACTTGATCTCGCAGGTGGAGAAAGTGGCACAACATCTGCGAATGCAGTAAATCGTGGATTTGAAGTCTAGAATAGGAGCCGCAATGATCTTCTTATCAACCTTACATAGGGTAGCAGGTGTTCGCGGTGTTCGATTCACCATTCTATAAGATCTCTTTTGAGTCTTAGCAACTTCCACTTGCATTGCATAGGGTTCTGCCTTGATGTTCTATTCTTTCACAGCCTTTATGAGAGTCGATACTGTGATATTGTCTACTAACACCAAGGCATTAGACCACTTGACCAAGTCGTGCAGTTGCGGCATTTCAGCACAAGCTTGGCATCTCATAGATGGCTTCTTTGGCATAGGACATATCTTCATCAGTGGCAGCCAAGAAGTTTTCCCCTAACCTTATGTTACCAACTGCCTGGTTAGGATCAGTGAAGATGATCACCCCGTGTGCATAAGGCATATAGCATCAGTCATGCATCAGCATGTAGTGCCTCTCCACCAGCTCATCTTTGAAATGCCTTTATCACCACAGGTTTGCTTGAATGGAGCTTCCTCGTCTTCGACTACCTGCCAGTTAATTTTTTTTTTAACTACACTGGCAGAGTTGATATGTCACCTTCAGGCGCAAAAGACGCTATACAACGTGCAGGCCATAAAATGAAACTCCTGAGCGACTCTCCGAGTGTTGAAATCTCAGCTTCCGGATATGGCAAAGGTATGATTCCATCCACAATCTTATCCATAGACACTACCACGGTGCCCTCGGGCAAGGGCAAGTTGTGATGTTTGTTGAAGCCATATACTTTGCCCTCCCCGACTTTGACACCATTGAATAGTATGGACCTTGATTCAGCCATCTTGAATTAGACAAGGGGGATACTGCTATTAGAAATCGCGGTGGCGATGATACGAAGCACTAAATGCTTGTTTGAGGAAAAAGTTGAACGGCAGGAAAAGCTAGTGCTATTCAAGATCGCCGCCGCGATCTAGCTGAGGACTGAGAGGCTTGTACAAGTTTGCTCCAATGCTAAGACACGTTTGCTCCAATGCTAAGACATGTTTGCTCCAATGCTAAGATATACTTATTGAAAGCTAATGAAGATCGCCGTCGCGATCTAGCTGAGGACACGAGCAGCCCTGATCAAGCAAGAGACATTAAATTAGTATCCATTTGCTTCATCATTAAATCAGTTTGCTCCAACATTTTATCAGTTTTCTCTAACATTAACTATTTATACTTCTTGACTTCTGACGAAGATCACTGTCGCGTTCGGGATGCGGTCAGTGATTTGAAGTTGGCCAGGGTTTGAAGATGCGACAGGTTTGCCAGGGTGATAACTATGTTGTGAAATTCATTTCAGACAAGACACTACTTTATAGAGAATATAGTATACAAATCTGGGCCACTTCTGCTGTCTAACTCGTTCATTTGATATAACAGAAGTTAAAATGGTATAGATGTCCTATAATTTAATTAAAACAAAGTTTCAATAGTATATCTTGCCTGATTCCACTCTTCAGAGCATGCAGGAGTCGAAAAACCAAGAAAATGTCTTCAAATATTCAAGATCGCCTTCCATTTCCAGATGAGCGCCTCAAATGCCTCTAATTTAGACGATCGCCTTCGAAGACCTATTCAGTGCCTTAGAAGCCTCCTCCCCGAGTCCAATTTGAACGAATGGCTGGCGTGGTTGTGTAGCTGGGTGAATTGAGTTTCAATTTCAAATTCAGGTAATCTTGGCGGAGCTTTTCCATGCCGTATTGTGACTGTCACTGTCTCATTTAAACTCGCATGCCGTGAATAATATGTTATTCTGCAACCCGTCCCATGCCGTATTGTGAGTGTCATTGTCTCATTTAAACTCGCATGCCGTGACTATTTTGTTCTCCTTCCCCGGGTCCCATGGTACATAATTTTGAACTTAGTGGTGGCATCCGTGCAGAGAATAAAAACGTCGATTCTGGCATTTTTAAGAATATTTTGGATTCGCCGCCGGAATTTATTGCGCCCTCTGTATTTATTGTGCCCGCGGCATTTATTGCGCCCGCCGGAAATTAATTTTCTGGCCGTCACTATGACGGCCCATTAACGACCCCCATTCTATAAATTCACGAAAATCCCAGATCTCGGCTCCTTCGCGATCCAATCCACGAGCGCCTATAGAATTTTTCGAGCGCCTTTGGCCGCCGCCATGTCTCGCTCAGCCGCCTTAAAATAAGGTATTTTCCGCGCTTTTCACGACCACTGCTATCGTTATAGCATTAGTTGTCCTGTTTTTAGCATGCTATATGCTCGATAGTATCGTGGCCGCGATGTTCACGAGCAATATTTCTTTATTTTTACAGTCTTCGTGCTTGTGAGAATCGCGATTGCGATTCTTTTCACCAGTAAATACAGTATAGTTTTAAGATCTTGCTCACAACTATCGCGGGCGCGATCCTTTAGAGCACATTAACCTAAACACTAGATAATACTTTTATCTCTACTTGCTATACAGATCGCGGCCGCGATACTTAGCATTAGTGCATATATCGTATCTATAATTTGCTCACAAGGATCGCGGGCGCGATCCTTGCGAACATATTCTTGTTAATAATATTTTTGTCTATCTACTTGTAAAGATCGCGGCCGCGTTCCTTGTGTGCACTTTGCAGGTCTTTGAGTAGTGAGTGGTGTCACTTATCAGTTTCATATTCTACTTGCAGCACTGGAGCTTTTCTGCGGCCCCAACGTGGAACCCATGCGCATTGTAACTCCTGATAGAAGTCGGAAATGGTGCATGGAAATAGCTCAGGCCAAACCTCATGTGGCAGGAGACCGCCGGAAGAAGTTGTGTCTCTTCTTAAGGAATGGAAACGGCCCAGAAGATTTTGAACAGATGGGCATAATAGTCACTATGTGGGAGGGCACCAAAAATAATGTCCAAGATGCAATCATATGCAGCGTGGAGCATACACAATAGCTACAATTTGTGGAGTATGTTTTGCGCTGGCAAAACTATGATCCGTCTATCATGACTGTTGAGGATATTCCTGGCAATCCCTCAACCTCAATGGTGTAGAACCTCCAGGTTGCTATAGGCAACCACTCTGTGAGAGAATACTACAGTAAAATTGCTCAAACAACCAAGATAGTTCAGTTTCCCTAAACAGAAAAAAGTCTGTCACAGCAAAACACCTCTCTTATGGTTCCCTGGGCTTTTCTTCATGTAATCAATTTCATTGGACACTAGATAGAGTGCTTGATTTGTCTGTGAAAGCCTGCTGAGAAATCCTTAGGATAACTATATGCATTTGATCATAATGACTGGGTCAATTTTGGGTCAATACCCCAACCCGAGAGCTATTTTTTGCAAGTATATGAGCAGAGTGTCTTTTCAAGTTTTATCAATTGGAATGTTTTCTGATGGCTCTGCAAACTAGGTGCATAAACTTCTTTTTTTGAGATCTGGTCCTTCCCCTTTTCTTATGAAGATTTTTTTGTAAGAAATAGCAACTTTAAATTCTGAGATAAGTAAATGGATTATTCCTAAGACACAACACCATAATGTTTTACTTTTCTACTAGTATTTGGTTCTCAAGACAAACATCTACTTATGGGCTTGTTAATCGAGTTGAGACTATTAATTTGCTTCAAAGTTATGCAAAGTTATCAAATGAAGACAATGCTTACCAAGTTCGAATTTTCTTTCATTGAAACATCACAGAATAGGAACATAAATTCCCAAGCTCGGAGTCTTGGGCACAGGATCGAAAATAATCAGATGAAGGTATACATTCAAGTAATTTGCATCAAATATTCGGGTATTTCATGCAAGGCAGGTCATTCTCCGCTTATATTCTGCAAATCCGCTCCACATATAGTCACAGAGGTCGAATCTTTCGCACAGAAGCCGGCCTTTGTTTCCAAATAATTTCCCCTTTCTATCTACTCATTTCCGGCATCTTCTTGGCGTTTGAGTTTGTTTGGCTTTTAGCTTATGTATGCTATGGTGTTTCTTGGAGCATAAGGAGACAGAAAGGAGGTTATAGTTCGTGATTGACAGGCCAGATCCATCAGAGAGATCGGATCTTGGCCTGACCCTTTTAGGTCAGAGAGTTTTCACTGAAGAACAATATCCCATAGGCATACGATGAAAAATAATGCTTGGGTAGCGTGGCGCGCTGTAATTGGGTGAAATGATGCTGAGGCAAAGGGGAGCATAAGAAAATATTATGTTTGCAATTTCCAAACATTAGGCACACTTCCCTAGGAGCCAAATTTTAGGGCAAGGTCATGATCTACTAGGGAATCTTTTTGTGCTGCATGGAATCTTTTTGATGCCCCAACCTATGGGAGAATTTCTTAGGAAAAGATTTGATTGCACATATTTTTTCTTTTCGAATGGCATGAACTTGGTGTTTAGACATGGGGTGAGTATGGGGTACATGTAGGCAATCCAAGGATGATGTGGCATAGGATGACGTGGCATGTGGTGACTTGGCAAAACTTTTCCCCTAGTCAAAAACTTTGTGAGATGAAAAAATGATGTGTGATGAGGTGGACAACTTTGGTGAGGTGGATGATGATGTGGCATGGCAAGTTCATCAAATGTGAATTTGAACAATGGTTTAAGCCATGTTTTTGAGCTTATTTTTTGCCCATGCAATTTGACATTGAAGATGTGGGTTCTTTCTCTCTCTTTTTGACTTAGAGAGAGAATATTCCACTTTGACTAATGGTAGGTCAATTTTGTACGGATTTTTCGTGTTTCAAGTAAATGGAGGGTATTTTAAAGATGTGTGAGAAGTTCTTGACTAGGGAAAGAGTTTGAACCATAGTGGGGTATGCGTAGGGGTGGAGGCAAGTGAAGTGAGGGAAATAGAGGTAAAGGGTGCTCCCAACATGATTAATGCCCAAGAATTTGAACTTGAATGAACATGTTACTTCTCAAAGGGGTCTTCTTATCTTGATATTGTCATGAAGCTTCCTTGAGTTGACCTTGCCTTCCTCCTTGTATGACTTTGACCTTTTCACCTTAAATCCTTTCTTGTGATGCTTCAAATGAAAGTCCTTGCTTGGTTCTTTAGCTCGAGCTCTTGAGTTGACTTGGTCCATGCACATATTTTATCAAATCATTAGCCATTGATATGAAATGCCATTTGCTCTTCTATGCTGCCAAATCATGGCAGCAATGACTGCAAGCAAGGCGAATAAGCCTGCTAGTGGCAAGGGGGTACCTACTAGTGCTAAAGACTATGGTTGGAACCTGCCATCTTATGATTCGTTGAGCTTGTCTGGGATAAAGTGCAATAGGGATATACTTGTTGGCTTCAACATGTGCAGGAAGGGCCTTTCGACTGATAAGAAACCTCATTCCATTGCATTGAAGGCTACAAAAGACAATAAAATGCCTTCCCGGATGGACAGAACTAGTTTCGGGCAGTTGCCAAGAAAAACCTGTAGTGCCACATGAAGCACCTCTTCCAAGAAAGATAAGTACCTTCAAGATTAAGCTTCGAAACTTAAACACTGAAGAGACTGGGCAACCCTCTACTTCGTCTACTCCCACCTCGTCCACCAACCCTATAGCTACGACTTCCATGTTGACTTGGCTATCCGCTTCACGTATGCCCGATGAATTAAAATTCAATCCAGATGAAGAAAAGAAGCTTGCTGAACAGACCGCCTCGAAGCTAGAAGAATTTAAAAGATTTTATCCTATGGGAGTGAACTGGTTTCAGAAGATCAGCATTTTTTATTGTGGGACAGCCCCAGCAAATCTAACTCATAGGTTTCAATCTAATGATCATCTAGACATTAATCAAGAGCTTCAAACGGTGCCCAACGGAGGTTTTCACGCCTGCCGATGTCATCCCATTTGACCCAGTGACAAGGTAAGTTTTATTGCATATTTCTCTCTATTAGACCGCCTATTTATAATGCCTATTAATTGATGGGACATCAATGCAGGAAGTTGATCACTTGGTCCCGCCCCGAGGAGCTCTTGAACAATTAATTTTATATTATTTCTGGTAATCAAGTATTTTTGCTGCACAAATTCTTTGTTCTATGATGGGAAATGTCGAACAGTGCAACGACATTATAGCGGATACAGTATATAAGTAGCCACTAATCGAAAAGCTCCAGCAATTAAGGAATCAGCACAAGGCTTATGGATGCCCTCCACAAAGGCCCAACAGGCACTGCAGTATCATCCGCTTGGAACGCAGGTTCTTATTTTCAGCTATAGAAGATCACCGTCACGATCCTGACCAGCTTTTGTTACAGGATTTTCTCGAGGTAGCTACAACGACCTTGAAGGTTAAAGAACTCAAGGATGAAAAGCAATTCCTTTTCATGCAAGAAGAATCATGGTCTAAGCTAGTTGCTCTTATTAACAAGTGGGCAGCGCGGAAGCTGGCTGATGATCATGGGGAACTGTCAGATAAGCCTTCTAAAGAGTTCTTCAACAAGACTTTCCTAAGATACCTTTGAGGAATGAATAATGCCGAGGTCAGCCAACTGATTGACGAAATTCTCGAAGGCAAAGTATTTTTGAAAGTTCAGTCCAGTTATACAGGGCGCTTTGATTGCCGACAGAGGGCGCTGGACATCAAAACGCTGTCAGTGATGCATCGTGAAGTGTTGTTCTACGTCAACTGTATATTAGAGAAGCAATACAGGAGTTTTGAGGAGTTAGCTACATGTTTTCCAGATCTTTCTGAACAACGATTGCTGGATATAGCTGACACAGATTTTGATTATATTAAAGCCAATTATAATAAAAATTCAGTGCAAGGAAATCTCCCCAGTGATTTTTGGAAGCCATTATCGCCATCATAAAGCCAGAAGAGGCAAGAGAACATAAAGAGAAGAGGAACATCGTGCACCATGTCACCAAGTCAGGTATTCCTATTTCTGCATCGGTGTCTGAGAATGCCACGATGATTTTTATTGACATGCGTAGTTCCACAACACTATGGGAAGTTAAAAAATACACAGATTTATTTAGCAGGATTACAGGCATGATCAAAGCCAAAGTTTATCATATCATCATGTTTCTCAGATCCACCCATTTGCCAAACTGCATGTACAGTCAAAGTCAGATTCAAGGTAGTTCTCATATTTCCCTTGGGGCTTATGAAGAACAAGGCTGGGAGAGCAAAAAAAATATCAAGGAGTTCCAATATTACGTGACTCATGTCACGATAAACAGAAGTAAGGCTCGTGTGTTGCCTGTGAAGCCGAAACTTGAGCTACGGCTGACTCAGGTGACCAATGCACCGAAAAGCCCGTCCCTTCCGAAATATCCATTAACTGGTGACGAAGAGGTGGATATAAAAACAAAGCAAAAATATTTGGAGTATTTTACAGGTAAACCCAAGTTCTCTTGGGCAGCAATCGATGGCAACTTCATCCATAAGAGCCAGGCAAATACATCATATATTTACAGCATGGTGAAGGAGTTGGTTCCACTGGATGGTTGTGTTCTTGATTTTTTCTCGGCCGGCACAACTTCAAGAGTTGCTCTGATGCAAGGGAAACACAGTGTTTCCTTTGAATATGACGATAAGGTATGCCGTTTTCTTAGATCCTTCTTTGAAACTCTAGAGAAAATGGCAAGGCCTGCCAAAGAAGAGGAAGAAGAAAATGCTATGCCAGATAAGCCAAACAGTTCAGACATGCCGGACATCAAAATAACTCAGAAGACAGATCTTAGCAAGATGGATCAAATACTAGATGCTCTGGATCAGAAAAGTTTCGAAGAGAAGTTACAGGAAAGTATGGCACTGCTAGAACAAACAGAAAAGGCAATTGCTGAGCTCGATCCATAGTTCAAAAAACTGGAGGCACTGAACAAAAATTTTGAGAAGATCCTGCCAGTGATAACAGGTTCTGCAGAAAAGCCGCTTCATAATTTCAAATACATGGGAATATCTGATGACGCATCTGGAAGTGATAGACTAGATGGCGATCATTCACCAAAAAGACAGAAGTTGGTTCGCTCTACAGAATACTCTATGGCATTGGAGGATGAATTGTTGGATAGGTCTCAGATGTCAGGGTGTGTGCAAGAGATAGCTGTCGCAATGGATGTGGATATGCCAAATACTACAGGATATACATAAATGGACACATCACAGACAATTGCCGCAGGAAGGGAGCATGTTAGAAGAATAGCTGCGGAGCTTGGCGTTGATGTAGATTCTGTGAAAGAAACTCAGTGAAAATGTCAATCTATGATTACCTTTTTATTAATTATACTTCTTTGAAAATACATGCTTTCTGATGTATGCGAATTTTAATGAATATATTTGTCTAAAAGATCGCAACCGCGATTATTCCGACAAGATTTGTCTATTTTTTAGATTAATATTAGGTAATTCCAAGCAGTAAACTCTTTACATTTTGCCTTGCTTTCTTGTCCAAACTATCGCCATGGTGATCTATGGGAGCATGAGTGATGCTTTTGGAACCCCATAGTTAATGTTATGAAACCTAGAGGCTATAGTTGTACAAGAGATTTTCGGCGCTTGTAATTTTTTCAAGCTGATTTACTAATTATTAACGCTTCATTCTGGTTGCAAACAACCATTTTTTAGTTTGCCTGACATGACCGCGACCTATTTTGTTCTCAAACGAGAAAATGAAATTTCTCTAATTAATAAAATCTTGCTTACTTGTGATTGCTCACAAGTGATATATGGCAAGCTTCAAATTTCTAAGGGTAACGCTATCTTATAAGCAACTGCTCAATGCCCTTATGACAGAAAATAGAGTTGCTCATTTATTCATGTATAATGTTAGATATACAATGTGGGATGTACATCATTAAGCAACTATGGTTTTGTCCAAAACTTCTGAATGATTTGCAAGGCTATGGTCTGTCAAGTATCAATTGCAGCAACATGTTGTGTCCATGCAGTGGAAGCAGCTGTAGCCTATTGGAGCTTGCAATAACTTATGAGCTTAAACATGTATTGATGAGTAACAACATCAACAAGTAAGGATGGAGAGTTATTATAGCAGTTTTAGGAATAAAAGAAGCAAAAAGCATGTAAGTATAGCAATGTTGAGAATCTATTGAACAATTTTCCCATGAGTATAATACGGAATCCTATTGTTTAAATTTGGGTTTTCCGGGGTTCCAAATTTTTTTTGGAATTTTCTCTAGATTTGATTTCCTAAGGTTTCGTGGGTTTTGGCGGCCGGAAAACAATTCCGGTTTGCCAAAAATCGGATGTTTTTCTTTTCCTTATGATGATTTGACATTTTTTGCTTGCCTTATCTGATCGCAAGTCAAATTTCTTTCTCTTTCTGGCTGCATCGTGGCATGCATGCCACGATTTCTCAAGAGCTCGATATCTTAGATTTTGTTGAAAATCCATTCTTCATGCTTCACTCTCCCTCTTGGCCGTAACTGGTATGTTTCGCTCCATTTGTTCAAGCATGATTATTTTTGGCATTCATATGATAGCATTATGCATGCTTACAGTGGTGATCTAGGCACGCAGGTGGCTTGGGATGGATTAAGAGCTCCAAGTTGTGAGTAAGAGTTTGTTCTATCATGTAGTCTAAATAATACCTGATCAGAGTTTCTTATTTATTTATTTTTCTCCGTGGAATACGTATTGGATCTTGTTTTGATTATTTCTTAGAACAATGGGTCTCTTCCGACAGTTTTCCTTCATGCTTGAGCTTTGTGAACCTTTTAGCTTTAAGAAAACATCATTTATGGATGGACTAGATTCTTTCAAATTGTCATGGTTTGAGAGAATATCTGTTATAGGTGGACTGAGTTCTTTTCAAATTGCCACAAAAATGTTGTGACTTCCTTCACAAGTTCGATCATTCTTTTTGTTACTATGTTTTCAAGCTGGGAAATCATCAATTTGTTTTAAATTTGTACTTGTTTTGATTTCCTCTAGATAGGCATCGCAATCAAGTTACAGATGCTATAATCACATCGATTCGAGCCATCGGATCGTCATTCTGGGCAGGGAGCCATTATATAAGGCTCTTCTCCATTCGGGACCAGTTATCGGCGTCTTCTCACAGCAGCACTTCTTCCATTCTCGTTGCTTCCATGACTCTTCGTCCGACGGATTTCTTCTCCAACTTTTCTGCCGGCTTCCTCCTCCACGTCATGGCTACGGGCACATTCCTGGCGAGTTTCCTCATCATTCTCTGGAAGGTACGCTTGTTTCCCTTCGTCATCTGGGCATGTTGGTTCTCACTATTGTTCTGGCAAGTTTCTGGTTCTATTGCTCTCTCTGTGCTTGCATGCCTATTTTTCTTTAGCACCAACATGCGGAGTTTTTAGTTTGGGTTCTGATGCCTCCTAAACCATCCTCCAGGTTAGGGGTCACTGCGCTTTGTGTTGGGCTTTTTTAATTTCGCATTATGGGTTCTAGTTTGGTCATTTTGCATTGGTTCTTTGTTGTGGCTTGGTTTATCTCGGTGAAGATGGGGTGATCCGCATGGCTCTGTGTGGCATTGTTTGAGGTGTCGTTTGTCTTGGTGGCATGGCCTGTCTGGGGATTGCATTCTTCTGCCTGCTCTTTGGGTTAGTATTTTTGCACTTCCAATTCTTTCTTCTGCTCTCTTCATGGCATCCTTGCGGCAGTGTTCGCTCCTCTTTGACTTGTGTCTGCTCTCTGTTTCATCTTTTGGTTTCCCTTCTTATCACTACTAACTTATGAGCTGGTCGATCCAGCCTCTGCCGGCCGAACTGCCTCTGATTTCAATCTCACTCTCCATCTTGATCCCCCTGCTCCATGACTTGCTCTGTTTTTGCTTTCCCCCATGCCTTGTTCTCAATCTAGCAGCCCATACTTCCTCGGTTTCTGCCTTATCCCTCCCTTGTTCGCGATCTGGCAGCCATGCTTGTTCTGTTTTTTGCCTCATCCAGCCTTGTTCTCCATCTAAGCAACCCATGGCGTTTCTTCTCGGCTATGCAGCCTCTTTAGCCTTGGAGCGTGTTCGCTTCCCGGTACCTCTGCCTGGCCCCAATGCTTCGTTCCTGAGCTTGCAATCTGTCCTTCTCTGTTTTTTTGCATGCCACATTCACTTCGTTTCACAATTTTCCCTGCAGATTTCCGCCTTCCGACCTCCGTTCTCTGATTTCGGCCTTCTGGCTTCTGTTTGGGGCAATTCTCGCCACCCAATTCGATGGCCAGCTCACTTTTCCTTTGGTTCTTTGAGATTTTAATTGTCAGATCTGCTGGATTCCTTTCCACCATTATTTCTGTTGCCCATTTTCGGCCTCTTGTCTGTCTTTGGCGGCCCTATTTTTATCCCCTACCAGCCTCTTTGCCACCTTCTGCATGCCCTTTTTCAGCCTTCCTTCTGCCCTTTGCTCTTGGCCGGCATTCATCTCTCCTGCCATCCGCCCTTGGCCGGCATCCAGTGTTAGAGATTCAAATCCTGCTGCCACCTGTAGGAGTAGTTGGGATGATCCCAACGGTCATTCCTGTCATCTCATTATAGCATCTGGTGGTTCAGCCATGATTTGGGGCAACGCCCCTATATATTCATTGTATTCACAGTTCATATATACACAGAGAGTTTTCTTGTTCTTGATCTTTTCTTCTCGTTCTTCCATTCTTCAACATCCCTTCTGCTACCGTCGTCCTTCTTTCCTGTGTTATCTTATTTGGGCATCACTATGCCATTCAGTTGTCCCTTTTGCTCCGCAGATCTCTTTACTGTTGGTTTCTTTCCGCCTTTGCACCCCTAGAGATCGCCATGTCGACGTACCATCTTTATCCACACCATTTGGACGCTCTGCATCCATCCGCTCGCAATGCGTTGCAACTCGACCGTCAAAACATTGACTAGCCTGCTGAATTCTTCCGGGCGCTGTCCCTGTACGCATCTTTTTCTCCTGCTGTCCCTCGGGTGTTCCGCTCCTATCAGCTCATCGATCCTCCCCGTGCTCGGTTCTTGAGGGACGTCATTCTGCAATGGGGATTCTCGTCTTTACGCCCCATTCAATTGCGCAAGTTTTTCCTTATCTTGACTGAATATCCGCCGCAATTTCTGCCCACTTACCAGCGTTTTCTTTGGGTTTGATTGCGTGATATGCCCAAGGCCTCCTCACCATCTTGATCTTGGCATCGTCTAATGCATGCTATAGGCAATAACATGGTGGGACTTTTTCATATCTCTGAATAATATGCACCAACCTGGTCGCTTCTGTTGCCTATGTGATGGCTTTCTTTTTTGAAATGTTTTTACCCATATGAGGAGTTGCACTTTGTCTTTTTAATGTTGATGGGTACTATGCACTACAATGGTTTGATGTTTCTCTTTCATGTTGTTGCCTATGTATTGGTTTCGATTCGATTCTATTGCCTATGTGATAGCTTCTTTTTTGGGATATTGTTAACCATACGAGGGGTTGCACTTTGCCTTTTCAACGTTTTATACATGATCTGCAGTACAATGGTTTGACTTTTTTCTCATATTATTGCCTATGTATTGGTTTCGAATCCGCTGCCTATATGATAGTTTTTGTTTTTTGTGGATATATTGTCACCCATATGAAGGGTTGCACTTTGTTCTTTCAATGTTTATGAATACTCTACACTACCATGTGTAGTGTAGAGTGTAGTGGGGAGAATGCAGTGTTGCAGCGTATTGTTGCTCTGGAGCAGGTTAAAGTGTAGGAGGCGTTTGCAATTTAGAACATGGGGATTCCTTAAAAAAAATGAAGAATGAGGGATGAGGAGAAACGGGGTAGTTAGGGTTAGTAGGGGTAATGAGGGAGTAATGGGGGATTGCAATTTAGAACGTGGGGATTTTCTGTAAGAGATGAAGAATGGGGGATGCGGAGAAATGGGGTAGTCAGGGCTACTGGGGGTAATGAAGGAGTAATAGGAGGATTGCAATTTAGAATATGAGGATTTCTACTAAAAAAATGAAGAATGGGGATGACGAGAAATGGGGTAGCCAGGGTTAGTAGGGGTAATGAGAGAGCAATGGAGGATTGCAATTTACAATGGGGAATTGCAATTTAGAATGGGGGATAAGATTAGTAAGGGTAATGAGGGCCTAATGGGGGGATTGCAATTTAGAATGGGGGGATGAGGAGAAATGGGGATTCACATGAAAAGGGAATGAAGGAAAGGAAGGATGAGGATTATATTTAAGTTAATATTTCAGTGATTCTTGCTTTAGAAAGTGGGTGTTGCTTTAGATTGCCAATTTGAGAACACCACTAATATAACTAATAACATTTAAACCTTTGCAGTAATCTTATTAATACTTATTATACTAGTCAAAAGATTACATGTTGGTCCGTAAGTGGTTGAATTAGCTCATACCCTAGAATCTTTGTATCATCGTATGGCACAGGGATGAACTTTTGAACTAGAGAGTTAATAAACCTGGTCTTTCCAAAGGCTACATATAAGGAAAGGATCCATGCCTCTGTAAATGGATCTTTGTTACCTCGATAGAAGTAGTTTGCCTTGTAGTAACTCTTTAGCTCTCCAACAGATTCATGAACAAAGATTGTTGATATATTATCCTTGGGCTCTATATGGTTTTCCTCGCTTAACTCTTGTGATGACACATAGTCTCCTTCTTTATAGATTGTTCCACAGAAAAGAACCTTCTTAAACTTGTAACTTTGCCTCTTCATAAGTGTTTGATCATGTAAACCATTCAGCTCCATCACACCAGTCAAGTCTATAATCACCCCTTTTTGCTCACTACTGGCTGATCCTATAACTATGCCCTTCTTGGTAATGGCCTCCTTGCAGCCACAATGATTTGGAAGGTATTCTAACTTCTCCATAATGCTTTTAGCTACTTCTACTGATGGCACTCGAATAATTCCTTTCCTATGGTCTCGAATGCCAACTGGTAGCCAAATGTACTTATGTACCTTTTTCAAAGTGTACTCAGCAGGATTGCCTTCTTCGGCTTCAAGGGAAGTTGTGGTGAAAAGGTAACGCGCATGATACCTCATATAGGTAACTTCAACTTCCAAGTTGTTGGTCTTCACTTGCTTATGGATCTTCACATCTCGCTCTTGAGGGAAACACCAGGTGCCATCATGAGGTCCATGCCTCAAAATATCATCAATGACTTCACCATGGGTTTATTAGTCAAAAAATATGAAGCCACCGCCTTCTGCCATGGATATTGCAAATTTAAGAATGTTATGCTACTAAGAATAAAATTTTTGATGAACTCACCAAGATTATGTTGCTTTGGAGATGCATTACATCCAAATTGTTGCTCGGATTTTACCCACCAAGATGCAAGCATCTTTCTCATCCTATTGAGATCATGCTCTGAGCATCCATGAACTCGACTCCATCCGAAGAAGAAATGGACAAACTTTACAAGTAAAATTCCAATTTGCTTCACTTTGACTGCAGAGTATATATGAGTAAAAATAAAACTAAAAATCTAGACATATAAATTTGATTAATTACCTGGGATAACATGATCTGGAAATCTCCTTAGCACTTCTGCTAAACACCACTGAGCAAACTTCTGATAATCCTCATCTTTGAATCCTTTATAGTATTTGTTGGGTTGAGCAGGCCAGTGCCCTTTACAAAGCTCACTTGGGACAACATTATAAATTTCTTGCACAATTTGATCTAAATTCAAAAGAAGTTGATTGTCTGCTTCGAGGAGAGCCATAAGTTTCCTGGTGAAGAACTTCACTGCTCCTATCAGTAATACATGAAATAAGTCAAAGACGAGATCTTCATGTGGGTGAAACCCATAGAGCCTTTGAAGCTCCCATAAAAAGCTTTCTCCTTTGAGACCAAAGTTCTCTAAAACATCATTCGTTGATCTTTGCCATTGTTGAAGAACATCCAAGTATTCTGCTAGGGTCTTTTTCGATGTAGGATCTATGACTTGTTCCATAGCATTGCTGAACACACGCCTGACTCCTCCGAACTCTTGTCTACCTGAAAGTGAGTTGGAAAGCTTATATTAAGATGCATAAGATAAGACAACCATGGTCAAGAGATAATTATAAGCATAGATACCTGTTTGAATATAAGAAACTATTGGGTTGTCTCTTCGACAATTGGTTCCACCTAGAAACATACTGAGATCAAGCTGGGCTAGATGATCTCCCATCCAAAAGAAGAGAACAACACGAACAACTTCTTCTACTCCTTCTAAGTGAATCCCATTGAGAAACACAGTTTTCAATTCTTAAAGAAGCGGGTCACAGAAGAGTTTCATATAGTCCTTTGGCAACTTTTGAATTCCCTTTATCCCCTTCTGTGGCACAAACAAAATTGGGTATGGCTTAGCGTGTTTTTTCCCTCCATTCAAAAACATGGCATTGCAAACCATGCTAGTTCGAGATTGCTTGCTTTTGGAAAACTAAACCGCAATTCTTACAAATAACAGGCAATTCCCACATAGAATTTGGATCAAAAAATGGCTTCCACTCCTTCCATTTACGACCATGCCAATACTCATGAATCATACCTTCCCCCCATGTATCTCTCTCTCTCCAAGCAACCTGCATATTTGTTTGAAATGTTGGATTCCTCCAAAGCATCTTGATCAAATCCTCAAGTGGTAGCAATTCAAACTCAAGTTGTTTTTCATAAATGTGAACCATCCTCTTCTGCAAAGAAGGACATCCCAAGTCCTTAAGCATGGCATGCAACCTAAGTTTGAAATAGCATGTTAATTTTTGAATCTTTAAGCTCATCAAAGTATATATTACCTATGCCATGATGAAGGTAGAAGATTTGAGTTCGTTCTCAAAAGCAAATTTGCAAGAGAATCACTTTCTTCGTTCTTAAAACCATAAAAAAGATGATGGAAAATTTCCTCTTGTCCATGAATGCTAACCTGATGCTTATCCAAACAATGTTGCAACCTTACAATGCTGCTCTGCAATTTTGAATCTCGAATGTGTTCAATGGCATCAAAGCTGGAGTAGCTCCTTGAACTGGAGCTGGAGCAGTGATTTCCAATGCCTCAGCCGACTCTTGCTCATCCTTAAAACTCTGATTTTGTAGTAAAGGTCGAATTTGCTGCTGTTATTGCTCTTGCCATGCATCCAATATCCTTATCCTTTTCCTTCTATCTCTACGAAAGGTACGAGCAGAGACGTCCTTTCCCAAAATCTCATCTCGCATTTTCGGCTTGGTTGAAGTTTAGGTTTAGGGTTAGGGTTATTTCTTTGGAGCTTGCATTTTTGTGTTCACACAAAAGGTGGGAGAAAGGCCGCATAAATGTAATGGTCCCGATCCTATTTTGCTTCTAATCTAATCTGTTTCTAACCTAATAGTCGTAATCTGTTTCTAACCTAACTTCTAATAAATTGCAGTGAACTAATCCGGCTCTGCTTCCAAATAAAATAAGGCAGAGCTTCCAAATAAGGCTGAAGGAGAAACGAATCTTCCAAATAAGGCAGAGCTTTCGACAGTAGAATCCACAGGTAACGAATCCACAGTAGAATCCACAGGTAACGAATCCACAGTAGAATGCACAGGTAACGAATCACTCAGTTATCAGTTATTAGTCAGCATGAACAAAACAGGTTTAGACAAAGGACTTTTAAAGGTATTCGAAACCTCATTCAATTAGAGAAGCTAGATCTAGTAGTAAAGCACTTACTAGAGCAAAATTCTGAGTTGGCTGCCAAAAAAAATGCTCACCAAGTGGGGTTTTGTGTATCTGATTTGTTTTTCGATGTCAGCTCATAGTTGGCAGGCTATAAGGTATGACTAATGTACTGATCTTTGATCTCTTAATAGACTAATTTACTGACTTGTTCTTTCTATATTCATGGTCTTGGTATTAAGAAATTGCATATAATTTTCACTTTCTCTTTTTTTTTTTTTGGTATGGAACATAATTTGTACATCCAATTCTGTCCTATCTACATTCAAATCTACATCTTCATATGCTTTATTATCTGATAAGTAAACTACAAAATAAAACTACAAAATAAAAAAGGGGGATTGTTGAGAAAAGGGTATTAACTAAGTACGAGATATTAAATACAAGGTCACAAAAGGGGGATGGTTGAGAAGAGGGGTATGAACGGAATAAGGGATATTAAACACAGAATCACGAAGGGGGGATTTTTGAGAAAAGGGTATTAACAGTATGGGATATTAAATTACAAGGTCACAAAAGGAGGATGGTTGAGAAGAGGGGTATGAACGGAATAAGGGGATATTAAACATAAAAGGAGTATGAACGGAAAAGGAGTATAAACATAAAAGGGGTATGAACGGAATAAGGGGATATTAAACATAAGGGGATATTAAACATAAAAGGAGGATGTTTGAGAAGAGGGGTATGAACGGAATAAGGGGGATGAACAGAATAGAATAGAATAGAATACATTATTGTCCCTTGTGCCCTGAGGCCTCTGGACTTGTGTAGCATGGGCGAGCTCCCTGATGGGGGCTACTAGCTCGTCACGCTGTTTTGTTGTAGCCTTTTCTGAAGGCTCACTTTTTCCTATTAATGCCGGCACCCTACTTTGTTCCGGCGTCTAGGCCGTGCAGGTGTGCGTCTATATCAAACAGCTTTAAGCTGTACATTTAGTGGGCATCTATGATTTGCCTCTTGAGCAACTCATATCGTAAGCCCTTTTTGTTCGTGTGTTTCCCGTTGTCTGTTCAGCATCTCTCGTATTGCATCTGCCAGATCTCTCATTGTTTCTATCCTTGCCATTATGGCATGTACTGGTTGTTCCCATCTTACTCTCCTGTACTTTTCCCTAATGTCTATGTATGTTGGACATTCATTGAGCATGTGGTTTTCGTCCTCTACTTCCATTCTGTCACAAATTCTGCATAGTCTGTCCTGTTTGTCTATTTTCCTCCACCTGTCCTTTTCAATTCTCAGATCATGGCACCCCGTCCCGAACTTTGCTAAGGTATCTCTTCTCCGTTTTCCAAGCATGTTATCTTGGTACATTTGTTGTCCTATCATCCGCTCTGGGTTGAATATTGACATGAGCCAGAGTGTTTTAGGTCCTGTGTGCTTTGCCTGCCCACTCCTCGTTCCATTGGCCTTCATTGATCAGTTCATTCAGATTCATCCCCATTTCTCTTGTCCATACTGCTACATCCCTAAACCATCCACTGCTTGTGGTGATGTGTGCCCTCGCTGATTCGTTGATTGCAATGCTCGCTAACTTCTCTGACTTCCCACCTGCATTATCTCTTATGATGTATCTGATGGTCCTTTCCCATGCTCTCACCTCCATAGGTTTCTGTCCTGTCTCATACACTATAATTGTCAATGGCGTGTTTGCTCTCAGTTTGAATTCCTGTTTATGTAGCTGTCTGAAAATACCTTCTTGTTTTTCCCACTTCTTGTCTGTTAGCCCCGGTCCCCAGGCTTCTGCCCCGTACAGCTGCGTTGTGACGACCACCGTGCTGAATAGGTAGCATTTGATTTCCCAGTCTATTATTCTGTTTCTATTGCAGAAGTTTTTCATGTTGTAGTAGCTTCCCATGGCTGCTTGGAATCTAGCATCTGCCCCTTTCGCCCATTTCCCTGTGCCGTGCGTATCATACCCTAGGTATTTGTACTCTGTTGCTTCTTCTAATTCTGTCCCTAGATATTTGAACGGCTTGTGACTATTCCTGTTACCAAAAAAGACTATTTTGGTTTTTGTAAGATTCACTGTTAGCCCTGTCTTTTCACAGAAGATCTCTAGTAGTTTCAGCAACCTGTGCATTCCCTTGTTCTTTGTGGCCATCATGCCCAAATCATCGGCATATAACATGATAGGTACCTTGGTTCCCCCAAGTGTAGGGGCGTCCACGTCCCCTTGCTGTTCTGCTATAAAATCCTGTATATTAAACTACAAAATCACAAAGGGGGATTGTTCCTAGAAAGGGGTATGAAAATATAAAAGGAGGATGGTTGAGAAGAGGGGTATGAACGGAATAAGGGTATATTAAACTACAAAATCACAAAGGGGAATTGTTCCTAGAAAAGGGTATGAACATTATTTGTGAGAAAAGGGGTATGACCATTGCATATGGCAATGGGGGATATAAAAATCAAATAAGAGGATATTAATCTACAAAATCACAAGGGGGGGATTGTGGCCAAATACCCCGTTTCTGAAAATCATGTCCATTCCACGAAAAGGGGGATTTTAAGGGGTTTTTTATGGGGGATTTTAAGGAGGATATGGGCATCGTTTTTGATGGGTGGTAACGGGGGGAATCCATCTGGCGGCAATTAGCTATGGACTGCAAGTATGGATCAAGTCGGATGCCTGTGAATGCATTTAACCAGATCATGTAAGTCATGGAGCAAGTAATGGTCTCGATATCGGTAGCAGGAGCAGGCAACCATGCTCTATCGGTAGTAGATCCTAAGTGCCGAGACATTATAAATGAATGCCTCTTGCACTCTGCGGATATATTTATACCCATGAATAATAATGATGTATGTATCTACTATCAATAATAGTGGTGTATGTGTCTACTATCAATAATGATGGTGTATGTATCTACTATTAATAATAATGGTGTACGTATCAATACTCGTGCTTTAGAAGTAGGAGAACATACTCTTGCTTGACTAGATTAGTTGAGGTCAAAATTCTCAAAATCACGTTATTCTCTCCAATTAATGAAACCATGCTTAAGTCCGTTGAGCTGAAATTTATGCTTGAAAATATCTCTTGTGGCTATATGAGAGTGTAGACACGACTTAAAAGCTGCATGCAAATCTTGTTTCATGCTCTTAATACCTGTCTGAGCCCATAAGGACTGTTTCTTTGCTTGCATACCAAATATTTATTGCTTGGAAAAATAAAGTCTTGAGGTTGATGCATGTACGCTTCTTGATGATTTCTATTGAAAATAAAGCTTAAATAATATCTATTGGACGAGCTTTTGATTCCGTGCTGCAAGAGCTAACAAACCCAACTGTTGTAAGATAAGCAACTGAAAACTTCCATATAATCAATATCTGTTCGTTGAGCATAGTCTTTTGCAACAAGGCGCAATCTTAAACGTTGAACGATGCAGACTTTGATCCAAATGGCCAAATGCTTTCTCAGAGGATGGGAATTTCAGATGATCTACTACAAAGTGTTGTCGCGTTGTACTAGAGAGTCCAGAGTTTCAGGAGATTTCAATGTCTTTGCCAAGCATTTGAAGGTGGAAACTATATTTCTTATTTTGTAACTAGAAATTAGCATTGCTATTGATGACATTGATATAGAGAACTTTATCACAAATTACAAAAGCAAAAGAACAATATCAAAACATGTAATTTCTGTAAAAAGAAATCAAACGCGTTTTTGACTAGTTTTTCTTTTTTTGTGTAATGTTCTATGCTACAATTGTCCGATTGACGACAAGTGACGCAGAACATGCGCCTATCCGTTGTCCATGTTATAAATGGACTTCCCTGCTGTGCCATATTGTCGACACGCAGCGCCTCCGCGCTGCCGCACATTGGCAGGTTCCCACAGCAGAAAAGTGCACTAAATGAACTTTTCTACATACAACAGAAACCACGTCTTCCATAAACAACCACAAGAATGCCTATCCGCATCAATGAGATCCAGGACACTAACTATGGACGTAAAGTTTGGGTACTTTCAATTCTGCCATATCTTCCAATCATAGAGTGCCACGTGTGTAACATTCTTTCGCATAAATGTTCTATTAGTTTCATTCCTGTAAGTTATTGCAAAGAATAAGAATCGACATGCAAAGGCAGCAAAGCGACCTTAAAACACGAAAAAACTCAATAACATGTTTAGTAAACATACCTTCAAGACAAGAACCATTCACATGTAGCCATTTCATATCTTCGGAGGCCGAATTTACTAAAAAAGCTTAAGAAAGCTCAAGAAACCTCTGTTTATCATGATTTTTAGTCGATCTTATGAAAAATAAACTGGTCTTCCATCAATATTGCGAAAAATCACTCCATAAACATCCTAAAACTCCTAAAGCCGTTGAATCTGACTTCAAAATCAACATCATCATCATTATTCCGACTAGGAATCATAAAACTTTAGCCGATCCTCAAAAAATCCTTGCAAAAACATCCCTAGAACTCGTACAATGCCTAATCTAACCTCAAGCTAGCCTAGAAAAGAACAACGCCATAGCCGCAGCCATAGCATGGCCGGGAGAATGCTTCGAAAAATATATTTTATGAACCAAAACTACCCAAAACTTCACGTTACACGAATTTCCTTCTACTTGCAATTCCACCATGTCATGCATGCCTCCGCGCTGGCATGCGTCGGCACGCCTTCCACGACCGAATTGCAGGTAGAAGGAAATTCCTGTATACAAAAATGTTTTTGGCCTAAGTGTTAGGACACTAACTATGGCCAAAAATCTGCACAGAAGTTTTGTGTCTCAATGATTGGATGCTCCTTATTGCAGTATCCTTATTGTTTTTTTAGGTTCATTGGATCTTGACATAATGCTAGAAATATGCCAGATCTAGGGTCCACAAATATACACCTCACACGCCAGTATACTTGAGCGCTCCCCTACGCATGTATATACGTATAAATATGAAAGAGAATACTAAATACAGGGCCATGAACCATTGCGAAGCAAAAAAAATGATCTCCGCAATCACAAGCATTCATTCGCTTCTGAACAACATACAAAGGCATGAATAACATACAAAGGTTTGTGGACAACATTGGATTCTGCAAGCAGAGCCCAGGACGGCAAAATCTTCATGGCAAGCAGAGCCCAACACGCCAGAGGATGTTTGCCACAAAATCTACAACAGCAGTTGTACTACCGCTGCCATTTCCCCCCACCGTTTCCTTATGAACAGAGTCCTCAGCCATGAAGCCGATTCCTTCACGCACACTGTCCGCCTGCTTCAATCGACCAGGAAATTGTTTGCACCAGAGCAAGTATGTGCAGTCTGCAGGAGAGCAAATTTTGCGAAGCAAGTCCATCCAAATTCGTCCCCTGACCTAGAAGGAAGAAAGGAAGGAAGGAAGGAAGGAAGGAAGGTTCTTTTATCGTCCGCGGAGGCCAATCAGCCTATGGGACCCAAGTTACACGGATGCAGCAAGCCCGTTGCTACCCGGATTAAAAACCCCCTTACGAGGGAAAAACCGTCGCAGCAACAAGCCTGCTGGCAGCTGTACAAATATACATATACACATGAATTCCCGGCACCTCAGGTAGGCGCGCGGGGACAGAGGTGAGTCCGCAGATCCAAAACCTCCTGGAGGTAGGAGCCAAGGGATCGAACTGACGGCGTACTGAGTAGCTCGTGCAGTGGCAGACTAGGTCCCACCCATTTCTAATTGCAAACCACTAACAAGTAAAACCAAAAATTCAAACCCTCTTTTCACACAAGAGATAATTTGGCAACCTTATTGTGTCAATGATTTTACGGAAATGGCCGGTACACGTGGCATCTTACAGGACTATTTTCCTGAACCTGGACACTAATGGTCCAGCCAGTTCTTGGTCGAAGAAATTGGGGAGCATGAGTTCGCTTCGAGGTCCCAGTGTATACGAGGCCGAGCCAACACGGAGTCCTCTTCTCATAATCAACTCCAAGGTTTTTAATTCATAGTTAGCTTCATTTAGCTCGTCAGTTAGTCATTTCTAGATAAAGATTGATATAATGGATTCACAATGTCAATCATGCTCCTAATAGATCTATCCCTCATTGCAAAAAATTCCCATCTCTTTGGGCACTTTGTGATAGTAAAAAATCTACTGCAAATGTGCGTGTCTCATGTTCTTCAAGGAAAGACAATAAAGTTTTGGGTTACCAAGAGTTGTTTTGACAATGAAATTGATTTGCAACATCTGTCTATTGTTGCTCTATGCATCACCCATATATTACATAACTCCATCAGCTGAATGCATTGATGATTTTGCAGGAACCATTCAATGCCGAAACACCCTCGCCCATTCTTGCATCATCCTTCATCACATCGGAAGAAATGTTTTATAAGCGGAATCATGGGCCTATTCCTGTCCTTGAGGATCCATCCACGTATGGTTTCCAGATGCTTAAGTAGTATCAGAATCAGAATTAATTTACAGTTTAAGGCATATATGCACCATTTCTATTTCAGATATCGTCTGGAAGTTGCAGGGTTGGTCAGCAACTCGCTCTCTCTCTCTCTTGATGACATCAAGTATGTGCATGAGATTATCTCTCTGTAACTTGTAAAGTGCATGCTAATGCATCAACCCTTCCAGGAGGTTTCCAAAGCACGTGGTAGTGGCTACATTGCAGGTATAGTGCTGTTCTACTTACATTTTTCTTACTCCTGTTATGGTGGAGCAATATTTAAAGTAGTCCAAAATGTCCAGTGTGCAGGTAATCGCAGGACAGCCATGAGTAAGATGAAGACTGTTAAAGGGGTTGGATGGGGAATCAGTGCCGTGGGAAATGGTATAATGGCATTGAATTTCTAGCGTGTGTGTACTGGCCATCACTTTCTTGAACTTCACCTGTGTCTTTAAAATGAGCTCATGCATCAATATGAACAATCTGAATACAATGTGTAAAGCTAACTGGTACATTACAGGAGAATATTGGATTTACAACCAAATTAAGAGCATGCACTTATGGAATAGTCAATGTGCACTTCTTTTGGGCTGATGTTTATTTTGCGCTATAATGCAGGAGTTTGGGGAGGAGCTCGTCTTTCAGATGTGCTGAATCAAAGTGGCATACCTGCATGCTCCAGTATTAGTGATAGAGGAGGCAGGCATGTGGAATTTACTAGTGTAGATGTTTGCAAGGTAATCATCTTGGTATTTTTCTTCAAACTTTCATGAGGGATACTTGTCAGTTCTACACTAGCAAAAATCATGATTTATAATTCAAATTTGCTGTGGAATATCAGACGTGAAGCCATGATCTTAATCTTATATGGTAACTCAAGCTATTCTTCACATGTTATTCTTTGATCAATCTGTTCAGGGGTAGCTTTAAGATAGATCATGCAAGTAGTTCTTTAGCATATTGATCTCTTATATCAGTGCCTAATTAGCTGATTTTGATCAGGAAGAGAAGGGTGGACCATATAAGGCATCCGTGCCGTTGCTTCAAGCAACCACACCAGCTTCTGAAATTTTGCTTGCTTATGAAATGAATGGACAGGTCTTCTAAAACAAATGATTCTGATTTCTAGATGTCAGGGCTTTCCATATATTTTGCCAATTCTACACTTGTTTGGTCAGGAGCTTAGTCGGGATCATGGATATCCTTTACGGGTTGTGATTCCTGGTGTTATTGGAGCACGCTCAGTAAAATGGTTGGCATCTATTTGTGTAACCAAAGAAGAATGTCAGGTTGCATTCCCTCGCCCATGAACTTGTACTTCAAAAGTGGTTTTTCATATTTATTTTGCTGGAAATGCAATATTTGCTATATTGCCATGTGCCAGGGATTCTTCATGCAGCTGGATTACAAAATGTTTCCACCAACTGTTGATTGGGATAATGTTTATTGGCCTTCCAGACGGCCTGTTATGGATTTTCCAGTTCAGGTTAGCATTTTCTCCTTAGATCGTGATTACCAGGTTTATCACAGCAATAATGTGGCCTGGGTGCTAGTGATCCCTCGTTAGTGAGACATTATAAGTATCAGCCATGCTTTATTTATACACGTCCTTTCAAACAATGTTCTTGGCTCTCCTCATTGGAACTATCCTACGATCTTACTGGATAATAGTCTTGAATTGCATTTGGCATGATTGGACTTCGTGCAACACAACCCTCAATAGAAAGCCATATCTTGGTTTGGTTTTAACAGAATGCAACAGAAGTACGATTATTTAGAGCGAGAATTTGCAAAGATTTCTTTTTTTGTCTATGGAAGTTTCCTACTCATTTGGAAGGGTAATTAGATAATTCATATGTTTCAGCAAACTAAAGGATATAACAATCAACTAAAAATCTAAAATCTTGCTTGTGCTTCAACAGAAGACTGCATTCCAACTTATTCTGACAAGAACACTAAAAAACTAATAAAAAGATCACACTGCATTGATGAAAATGCTGTGAACCAATAGAGGTTTAGACTTGATGTTTTCTATTATGGCATTAAATGCGCAATGGACTTTGAAGAGCCAAGCTCTCGTCTCAATTTTTTGAACTTTGTACGTAAGGCTTAGTCATTAATACAAGATATTTTGTGATATGAAATTAGTGTGCAATCTGTACTCCAGAAGCGGGAGCATCACTGGTATCTGGAAGCATGGTAAGTTCTCTAGTTTACTGAACTGGTCAACTTTCTGCTAATATAAAAGGAAGCATGGTATTTTATCATAAAAGGAAGCATGGTGTGGGCACTAATTGAATTGAAGTCTAGTTTTATCTTAATGGTTTTAGTAACTGGATGGAATTCATTATTTCGTCAAGTTTATGAAAATGTCCAGCTGCATAGGAACCTTGGTTGTGATGCCTTATATCTGCTAAAGACCTGAGGTGGGACTCGTATTATTCTCGAGATTGGCACGTGGTCATAAGAGAATAAAAATAACTTATTTTGCAGAACAGACCGTACTTGGTAAAGCTAAGGAACTATTGATTCCACTGCATGTGTCAATATTATTTATAACTGGCTGTCCTGCAAAAGGAACTTTTAAATCTTGTTTTACCTGTTCCTGAGACATAATCACATGTGAAGGTTACTCTAAGGGGTTATGCTCTATCTGGAGGAGGACGTGGAATAGAGCGTGTTGATGTGACAGTAGACGGTGGAAAGACATGGTTAGAAGCAAAACGATATCAGGATGACCCAACCATGCCTTATATTTCTGATGATCCATCTGCTGCAAAGTGGGCATGGGTCTTATGGGAGCTAGTTGTGAAGGTCCAAACACCAACTGTAATTATTGCTAAGGCGGTGAGAAAATTGTTTTGCTAATAGTACTTTCTTAGGACAAGCACTTAATATGGTATGTTGCAGGTTGATAGCTCTTCGAATGTCCAGCCAGAAGATGTTTCAGATATCTGGAATTTACGTGGTGTTCTGAATAACTCTTGGCATAAAATTGATATCAATGCTGTATCAAAATTATAGTGAGCAGCATACGTGGTTTGCTTTGAGTGAATAAAGAATCTCTTTTTTAGATGTATATTTACATAAACAGATCGATTGTTCTCAGGTTATTGGAAATGAAATATCAGAAGGGTAAGAAGCTACCAAGTAGCTGACCTCAATCAGCAGACAGTTAAAACACATCATGAATAATGAACATAAACATAAAATCAGAGATCTTTTTGTTGCAAATTAACAGAGCCAGATAGCTCATAGATGCAAGTTTGTTGAAGATTCAACAAACTGAACACTCCCCATATATATCAAGTAATTCAAAAGACTTCATGGATCATCCAGTTCGAAGTACGTGTTTCAGTTCTTTTGCAGTTCTTGGTGTGTCCTTTCTGTTGTTCATCAAGCTTCCGAAAGCTCAATCTGTTGCACTTCATTTCGTATCAATTCAAAATCATTTCATCTTCTAATTATATCTCATCAGATTATGTTATGGGGCTCTCTTCTTCCCTTCTTTCTCAGTTTCAAAGCCACATTTGATCGTGTTCGATTGGAATCACTGCGCCAAGGAAGAGCCTTTTTGAAAGAGTGGCAACTCTGCAATTTGCTAATGCCAAGAAGACTTATCCTTCAAATCTGTCCCCATGTCCTCATCCTGACAAAAGCCAAATCAAATGCTTTCGTTGCCACAACATGGGACATTATGCCCCCATACCTCTGAAATCATCTATAGCCTAGAGCATTTCAAGAAGCAATCCATAATCCTCAAAATTCTGAATAACACAAGACCGTGGCAGCAGAATTGGATTCCATTAATCAAAACGAACTTGGTCCATTATCTCGACACCTCTTTATCGAGCCGTTGAGTATACAAGATCAAGTATTCCAGCACTGGTCAGATCGGGTGCTTCAAACGCATATTCTTGGCTAAAGGTTAGCCAAATTGAAGGAATTGATTTTAATGAAATGTTTGCTCTTGTAGCATGCATTCAATTTGCATTTTACTTGCTTAGGCAACAAGTCATGGTAACACATCAGAATGCATGTTCCAACTTCAACATGTTTTCGTCTGCACATATTTCAAGATTCCCAAAAATTCCCCTAGATTTTCTAGGATTTTTTGAATATTTTTATAGATTCTCTAAGATTCTTTTGAGATTGCCATAGATTCTCAAAGATTATACTAAGATTCCTCTAGATTCCCCAAGGTTCTATGTAGATTCTCCTAGATTTCTTTAGATTCTATGAAGATTCCCCTAAATTCTCCAATGTTTTATGAAGATTCCCTTAAATTTTATGAGATTCCTCTAGGTTCTCCAAAATTCCATCAAGATTTCCCTAGATTCTCAAAGATTTTATGAAGATTCTCAAAGATTCTCTTAGATTTTATGAGATTTCATTAGAGTCTCTTAGACTTGATGAGATTCCCCTCGATTCTATTCTCCTAGATTTTCTCGTCTAGATTTTATAAGATTCCCTTAGATTTTATGAGATTTTTTAGATTCTATGAAGATTCCTCTAGATTCTCCAAGGTTCCCCTAGATTCTCAAAGATTTTATGAAGATTCTCCCTTAGATTCCATTAGATTTTATGAGGTCCCCTTAGATTCTAAATATTTCTTCTAGATTCTCCAAGATTTCGTCAAGATTCTCCAAGATTTCATCAAGATTCCCCTAGACACTCAAAGATTTTGCAAAAAAATCCCTTAGATTCCTTTAATTTGTACAAGATTCCCTTAGATTTTCTTCGATTGGATGAAATTCCCTTAGATTCTATGAAGATTTTCTTAGATTTTATGAGATTCCCTTAGATCCTATGAAGGTTTTCTTAGATTTTATGAGATTCCCTTAGATTTTTAGGAAGATTTCCATAGATTCTCCAAGATTCCATTCAAGATTCCCCTAAATTCTCAAAGAGCTTATGAAGATTCCTTTAGATTCTCTTAGATTGGATGCGATTCCCTTAGATTCATTGAAGGTTCCCTTAGATTTTATGAGATTCCCTTAGATTATGAAGATTCCCCTATATTCTCCTAGATATTATGAAGATTCCTTTGATTCTTTTAGATTTTATGAGATTTCCTTAGATCCCATGAAGATTCCTTTAGATTATATGTGATTTCCTTAGATTCTATGAAGATTCCCCTAGATTCTCCAAGATTCCATCAAGAGTCTTCTAGATTCTCAAAGCTTTTATGAAGGTTCTCTAAGATTTCCTTAGATTTTATGAAATTCCCTTCGATTCTCTTAGATCTGATGAGATTCCCTTGGATTTTACATAGATTCCCTCAGATTCCTTTAAATTTTATGATATCCCCTTAAATTCTATGAAAATTCCCTACATTCTCCAAAATATTATGAAGATTGCCTTAGGCTCCCTTAGATTCCCTTAGATTTTATGAGGATCCCTTAGGCTCTATGAAGATTCCCCTATATTCTCCAAGATTCTATCAAGGTTCCCCTAGATTCTCAAAGGATTATATGAAGATCCGCTAATGAGACTTCCTTTCTATGAAGTTTCCCTTAAACTTTATGAGATTCTTTTAGACTCCCTTAGATTTTATGAGATCCCCTTCGATTCTATGAAGATTCCCTTAGATTCTTCAAGATTCTATCAAGATTTTATGAAGAATCCCTTAGATTTTACGAGATTCCCTTGGATTCTCATAGATTCCCTAGAATTGATGAGTTTCCCTTAGATTCTATGAAGACACTTAAATATTACAAGAAATTTATCGCGGCGGCGAACATTTCTTTGGTTCGAATTGTGTGAGTTCGGAATAGTTTGCAAGACACCCGATTATGTGAAATTGGAACGATCTGAAAGAGATGATATTTGGCTCAAGGATACGACAATAGAACCTCATGGTAGTCGAGTAAAACTAAAGAATTAAAGGGTTTTAGATTGCCACTTGAAGACAAATGACATGTTTTGTTCGCATTAGCAATTTGTCTAATAGAAAGTCACATCTTGGTTCATATTATGCTTTCGTGCCAATATATCAATTGAGAATGGTAATCAGGCACACAAAATTACTATCCCTTAAAAAAGATCATGATATTGATGCATGTTTTAACATATGGGCCTATCAAGTTTAAAGTGTATTGTTCATCTAGTAGTTTTTAGCACTATGATTGATGTTATGAAGATGGATATCAACCCCGTTGATTCTAGATACATGCATGTCGTGCATGTTATGCCAAAGAATAAAACTTCGATTATGAGTTCAAGTAAGTTGTGGCTGGCATTTGCTAATTTTATTTCTTCTCAAATTGTGTCTTTTCCATTGAATTCTATTTTGGAATGCGATCATGTGCAATTGATATGTAATAACTCGAATATTCTAAATTGTGGATCAACAATGGTAGAATACGAACATTCCTAGCTAGATGGCATATGGCATATTGACAATTAATGAATCTAGTATAGATAGTATTTTAACGTCACACCACTAGGCAGTATATAGTAATAAAATTGGAGAAATCAAGGGCCTGGTATCCCTCCCTCAAAACCATATATACACAGCTCCCCTTCTATGTTGCATATAGCGACAGGAAGAGGAACGAGAGCGGGAGCCAAATGCAGGAGCAAGAGCCACATGATGTTGAGAAAATGGCTCTGCAAGGTTCCTTTGAATATTTAACTCCGAAACTACAGAGAAATCATTATGTATTATGAGAAGGAATTTGGTCCAACGATTGTAGTCGACATCTATCTGATCCAGGCAATGTGTTGAAAATATAACACCGCGTATGGATTCCCACGATTTTTTCTCCAGATTCAGGTTGCACCGTTCATCTGTTGGTTCAATCAATTTGGTAAACATGGCTCTTGAAGAAAACCTCTTCGCCGATGTTGCTAAACAGCCTTTGTCTGGGGAAAAACCCGGGAGAACCTTACATACGGTATGCAAGCGTTGGCAACTACATTTGGCCCAAAATTTCTTATCTTTCCAATACATAATCCCATGGTTTCCTTGGATAATGGAAAACTGTGATCCGGTCCAAAAATTGTCCAATATTATGTCTTCGGAAGCATCAGAGCATCGTCCAGAATCTGTTCATTGCAGCTGTAAAACACGGAGTATGTACTCTGCTAGGGATCAGTCGGTCCAATCGGAGATTAAAAGGGGCATTGAGATTAGAATGAAAAGAGAGAGAGTGAATAGGTGTTATCGAATGAAATTTTACCTCTCTATCATTTACATTTCAAAACCTTGTGTTACTAACAATATTCTGAATAGCCTGATTTCGGATCTAACCCTTGCCACACAATTGTAATGGTGAACAGAACAATGCTTTTTCCTTCAACAAAACAGTGCCGGAATAGTGGAAGTTGTTGTGGCAAAACAAAAAGGAGCAGAGCGTTGGAAAAGAGCATCGCAGACCTTGAAATCCATCCTTCTTTGCTCCCTTCATTTCCTTTTCTGTCGTATTTCCCTTCATTTACTTTTTTGCTAGGGTAGGAAATCGCAGAGAACAAAGAGCCGAACCCATAGCTTGGAATGACCAGACCTCCATACCCCAGCCTGGAATACCCTGGTTTCATCTGCTTAAGAAGGAGCTTTTACCTGGCTTGATGGATTTATACCAAAAAAAGAATGGCTGGCAAAAAATCTGAAGGCCTTCTGCCGGATCTGTATGCGGCCAAGGCAGAGCAGGAGAAGCGTGAATTTTTTTTTTCAGAAATGCCTTTTTCTCCCTATTTCTTGGATTTTTTTAATGTCTATTTTTTCCTCAGAAACTTACGTGTCATTTTCAGAAATAAGCATCACAGACGAATATTCCAAAGGCATCTTTCTAGGAGAGTTATATATGTTTTGATGAGATTCTCTTGGACTCCCTTAGGTTTTATGAGATTGCCTTAAATTCTATGAAGATTCCCCTAACTTCTCTAAATTCCTCTAAATTCTCATATGAAGATTTCCTTAGATTCCATTAAATTTTATGTGATTTTCTTATTCCCTTAGATTTGATGAGATTTCCTTAGATTTTATGAAGATTCCCCAGGATTCCTTAGATTTTATGAGATTTCCTCAGATTCTATGAAAATTCCCCTAGATTCTCCAAGACTTTATCGAGATCCCCCTAGATTCTCAAAGGTTTTTTGAAGATTCCCACAGATTCCCAAAGCAACGTCAATCGTAGGATCTCGGATCATCGATCACGATCAAGAACAACTTGGACCGTAGGATCGATTACATATAATCCCAAAGCTATGTGCACCGTAGGATATATCCCAAAGTAACCTGAGCCGTAGCATCTCACGTCGACAATCGGGATCAAATCAATCTAGATCGTAGGATTATCTACATACAGTCTGTATAGAAGACTCCCAAGCCGTCTGAATCGTAGGATGTATCCCAAAGCCATGTGAGCGGTAAGATCTCGGACCGATGCTCTACATTGAGCACGACAAATATAAGAACATATATATGTTAGATATGTGTACCAAATAAGTTACTTTTTTTGAAGGAAACGTGAAAACCCTTAATTCAAATGCTGTCTTAGAGGTTGTCTTTAAAAAGCCTCATTGAAACGGCCTCAAATTAGAATAGATGAAGAAGCAGAGGTTTTAAGCATGAGCAAAATATGAACTTTATCACAAGGCAAGCATTGATACCATGTGCACATACAAGACTGGAAGATTGAAAATGAAACACTCTTCACTGTCCCGGGGCAGAGGCATGGACGCAACCGTGTTTTGGTGGCACCATGTTCTGAAAATGGCTTTTGTTCTTCTGTCTACATAACTTATTCTATCAGAATAGGTTATGGCTGCAGAGGACACTATTTCTACTATAATAGAATAGAACAGGGGTGCAGAAGCTGGAAGAAGAGTACCACACAACCCATTCTTGCCCTCGAATCAATCTACTCCAAATGATGACACTGATGCTAGTATTTTACCACTCAACTGATTATAAGATTTGTTGAAATAATTGAGACTATTGAGCATTAATACTTGCTAGCATCGCTCCAAACCAGCTAACAGCTGCACCGAATCTAAGCTTTATGATAAATAGGAGACTGAGCATTACAAGTTTAAGAATGATTGAATTGCAGACAACAAGACAAAATATAGAGCAATAAAATGTTCAGCTTTTCAAGGCTTTCAAATCAGGACTTGCTTGATGACTTCTAAATCGGAATTGCTGAAAACATAGCCAATATCTGCAGTCATATATGCATCGACACCACAACATCGTTCTTTCTTTGAGCAAGGTATTTTTGCTTAGGTTTCGACGAGAAAAAGAAAGGTGATACTAAAAAACAGGCGTTTTTTTCTCCTCCCTTTTTTTACAAACGATCAGAACGGCCATTTTCTAGCATGGTATTTTATATGCACACATTTTCCATTTTCGCAACAACTATGCCCAAAAATCGGTCTTTTTTTCCAAGAAAATGGAGAAAAAGGTTGTTTTCTGTAACTCTACTTACTGGATAAGGGAAAGCCTCCTTACACGACTTTCCATGATGCGCGTCGGCCCACTTGACAACACGGAAAGTCGTGTAAGGAGGCTTTTGGCCGCGTTCTGCCACGTCAGTGCCATGTCAGCACTTAACCTTTACAAAGTTTTTGCATTTCATTTTCTCCTTCCTTTTTTTTTGCCAGCTTCCGGCTATGCCGATCGCTGCGGCGCTCTAATCTTTTTTGAGCTTTTAGGCTCTGCATGCTGCTGCATGCCTTTCAGGATTCTTTTTTTTGTAGCAGCGCCTTGGTTCTTGCTGGCAGCACCTCATTTTTTCTTGAATTTCTGGAGTTTTGGAGCAGCGGCTTCATTCTTAGTGTTCTTGACAGTGGCAGTGACTAGCGGCTTCATTCTTAGCGTTCTTGACAGCATTAGGTTGATTTTTAAGTTGTTTTCTTGATTTTTAGGTTGATTTTTTTAGTGTTCTTTGATTTTTAGGTTGATTTCTTACAAATAATGGCTGAGGAGGCGGGCTGCAAAAAACTCAAGGAGACTGACTTGCCATCGGAAGCAGGGCTTTCAAAATGCAAGGTAAAAAGGCAAGGATATGCTATGGTAGATAAAGGCAGCTCTGCCGCAAGAATCGACCTCTTTGAAGCAAAAAATCGACGGTTTTGAATAAAAAACCGAGTGTGCAAATGAACGGTAGTTATTTGGATCAGACTCATCACCTGCCTTATGAAGAGGGGCCACCCTATTCACTTGCCATGTGCGTGGGAAGCCTTCAAACAAGACATCATTGCACAACTTTACCAAGACGTCTACCACACTATCACCTGCCCATTTAAACATTTCAGCCATAAGCCCTTAGAATCTGCTTTCCCTACCATTAGATAATCTTTGGAGCCCATCACGCCGTCCTCAAGGAGAAAGCAGAAGCCCTCCTCATATGCCCCATCCATTTTTTGTGTCCACTCTGGCACATGATAGAGATGTTTAATATGATTCATCAAAGCATCAACCTATACCATTGTACTCGGTTTTTGGGAAGGTTTCAATCTATTCCAAAACTTCTTGAATATGCCAATAATTAAGTGACCATACGCTCATGTTTCTTACGCCAAATAAACCCGTTTCTTCCTCTTAACCATTCTCGATGTACTCCCTTCTTGCCAAGGCCTTATCCCCCTTTGCTAATTTAAATTGTCTTCTTTGCATCCTGCATTCATAGTCAAACCAACCATTGCAAGGCAGCCCCATTCTCTGCCTGTGCGACACAAAACATGTATTAGCAGATTCAAGAACCATCTGAGTAAGGGCATGACTGAGTTCTGTCGCATTAGTTGGCCATGTGATAGTAGAGGCATTTTTCTCACAACAAGCTTTGTACATATCAGATTTATCATACCTCATAATAGGTTTAAGGAGTGCTTGTGACACAACCTTATGCTTAGGCAAACCAGCAATGCAAAGGTCAAGAAAAAGAGGCTCATGATCTGATTCAATATTATCTTTCCCAATAGCAAAATTTACAACTTGTTGAACAAAAGAGGAGAGAAGTGAAGTGAAGTGAAGTGTATTACGTCTTTTGAGAGGCCTCCCAGGCCTATAAGACGACATTATTATACATCATAGTCATAAAAAATTAGATGAGTTTCCAATTCCTCATCCAATTCCTCACTCTCACTCAATGCATCTTCTTCTTCTATTAGGGTATTTACATTTTTAGTACAACTCTCTCTATGCTGTAGAGTCTCAATTAAAAAGGATCCAATTCTATTTCCTTCCAATCCAAAAAAGGTATGTAAATCAGGCACGTTGATGCCATATCATCTCGTGTTATTATACTATAAATTTTGGACACTTAAGTTTGACATGGTCTTAAGTCTTCTATCTCATCTTTGCATACTTTGCGGCATCTCATGGTTCTCGGAGTAGTACTCCATCTCCCAACCTCCACACCTAGATGGTGCGGTGGCCGGATTCCCTTAATATTGTGCCTCTTCTTTATCGATAAGTTCTCCTTTAGATGTATTGCTTCAGGTGTGTTTATGCTTGATATGTGTCATTTTAGCCCGTCAAAGCGGTTTTTACACTTTATTTTCGTTTTTACGAAAACGGTCCGTGACCGGCGACTACTTGGCGAGCCGAAATCGACCATAAAGTTGAAGAAGCGTTGGCCGGATTGGAGAAGGCCACCCAGTTAGGAAAGTTTTGGTATTGAACTTTACTGCGGCGGATCTTGAATCTATGATGAATCGATGATTAATTCTCCTCGAGTTGCTTTGAAATTAATGATTTACGGAATCGTCCGGAACCCATCGGTCTGATATCTTCAATGAATTTGGAGATAATTCATGTTTTGAGTTAAGAAAACTCTGTTTTTATCGAAATTCATGACTTGAAGCATGGCGACCAAAACCAATTCGACGAGGTACAAGCTCCCTCTTGCATTTCTAAATTTTTTAAGGGACCAAGCTAAGAACTCGGTTTCGCGGGGAGTTACTTTTGCAAGAACACCCATTGAGTTTGCAAAGAATCGAAACTTTCGATGGAGGGAAAGAATCCAAGAAGTATCAAATGGGCGATGTTCCAAGTGCTGATTTTTTGCGGTTTGGGAAAAACCTATGCCCAAAACCAGCAAGATACACATCAAGTTAATCAAGCCCCGTTCAAAGACAAACTCTCTGATTTGATAGAGAGTTTATCGAAACCACTTCCAAATAATGAATTGAGAACCCTTTTGCAAGGGGCTTTTGCACGGTCACATAACGCAAAAGGCATTGCGTAATCCCTGACGAAGTTTAAGGTTAATTGGGCAAGTCTTGCGGCCAGATGCTTACGGGATTGGCCAAGCTCACCGAACAAAGAACATGTGAATGCTTTCGAGAAGAACACCACCGCGACCGCTGAATCACATCAGGTCACTTTCCCATATGTATGAGGACAGCAAGAAGGAATTGGTGCAGAAACAGGCCGACCTGTTGAGAATGGAAGGTTCCATCAGCAACTCCAATGCAAACTTCAAGGATCTAGAAGATGAGATAAAGGAGAAGAGGTAGATGTGGATGGATTTGCATCTGCTTTGTTCTGATGAAGAAAATGCAATACAAGTGTTGCAAAGGGATGAGCAAGCTCTCCAAGCTTTTCTAGACAAGCAGATGTCGAAGGTGAACACTTCAGGTTTGCAGGAACTAAAGAAAGAAATTTCTATTCTCAATTCTGATATTGATAATTATGAAACTAACATGAAGTATTGGCATGCCAAGTGCAAGCATGTGGCTCACTTGCATCAAAATGAGAAATCCAAGAAGAGTCTCCCAAAACTGGGAATGGGAACTTATAATTTCCCAATGTCCAAAGGGGCAACCACATGTGAGGGCTGTGGCCTTCTGTTTTCAGAAGAATATGAATTGCATGTTAAGATTAATTCATGTGGTCATATTTACCATGTCATATGTTTCAGTGTTGTGCTGGAAGGCATGCATTGCATTGCATCTGGCTGTGTTGTTGAGGTTCCTCCAAGTATTCTTGATGAACTTGGTTTCAAGGAACTCAAGCCACCAGGTTTAGATGAAGAAGAATCAAGTGAAGAAACAGAAACAGAAGAAGTAGAAAAAATAGCAGAAGGAAAAAACCAGCAGAAGAAGTACAGCAAGACTGGAAAAAAGCAGAAGGAGGTGACACCCAAGAAGAGATTCAGAGAAGAAACTAGCTCGAGCACCTCTATGTTTAATGATCCACCAAGTTCAGATTTTCAGCCTGTCAGAGTGGCAAAGAAAAGAATAACAAGGAGTGCCACTAAGTCATGCGGTCAAAAACCCATAGATCTAGGTACTTATTAAGTATTTCTCAAGTTAGTTAAAGCTTGCTTGAAGTTTGTTTATTCCTTGCAGATCCAAATGATGTGGACAAGGTTAGTCCAATGAAGTTTTCTCACTTAGCTCGTGAAGATAGTCCTCAGATAGGCACTAAAGCAGCAGGTAAAAAAAATTAACATTGAGAGTTGAGTACAATTACTTAAGATTTTTTTTGCTGCAGACATTACCAGTGATGATGTTGTAGATAACATTGTCCATCACTATTTTGCAGTGCATGATTTGTCTCCAAAAATGAAAGGTAAGCAACATTTCAACATATGTATCATTTACTCATGTGCATTTGACTTATAGCAGCTTTTTAAATGCAGAAAAAATTTCAAAAGTGGTTGGACAGGAAGGTGCTGTGGAAACTGAGGTTTCAGAGGAGGGCTTATCTGCAATGAACACTCCAGTTAAAAAAGGTAAGCACTTTTTCAGCACATGTGTTCAATAGTTTTATTTTAGACTGACCTAACTTGTATTATGCAGATCCTCCAGTTCCAGTTGCAGTGGTTGAGCAAATGCCAATTACCTTGAGCACTTGTAAGTGTTATCTTGCACATTGTGTTTGCACAAATAAATTTTTTAACATTGACTTGTTTTGTTTGCAGGTCGAGAGTTGAGCACAGTGGTGATCTCACCAGCACGTGAGATATTGTCTCCAGCACAGAGGAAAGTGTTGTTATCTCCACAAAGCCCAAACAGCCCCATGGAGGATGATGTTACCATGGAGAAGTGGTTGGAGAAGAAGCTACATAAGAAGTTGCAGCTGTAATCTTCATGTTGACAATACTGCTTTAATCTTCATGTTGACAATACTGCTTTTTCATGTTGACAATACTGCTTTTACTGCACCAATTTTCCCCTTAAGTGCAATAATTTTTTGAAGTATTTTGTGTCACACTTATATGAAATGACAGAATTTCTTATGAATCAAATGATATGAATTTCAACATCATGTTTGCTTGCTATTTTGCACTTTTGTTATGAATATCTTATGTATGAATGTTAGAAGTCTAATTCATACATAATTTCAATTCAAACACACTTCTAATTCATTTTCAATTCACACACAATTCAAACACATTTCCAATTCGATTTTAATTCACACACCAATTCAAACACACTTCCAATTCAAATTCAATTCAAACTAAATTCAAACACAATTCCAATTCAATTTCAATTGACACACAATTCAATTGACACACAATTCAATTTTAATCTCAATAAAAACAATGGTTAAAATTTCATTTTAAATCAATGACCATATAATACAATGGTTAAAATTTCAATACAATGGTTTGTAACAATGGTTACAATCATAGAATGGTATACAATGTACAATTTAAAAGAATTAGTCTGTTCTCTTCTTTTTCCCCGAGTTTCTTGTTCTTTTTGTTAACCCGACTCACTTGATGCGAGGTTCATCGAGTTTTGAGCTATCAATGCACTGTTCTGTGGCAAGCTGTCCAATATTTGGTTATGTGTATCTTCTGGCAGATCAAAACAATTACCACTAATCTTGCTCAACTCAAAACAAACAGAAGTAACCAAATGACTATAAACATTACACTCTGGTTCATTTACCAGGAACTCATATCTGCTGCCCCCTAAGAACTTGTAGAATAATCCGGTGACAACTACCTCATTTACATGAAACTTTTGGCCCCATGGATCTTTGAATGCCTTCTCCACCACATGTTTCACCTTTGTGCACTTCAAAGACATAGAAGTCCACATTCTCCTTATTGTGCAGCTCTGCAACTCTGACAAAAAATTATCTCCAACCTGCAAGAATATCGGACTTCCATTGAGGATCACCTTCAAAAGCAGGGGCCATCCACAACATCTTCCACATAATCGAGACTGGTCTTAGCTCGGTATTGCCATGTCCCTATTCTACCTTTATTAGGGCACTTGGCATGTTTGCCTAACCAACAATTATGATGAAAACAATCAGTAATCCATATGAGCAACTTGTGTAGGATCTGTAGCTTGAATTGGCCTGATGGAATGGAACTTGCTTGAACCAGAAAGTGTAGCACAATCATATCTTTCTGACCTATCAACCTCGTCTACTCCAATTTCCCAAAAAAACCTGTTTAGGAAAGAAACCAGTATTTCAGCACACACTAACAGTAAAAAAAGCAGTATTTTAGCACACACTAACAGTTAAAAAGCAGTATTTCAGCATACCTGAACCTGTCCTTGCCTTCGATTGTGGAGTTGTCCCTGAAATGCTTGACCAGGAAAACTACTGTATCATGTGCATTTCTGAGTGGTACTGATCCTCTTTTCAACATCTCATGTGTAAGAGCTCATTTAATGACAGCTCCAGCACCATCATGTTCACAACAGTCAGCAAAAAAAAAAAAACAAATTAAAACTAGAAATCCATTGACAAAGAATGTAGTTACCTTTGCCATGATAGGAGGCAAAGTAATTCCAATTTATTGGAATGCCATTGGTATGGTAGTTCCTACCAAGGAAATAAAAGTTCCTTGCTCCTTTGAACTGAGATGAGCACCCATCAGACCACATGATGTGTCTGTTATACTTTACTGCCCTGTTTGTCAAAAATGCATGATGCTTGTTCAAACAATACTGCACAAACAAGGTATCATAGTCCCTGTCATCTGATATGTAGAAATGAGTCTCTTTTATAATTCTTCTCTCATTTTCATCCAAACTTGGATCATCTGACAATGTTGCATGTCTGTATGTAATATGCACTAAAATTGTGCATTGATCATTCTTCCAGTGTAGACTTTGTATCTCTTGCTGAATCTTAAAAGTATAATTCTCAGCAAAATCTATGACAGAAACTATGGTGTCCTTTGGAAATGTTGCCAAACACTCCCTAAATTGTTTGGCCTGCCATCTTCCTTCATAATTATGTGATATAAATTCTTTTAAGACTCTCTTGGCTTCCTGGATAATCTCTACAACAGTTGTGCATTTGTAAACCAGTTTGGTAACTGGTTTAGTAAAAATCTTGTACTCTCCCTTGCCATCTGGCTCAGGTTCTCCTATGGGTTCAAGTACCTGCAATGGTAATGACAGATAAATGTGATATAACTTAGGATAAAATAAAGCTGAATTCTAACCTTGTCATAGGTCTTCCATTCAATGTTGTGTCCTGGAATGTATTTCAATTCATTTGGACAAGTTGGTAACTTGGCAGGTCCACAATTCTTGCACTTGAGAGTCAAACAGTCATGTGCATACCACTCCTCTGTTTCATCATCCCTTGGACAAACCAGTGATCTCCAAAGCTCACTGGTAGAAGAGTATATACATTTATTTGCCATGCAAGTTGGCCCAGGGCCACAAACACAAGTGCACTTGCAGCTAGCTCCATGTAATTTCTCATCATGCCTAACCTTATTTATTGCTTGCCTAATGAAATCTGTTTTCATGTGATACACACAACAGCAAGTTTCTCTATCCCTAACCTTCCTTACATATGGTGGTTTCAGAGCATGAAACATCGAAAAAGACAAGTCAAACTTGGGATATTCAACAGTAAAACGTTTATAGAAAGTAACCTGCAAGTGCAAGTTCACAAGTTATAAAAAGAATTTAAAAGGGCAACAGAAAATCAATATATAGAAACACTTACTTGAGTTTCCTCTAGAAAATGCAAGGGACCCATGGGGTGAATATTAAAAAAATTATCCATATCATGCATATCAGTGTCTTTAACAGTCCCCATAATTTTTGCAAAGTGCTCTCTAGCAACATTCTTCATTTGCTCATCCGCACCAATGTTGTTACCTTCTCACATAATACTGTAAATATGATTGCTTTTGATCCTTCCTTTGATGAAGAAGTACTTTGAGTTGCTTCTCTTATCCTCTTTAAGCTCTTTAACTTCAGCCTTAAACTTATGAACTCTCTCAACTTTCATTCTTGAAATGGAATCCCAAACTGGATAGATAAGATGAACAATTTATGTATTGCCTCTACCTCCCTTCATGGTTTGAGCCCAATTTATGGGATGAAGATTGCTTCAAAACTCTATTCAACTCTAACCTATATTTTATCAGGATATTCTCCTACCCGATTTCTCAGGTCCTTTGTGCAGCTTGATCTGTCTAAGAAACTGTCAAATTTGCAACCAAAGACACTATTAGTATGCAAATTGTGATGAACAACACTAATATAGTGAGGTTCCTTCTACGGATATGTATAAAATGACGAAAATGACTAAAGGACAACGAAATTTACATTCCCTTGAGATAACCAAGATACTCAAGGCATCAACAGTTCAAATTGTGATATCTCTTAAAATGTCCAAGTTAGTCCAAATAATTCATATTTTCTTCCTCTTGAAGGTGAAACTTATGCATGGACCAGAGTTAATAACATCTACAAAATGATTTAAACGAGAAACGTGATAAGAGAGAAAGAAAAGGAAAAAGATTGCATGAATCAGACATGCATTGCAAGTAGCAAAGTAATACAAATTAAACATCTCGACATCTCTTCAAGTATGCGCTCAATCATGATATCCTAAATAAGATTATTCTTGATGCAAAGAAGATTGATCAAGGACCATCGTTTTCTCTTATGGATTATCCTATCATAGTAAGAGTGAATAATTAAATAGGAAAGTTGAAGGCAAACATCAACCTAGAAATATAACACAGACGTGCTTAAAGATCTTTAATGATCCAGAAGTACAGTTTAAGCAAGATCAGAGGTCAATGAAATAAAAGACTACAATGGAGTTAAGAGAACATACCCACTCCTTAGTGCTAAAAAATCTTTCTACTATTGCAAATATGCAGAGGTTGAAGAGCAACATGCAGACAAAGATGACACAACAGACAAACAAGACAAAATTGGGTGCATCAATCATTTTAAAGTATTTGCTAACTTAAATGTAGATCAAGGTTTTGATTTGAATAGCAGTATCTATGTTAACCCTTTACCCCCACCTCTTACAAAATTGATTGATGCTCATAGACCAAATAGCTCTTTTGTTAGATGCTGCTCATGAAAATTTAATAGCAAAGGCTAATGGAACCAATGAGAGTACATGCAATGACAGTGATAAGATATTAGGTGGAGAATAAATTCATGAGGGCATTGTCTTGATATTCAATATGGTGGAGAATAATATAATTCTTGAAAACCATAGACCATATCCTAAAACAATTCATGGATGATAAAAAAAAAACATTTTAAGATAAAAAATAGTCACATTAGCTCACTTTACTTCAAAGTAATTATTGGATTTAAATTCTAATTTTCATATTCTAAAAAGAAAATAATGTTATACCATCAAAACCTTAGTGCCATCTTAAAATCATAATGTTTGAATTTAGAGGTGTGATTGATGACAGTGATAATGAATTGTCTAAAGAAAATTGGAATAGTGACTTTTTTCTTCTTGACTCCAATCCCTCTTCAAAGACCAAAATTAACGTCAATCTTAAGGGAGATAACAGGAAAAAAGATGATCCTTCTTCTAAGCCATAAAATATTCAAAAGACTACTATAGAAACAGTTGAAGCAAGAATAAATATCTCAAAAACAAATTGTCTAGAAAAGCTATTAGATAATCTTATCTTCCTTTTTACCTGTAATTTATTATTAATGGCTACTCCCATTATGAAGATATATATTATCATGGAATGTTAGAGGTATCTAATCTTTGATTGGATTATTGCAGAAGATTTTAATAATACTCTTGCATGGGGTTCAAAGCTTGCAAGATCAAAATGTCTAACACTGAGAAAATAACTGGGAAAACTTGATCTTACATTCATCTATGCATATTTCTTGTTCAATCTCAATCTACTTCTAGTCTAATAAACAAAAAAGATATCGCAGGAGTTTACAGTAACTTGGATAGATTTTATATTTCCAATCCTAACTTTGCTCTTTTGAACAACTGCTTCTTTACTAGTGATGAGGAAACTATTTTATTTGGCCACCAACCGCAGTTTCTCCACACCCTCAAGTTTGTAGGTAAGGAAATACTCCATATAAGTTCACGTGCTCTCTCCTAAATAATGACAATTTCTGCATGACTTCATTGCTTTCTACAATGTTATACCGATAGTCATAACTCAAGTTCCATTGAACTTTTCTATTCCAAGCTCAAAAATTTTTGGACTTTATGAGGCATTTGATAAAGTGCCTCGGAGCAAATTGAGAACATGCTTGGAGAATTCGGTAGCATTAATCTCAGTTGCAGGGTTGTATGAAAAAATATTTATAGATCTAAGATTCCCTTTAGAGCAAGAGAAGATGGTGAGCAATATTGGGGTGAAACAGATCTACCATGTGTCATCGACACTCTTTGATCCCTTTATTGACGAGCTTGAGACATGGATGGTAAAAGGAGACGTGGGAATGAAGATCGTGATAGTATATTATGAGGCTCTTGCTCTATGCTGATGTTGTAATACTTGTTCCAAAACGAAGAAACGCTTACAACGTTTGCTACGTATACTTGAGGAAGTTTGCAAGGACATTGGTATAAAAGTGAATAAATGCAAAATTAAAGTGGTGATCATTGCCTCTGAGACATGATGTTAATGGAGTTCAATGGAAAAATTCAAGATCAAACAATATAAATATCTAAGGGTTGTATTCCCTAATGATTATAGATGGTCTATGTGGTAGAGAAGCGGAAATTTGGAGGGATGCGTGCTTTGTATTATACTCTTAGCCTATGGCGACAAAGGAACATTTGGTGCTGGCCCCTTGGGAGGCTTATGTTCCAAACACTGTTCTCGGGGTTCAAGAGTTCCCAATATAGTGCCTGACTGATCGCAACAAGGCATGAGAGAGAGAGAGACAACCATAAAGTACAACATATATTTTCGTCTTCATCAATTCATTTTCTTTGTTCCTTTTCTTCAATTCGAACTTATCAGCTTGCAATCTATGGCTAAGCATTGGAACTTGGCTATGGCCTGTAACACTGTGCTCCTTGCCTGCTGCATACTATATTACCTTATATAACTTCAGGTGTTTTCTGTTACTGCGTTCAACATTTCGAACTGCTTGCAGAGTTTAGCTTGCAGAATCCTGGTAATCTAGTAATCTTGCGGATAGAAAACTTATGAATTGCTTGGGACTAGATAGTCAGTACATCTTTTTTTATGTATACTGCCATGGCAGAGAAGGCAATTTATTTGTATTTCCTATTGCTGTATGGAAAGATAAGAGATCAAGCCTATAGTTTATCACTTGTTACAGGCCTAGCAACATGTGGCCATGTCTAGGCTCTGATCATGATCTGTCTCTTGCAGGTTAGAGCTTATATAGTAGTGGCATGGATTATTCTATTCTGTTAGTTCAGAATATAAGAAGGTCTGCTGAAATGCAGGGTCCTTATGTTAATAATGCCACTGCCTTACTTAGGACCACCCCTATGCCGTATCAAAAACTATCCTGCCAACAACTTGGTGGTTTGCTCAGAACTACCAAACTTCATTCTAAGCTAATACTTATGTCGTCTTTGAGACATAGCCTTTGAGCAAATATAGGAGCAGAAAATGAGGACACAAATCTATGTTGAACTTGCATAGAACACGCATTTGCATTGGCTCTAATTTCCTTTGATCCATGCTAACTCTCTTTGTGATAGAAAATCCATTCAATCAGTTTGTCATTCTTTTATTATTCAGCAATCATTCTTTTATTATTATATTTGTTTTCAATCCCTCTCTTCAATCAATTCCTATTAAGTTCTTTTATGATCTAGGAGATATAGAACCAACATGATTTGCTTGTCATCACTGAGTGCCCTTTTTTGATAGGTGAGTGCACATGGATTCTCAAGCTCTGAAGGATTCTACTACATATGTTATTATGTCTTATATAATGACACTAGAAGCTTATAACTTCTTAAATTGTTGTCTTCCAACTCTTGATGATTGTTAATTAGTGATTTTATCTATTACGTTCAGACATCAATATGTATATTACATTTTTCTGTTCTAAGTGTTCTATGGTGATCTCTATGCAAAGTGAACTTCAAAACCGTTTTAAATTTTAAAAAGTTCAAAAGTTGAATGTTCTCGTTCCCATCCGTTCCCGTTCTGTATTTTGGGTCCAAGTTCCCGTTGCCGTTCTGGGTACCTATGGTTCAAAGTAGTGGTGCAGACAGTTGTGTTGTACGGCTGTCTAGCTTGGTGATCAGGTTTGGCAAGGATACAATTGGGAGAAATTGAACAGGCACAGAAGAGATTTCTTTTAGAGGGGTTTGGTTTAAAAGTACAAACACCTTATGAGATGTTCTTAGCAGAGACAAGATTATACCCATTGGAGCTAAAAGCCTCGTTTCAAATACTTATCTACTACTAAAGGGTACAAAGCATGGATGATGGAAGGATCTTATATTATAATGCTATATCGTATTGAATGGATCAAGCCCTAATTTAAATGGCTGAGATCATCTGATTGAAAATGAAGGCCGAGATTTATCGCACGACTTTCTACTACCGTGATTAGTCATGATTTGTTTTCTTAAGAAGAAGGGAAAAGGAAAGGGGAGGCAAGGCACGGATAAAAGGGAAAAGGGAAGGGAAAAAGGGCATGGGAAAAAGAGGAAAAGGAAAAAGGCAAAGAAAGTGAAAAAAGAAAGGGAAAAATGACGTGGAAAAAATGAAAACAAGAATAGAAATAGAGAGGGATAAAGGAAAGGAAAAAGAGAAGGGTGGGAAAGGAAGAAAAAGATAAGGGAAAAGGGTGGGAAAAAGGGGACGAACAAAGCATATGGGAAAAGGGGAAGGGAAAGGAAAAAAGAAAAAGGGAGATTGAATGGAGAAAAGGGAACCTGGAAAAAAGGCACGAGGAGAAGGGAAAAAGGGAAGTGGGGAAGGGCATGGGAAAAAAGGAAAGAGGAAAATGGTGAAGAAAAGAGGAAAACGGAAGCGAAAAGATAGTATCGAAAAAAGGAAGGGAAAGGTTAGAGAGAAAAGGTAAAGAAAGAGGAGAGGGGAAGGGGAAAATGGCATGGAAAAAGGGAAAGGGATAGGGGAAAGGAAAAAGAGACGGGAAAAAGGAAGATACAAAGGCATCGAGAAAAGGGAAATAGGGAAAGGGTGAGAAAAAGGTGGGGAAGAAGCTGAACAGGAAAAGGGTGGAACAAAGTGCATGGGAAAAGGGAAAGGAAAAAAAAAGGGAGATGGAAATGGGAAAAGGGAACCTAGAAAAAGGGCACAAAAAAAGGGCAAAAGGGAAGGCGGAAAGGGCATGCAAAAAAAGAGAAAAGGGAAAGGGTGAAGAAAGAGAAAAAGGGAAGCAAAATAGGGCATCGAAAAAAGAAAGGGAAAAGGTTAGAGAGAAAAGGTGAGGAAAGAGAAGGAAAGGGGAAAATTACATAGAAAAAGGGACAGAGAAAGGGGAAAAGAAAAAGAGAGGGGAAAGGAAGATAAAAAGGCACCGAGAAAAAAGAAAGAGGGAAAGGGTGGGAAAAGGGAGGGGGAAAAGGGTGGAGAGCAAGGAATGGAAAAAGAGGAAGAGAGGAAGGGGAAAAGGGGACGAGAAAAAAGGGAAGAGGGAAAGGATGAGGAAAGGGAAAAAGAGCATGGGAAAAAAAAAAAAAAAAAAAAAAAAAGAGAGAAAAAAGGGGAAGAGGAAGAGGGAAAAGGTGGAGGATGAAAAAAAGGAAAAGGGGCACATACAAAAAAGTGGAGAAATGCGAATGAAAAGAGCCTTAAGAAAAGGGAAAGAGAAAGCGAAAATGAAAAGGAAGGAGGAAAGGAAAGGAGAGAAAAAGGGCACGGAGAAAACCGAAAGGGTGGGAAAGGGAAGGGAAAGGAAAAAAGAAAAGGGAAGCGAAAAAGGGGGAAAAAAGGCGCCAGGAAAAGGGGAGAGGGAAGTGGAAAAAGAGAAGGGAAAATGAGCACAAGATAAAGAGGAAGAGGGTGGGAAAGGAAGAAAAGGGCCACATGAAAAGGTGAGGAAAAGAGAAGAAAAAAAGGCATGGGAAAAGAAAAAAAAAGGAAAAGAAAAGGGAAAAATGGGAAGGGCGGGAAAACGATGAAGAGGGAAGAGAAAATGCCTATTAGAGAAACGGAAAGGGAAAGGGAAAGGGAAAGGGAAAAAGGGGAAGGGGATGGTGAAGGGGGCTAAAAAAAGGGGGGGAAGGGGGGCGAGAAAGGGAAAAAAATAACGTGCAGGAAAAATAAGAACAAAGGGAAAAGAAAAGTGTGTAGGATAATGAGGAAAAGGGGAAACATAGAATAGAGAAAAAAGCAAAGGGAAGGGTATTAAATGCACAAAAACCTTTTACAGCTCAGCAGCACTGGGCTTGGTTTCTATTATATTGATTTATGAAAAGAGGACTGGGCTGAATAGGTTTTCATCCACATAGGTTCCCAACTTATGCCCAGCAACGCTGGGCACCATTACTCGTATCTATACAAAGCTTTGCAAGAATCTCAAAACACAAAGCCATGCTAGATGGTATAGTCATCTTGTAGAATGGGCTACATTTTGGGGTATTGGCCTTAAACATCATTCAGACAAGAATGTGGGATTGCGTGCTTTTGTGACTGAATAGGCTTTAACAGAAATCGTAGCTAATTGATAATCTTGGTGTAAAGAAAAACTGATATAGACGTGAGGTTATTGCTACGGTAGTTAATAAAGAGCAGGCCTATCTAAAGTTGGAGCTTAGTAAAAAAAAAAGGTAGCTCATTGCCATTGTTTGGGAAAATGAAAAGAGCAAGACTAAGGCTTAATTCTTATTGTTTGGGAAAATGAAAAGAGCAAGAGCAAAGGATTCCAAGAAAATTGTGTTTTTGGCCATGTTGTGTACAAGTGGAGGACGAGGATCACACGTTAGCATGTCCACATAAGGAATGCAGATGGCATATTCCCTTATAAGTGGGGTGTGACAAAACCTTGTCCCATACAATAGGTTTCGTTTTGTCAATCTAAGGAACACTATTCAATTATTTATTGCTCTATATATTCTTTAGGTGACACCAGCTTCCATACTATTAAGTGTCAATCGAGATAATCTAGACTTCATTTAGCATAAACCGTACATAAACCTGGACAATGTTAAATCTGTCGTATTTATATGGCATTAAGGTGCTTTTCGAGGAAGGCGACAGCCGAGCGGATTCTTTAGTAAAGTCACCAATTCAAAAGCCCTCTCTACGGTTATAATAATTTAGACTTATTGCACGAATATTTGAGCCAAAATCCTTCATTCGTGGACTTAATTTTACAATTTTAAAAAATCAGCGAGCAGATGCTCATTTTCTGTAGGGAATAGAATTCTAAATTGTACTGAATATAATGACTCCATTATATGGACCGCCTTATTATGACCAACAAGTAGCTATTTCACCGTAATGCATTCCACCTATGCAAAAGTCGGCATCCTAAGGCCCTACACCAAGGCGGCAACACTAAAAGCAGGCATCTAATAGACAGCAGCAACATAAAGCAGCCAAACTGCAAAACAGAACAATCAGAATACTTGTTAAAATCTTAAACCATATCATTAATTGAGAAGGAAAGAGAATCAGACAATATTACAATACAATTATAAGCGGCTGTAAAAAGTCTGAAGGTAGTTCTCTAAATCGGAGAACCTCTAACAACTAATATGTGCTATGATGACAGAAATAGTTCCTGTGATGTAGGGTAGGACAGAAAAAGTCTAACGAAATCACAGAATTTTAAGTGTGATCAATTCTGTGGCTAAACATAGTTAGAACCTACAATTGACAGATTCTACAACTGAAAAACAAAAGTTGTAAAACTGCATGGTTGTTAATAAAGCCCTAAAGTGATTAAGCTTAATATTTTTCTTCCATTGAATTACTGACTTCTGTGGACCTAAGATCTCAATGGCGCCCTTGTCCAAAGCTTTAAATAATACTTCATGACCAAGTTTTGAAAAGTAAAGCATAAAACGAACCCTAATTAATCTAAATGGAGACAGAGGGCATAATGGAGCGTACCATCCTTCCATAAAACCAACATCACGTTGAGGCTGCTGATTTTGTTGATACATCTGCTGCTGGCCAGGGGCATAACCCTGCTGGGGATAACCTTGAGGAGGATAACCCTGTTGGGGATAACCCTGGGGAGGATATCCCTGAGGGTAACCTTGAGGGGGATAACCCTGAGGGTAACCTTCTGGAGGATAACCTAGGTAGAATCAAAAGGAAAATTTAACAGATAGATCCAAACCCAAAAATTTAACAACCGATCAAATGGGATACCGAAAAAGGATGTGAAGAATTTGTGCATACCTTGAGGATAGCCCTGGGCAGGAGGAGCGCCGACTGGAGGCTTATGATCGTTGTAGTAACTCATGTTTTAAAGATTGACGGAAGGATTTGCGCGGCTATGGAGAAGAAGGAAGAACCTGAAGCTGCAGAAATACGGTGCCGAAGCTTAGGCGCTCTTTCTGCCGGCCTGCTAAATTTACTCCCGTCCAGCGAAAAAGGGATATATGTAAACACGGTTTGCTCTAAATCTGCCCACCGTCCGATCGAAGCCGTCGTACGGCGCAGATCCAGTGGCCTTTTTCCTTGTCAACTTGACCTTATAATTTCCAATATTCTGGGCCTTTGTGCCCCTTGTGTATCTTCCCGGCTTAAGATATTCCTCACCCTGGTGTATTCCCTACCATTTCTTCTTGTCGCTTCTTTTGTCAGAGTTCTCTCCACATGTGAAACATGGATCTAAAATCTTTTACACCCATGTACTCTACTTGTCATGGTGCCTTTCAATGCAGTCATCTGCTCCCATACTCAGTGAACCAGCCAGGAAAATTGTAGGTGACTCGACGAATCATAGGAAAATTGTAGGTGAATAGTTCAAAAAGACAATGACGGTTTCACTAGTTTATTCCTTTTTTCCTGCAAAAGCGTTCTTGGGTCTAAGCTCTGTCATGATCAATACAATTCAATATCCAGGAGGAAGATGATGAGTGCATTAATCGCTCAAATAAGACCTTTCCTCGTCCTTGGTAACAACTGGTGTAGGTAATGGAACCTTGGATTTCACCCCGATTAGATTTGTGAACGAATGGATAGCCTGAAAGATGCTAGAAAGTATCCTCAATATCTTTTGCTAGTTGTCATACATGGAAAATCACGCTACAAGTTAGAACAAATTTCCCCATTTATTAGGTATTGAAAAGGAAGCAAGAATCTTTGTAGACATTATATTTTACGTTCATTCATTGAGACCAAATCCATTGGGCCTGATTAACATAGTACAAGAATCCTATTTCGCCGTTGCTAAATGTTGCATTAAGTCTTGACGTTGCTAAATGTTTGACCCTAGTGCATCCATTCACTTCCTCGGATTTAGTGGGCATTTGCATGAATAAATATTCTATCATGGCACCTAGTATAGCATCTTGGTCGCACAAGCATCACAAGAAATATATTCTAATATTATCTAGGATTTCTCCCTAGATGTGGTTTTTCTATAACCCTTGATTAATGGCAGACTTGAGATAGAGTAAGCATAGTCTGGACTGGGACCTTCCACATTCTTCTGATGTAGATGAAAAACTACTGAGATGCTGACATATGCATTTGAGCAAAAAACTTATCTATGCTCAACGATACAACAAAGTACTTTCTTTATGAGCTCGAGATATTTGAGAATAAACCGCCGTTTAGGGGAAATTCCTCGAATATTCCCTATTTCTTTATTTAGATTATTTTTGGTTTATTTGTCTATGGTGGCGCCGCTTACAGCTCCGTCATAGCTCGAAAGGCGTCCGCGAGCGCGAAGCGAGCATCAATAGAACACCGGCCCGGCCGTGGCAGAAAGCGTATATAGCTTCGGCGGCCCGTGAAGCGAGCATTCGGCCGACGCCCTAAGGCAAATATAGCACGTCTCTCACACCCGTGCATGTCAATCGTGATTGACCTGGGCCTGATTGTGCCCATGCGTTCACAGACAAGACGTAGTGCTATCTTCAGGGCATGTCGTTGGTGCCCCTCGTCGGCCTCTACACTGCAGAGCATGTAAAACACTAGGAACCCCACACCCCCGGCAATCGGTACAATCGCTCCGTACAGCGGAGACTTCCACAGATTTGTGCAAAAGGTTGAATCCATAGCCCAACTACCACCGCCGCTCCACCTTACAGCAGCCTCCAACATCTTGTCATCTTGGATGACTAGGATCCATGGCCGGACCAACGGGTCTGCAGCATTAGGATTCCAGGGCTGGTGGAAAATCACCTTCCCGGAGGCTTTCCAATCGTCTATCCCATTCGCAAGGCTTTCCCAGGCCGTGCCCAGACTCCCGCCTACGAGGTGCAAGGTGGTGAAATTGAATGATAAAATATTTTTCGTGAAAAGGTCATTGAAACAACAGTTTGGACTAAAGGGTAACCATATCAAACCAAAAATAGAGCGAGAACTCAGAGTTAAATATTGTACCAGTAACTAAGCATTATGAGGAGTCTACGACAACATCACTGCTCCATGGAAAAACAATTTTCAAGGGATCTTACCGAGAATTCTCTGTCGGTACGCCAGTTGCCACACATCCTATATGACTCGTTCAATTGGGCTTACTGTCATACGTATTTGCGGTCCCCGTGCTCTTGCGAAGTCCCACGCAGCACGGGTCATCCCAATACTTCTAAGCTCCTGTGCGGCAGCCCCAAGCAGTTCAGGATGCACGGGCATTGGCCAGTCCTCCGCATTTGTGAAAGGGTCATGGCCAGTGTGTTCTGTGCTCATGTATATTCGTGCACCACTCGATGTAGCACCATTTCCATCTACTTTCACTGTCTGCAGACGAAACAAGCATCCGCTATGGTGCGACCGTCTGATTTGCCTATCCCTCTGGGTCCCTCTCCTGCGCGGTTGCCTCCATCGGTGGCAGGTGTAGTCATCCACAACCTCACCCGTTGCAGCCCAGACACGTTGGTGCGAATGGACCAAACGGACACGATAAGTGGTTTGAAGCTCAATCACCCTTTGCTCGAGGCGGTCCATGGTGGTCTCCTCAGAGTAATTGAAGTCGTTGTCTTTCATGGTGCGGCCACTTTTGCACGTGCACACTTCCATGCACGCCGTTATGTATTCCTGCGGGACGCCATGGCGCTGTAGACCGACTTCCCATTCCTCTGAAATCTTTTGAGACGTGGCAGTGGGGGACCGATGGATGCGTCCATTCAGGTGGGCCATGGCAACTAGCTGGCTCCAAAACTCCACGTAAGGGACTAACTTGTGAGGCGGTTATGCGCTGTACAACCAACCGCCGTCATCATCGTCAGCCTGCAAGCTTCGTCACAATATGCAGCCACCGGTGCATCGAGGCAAACATGGTTCTCGACGGGTGGCCTCCCTTTATCTGGGGGGACCGGGGTAAGCGGGGATCGGCAAAGACTTACTTCGAGCGGTGGGGAACATAGTGTTGCTTGTAGGCAATGACCTCATCAACCCATACGTAATCGTTGAGTGCATAACCACCCTGAGGAGCAACACGAAGCCATTGAACTGGGTCCGGGTAGAGACCGTCCAGTTCATGTACAAGTTCTTGGGGATCTTGGGTGGGAGTAACGTGTGAAGTGGTATGGCCAGACGGGTTCCTCCCATCGCCCACATTTTCCCCGGTTTCCTCCTCCCATTGTGTAGGTCGTCCGGTGTCATGAAGGTCATACTCACTATCATTTTCATCTGAAATTTGACTGACTGAGTCGTCGGTGTCGACCTCTACCATTGTCGTGCACTCTACTTGGAAGACAAATATAAACTATTGCGGCCGCGAACACGGTACTCAAGCGTCGTTGCGGCCTGGAATCTCTGCCGCGATCGCTGTTTCAATGAACCTGCAAGACAAAATGTGAATACATGTGTGCTCACTATTGACAAGCCTATGCAAAAGGAGATGAGAGAGAGAGAGAGCACACCGGCTTCTAGCACTGCGTCGCTTCTTAGCACCTCCGCCTCCCAAAGCAAAACGCCCCAAAGAAAAAGAATGGGTAGGTAAGGCAAGGCTACCATAAAATAACCCTTTGGCTCATGAAGGATTCACCAGCGAATCTTTCTACGGCCAAGATGATGAGCGGCGCTGAGATAATATGCCCGGTTCGCCCAGCAAACCGAACCAACCATGCAGCCCGCTCACCGCGGTTCGGGCCCATGTTTTTGGCACCGCCCGCTGGGTTCACTTGGGCTTAACCCGCGATAATAAATGCACCGCCCGCGCATTTTCCACCGCGGTTTGTCGGTCCCGCCATTATGAGGTTCGGCCGGGTTCGCCTAGCGTAACCCGTACGGTGCGACCCACGAATCAATGCTTTCAGCCCGACCGCCAGACGTCTTGCCCGTGCTAGGCCGTTCGCTTCGGGCGAACCCGATAGGCAAGAATCAATGCTCGGCCATCCGCCAAACCTCGTCCGAAGTAACGGGTTTGGGGTTCGCAGGCGAACCCGTGCTAATGCTTGACCGCATCCAGCCCGTGACGGCCCCCGTCATTTTTTTGGTTCGCTGAAGCGAATCCGGCCGAGTTTACTGAAGGCGAATTCTGGGTTAAAGGCCCGAACCCGGTTAGCGGCTTCGAGTTAGTTTGAGTCGATCGAAGCAAGGCGATTTAGGGTTCGGCGCCCTAGGGCTGTTTCTTTAGTTTCATATCTTATCCAGCTTCTTGATTTCGTTTTTGTGATTAGGTTGCGAAGGATGCTGTCCTCAGAGCAAGAGCGTTTGCAAGAGCAAGAGTGTTTGCAGCCAAGAGCAAGAGGCTGGCCCGGATCCCACGATTTCGTGGCCGGCGGATCCCCCCGTTCAAGTTTCGTGACCAGCTGATCCATAGAATCTGATCTGCGGTGTGTTTAATTCCATAGAATCTGATCCTACAGAATTAGAAGAAGAATCCATTTTTTAATGCGGACTCTTTATTTGATGCAGAAAGATTAGGAGACTCTGTTTTGGGTCCAGAAGAAAGATCAAGGTTTTTATCTTCGTCGTGGATGCTTCCAGCCAAAGAAGTATAATCTATTCTTAAAATTTCAAGAGCAGGCAACAGAGCAAGCTCTAATCCGACAGCCATGGCATCTTTCCAGGGTTTAAGATCATCTCTGATAAGCCATGTTCCTAAATCGTCCACCGGAATAGAATCTTCAATTTCTGAAACCCTGAATTAGCACAATGCTTGCAAAAATTTGTTCCAAAAACAAGTCCGGAATTTTCCCTAACCGCCGGTTTAAGTTTGGTAGCCGGCCAGATTGAGGGGTTTCCGGCCTGTAAACCGGCAGGCGGCGCCGCCCCGAGCGGCGTTACCGCCTGGCGGTTTACCGGCCGGAAACCCCTCAATCCGGCCGGTTACCTAGCACATAAATGGTAACTTGCTACCATAGTGCTAAGGTCAAGAGCAAAAACCCTTTGGATGGTTATTGTCTGGACCAAGAATCAGCAACTATAAATTTGCACTTAAAGAAGACTTTTTTTGAAGCAAAGCTGGACCTCGAAAATTTATTTGAAATCCCAATAATGACGAGAAATCTTCCAAGGGTATATTTGAACAATGGTAATTTCGACTTAAGGGTGGTTTTCGAAATCCTAACGTGCATCTTTTGGCAATTTTTGGGCGTTGCTACATGCTACTAGTAGAGGCCATTGGTTCTTGTTTTTTGCTTCGTGCAAACAATGATTCACTTGTAGAAAAATAGGATCTAATCTCCAATTTCGGAATTTGCCTTGGAGTAATTGAGGCTTGTGGTACTTCAATCCAATCCAGGTCTGTAAGTGGCTAAGCCGATCTATAATCGATTAGTTTTGTTGAATTGCATTTGAGTACCTTCTTGAGGATGTTTTAAGGATACATCTATTTTCTGAAGCTTCAGGAAAGCTCGGGTAAGATATAGATAGGCTTGTCATTCATCACAGCAGCAGTATACAATGGTTTGAAGAATAGAGAGGGGTAGCCGACCATAGGAACAATATTGGACTACCCCATAAAAAGAAATGTGCACAGGCAATATAAAAGGGTAATGGCGACAACTTCTCACCGGGATAAAAACCCCCGCCCTTTCGGGTTTTCGAGGAAAACCCTAATGAGAAATTGTCGCCAACAACCTTGAATGTGATGCCTGGAAAACCGAAGAAGATGGATTGACGGCGAACCCAAAGATAGCAGGACCCCAGAAGATGGCAGAAGCCCCGAATGTGTTGCCTGGAGAGCCGAAAAAGGTGGTGTGATGGCGAACACAAATCTAGCACTTACGACCCGGAAGATGGCGTAGTTTAAAATATCTGAAGGAGACATGTCGATGGCGAAACCAAAAAAGCAGGACCCCAAACGACCGCAGAAAACCTGCAGCAACTCAAAAGAACCCTAAAATTACCCGTAAATGGTTAAAAAGAACTAACATGCATGGAATGGATAAGGCAAGCCGCACAATCAAATCCTGCAAAGAAGAGCACATTAGAACATAAAAAACAACACCCAGAAGGTGGAAAAGCATCACCCAGCGGGTGGAAAATAATTATGCGTCACCCTCAAGGTGGAAATAAATAGCATCACCCTCAAGGTGGAAAAAATAGCATCACCCTCAAGGTGGAAAAAATAGCATCACCCTCAAGGTGGAAATAAATAGCATCACCCTCAAGGTGGAAATAAATAGCATCACCCAACGGGTGGAAAATAACATATGAAAAATGACATGATAATGATGCAAAAAACATTATTATAGTAAATGCAAAGTAAACAATATGAAACAAACGCGTCCCCACTGAGCACGGCGGGAAGGGGGGGAAGCTCGGAGAAGGAAGGAAGCTGCTGTGAGAAGACGCCGATAACCGGTCCTGAAGGGGAAAGAGCCTTATATAATGGCTCGTCCCTCCCCAGAATGGCGATCCGATGGCTCGGATCGACGCGAATGTTAACATTTCCATTAAAGCTTTAAAAGAAATGTTTGTTGTGGTTTATTTTTAGCATGTAGTTCTTCTAGATCATATTGGTATGTGATTCACCCTAATCTATCAAGTTGGTTGCCTGCATTTTGCACTTTTTAATTCGGGCACCTTTTTTTGCCATGCATGCACTGCAATTTTGACAGTAAGATACTTTTTATCATAATCCTTGATTTGTGACTCAGTTTTAAATGATTTTTTTTTTTTTTTTTTTTTTGTATTGGAAAGCTTGCTTCAAGGGCTTTCTGATGGTGTATGAATGTCATGATTGGTGAGTTTTCTGAGTCAAAACATCATTTTTTACGTTCTGATTTAGTAAGGTTTTTGGAAAGCTTGCACTCTACCATGGCCATCACAACACAAGAAGAAATAGCAATAGGTACACTGTCCAATAAAGGAGAATAAAAAGAGGGATCCAAGTCTTGCGCATTTTTTTCAAATGAGAAATTATTCTCGCTTGATAAAAGATTCTCAACACTGGACTTAGCAGCCTGGCAGTCTGACAGTGGTGGGTCTTCTGCCATCTAAACTATTTGGTCCTCATTGTAAGAATCTTTAGTCCTCAACAGCTAGTGCCAGACATCAGGTCTGACACATTTACCTTTCAAGATCAAAACACTCTCCAAAGCCCTATAGACTTGTAAGTTCAATGTTTTCCACCTACCGTTCGTGATTAGATATAAACTATTCATTCTGAGGGAGGGATGACAGCCACATCTATGACATGTGAAATGGACAGAATTGTTACTGTTAATAAAGGCCTTGGTCCCAGACACTGATGGCGTATATATGGGAACAAATGCTCCTTCAGTACATGCACTAGAGTCAGAGGTGCCGCTACAATAGAAGCGTTGTGTGGAAGAGAGTACAGACATTTGAAAGGAAATATATTGAGGTGGGAGTATAGACATCCCTAGTGGACCAGGAGCTGCAACGTCAAGCTAGCGAACAGGAGCAGGCCGCCTCAGTGTCTACTGCTACCAGGCCTCTGAACTTGTGTATTATAGGGAGTTACAGAGGCAGAGACTAATGCCCTTTCAGATGTGGATGAGGCTTTATATTTCTTCACTGATGTCATGTATGTGAAAGTTGCTATCGGATGGGAGCGCAAGACCTGATTGTCCTCGACATCTTTTGGTTCGGTTTCAAGATGCTCTCATCCGCCAACATGTTCTTCAGCATGGAAACCAACCTAAGGGTACTAATTTCTCAGTACATGAGGACTCTCCCCTCTTCAATTGTGTAACTATCAAGAGGATCTTTGCAAGGTGAGGGCAGCCCCCCTTCAAAAGAAATAGGCGGTGTATAGAAGAGGTGCAACAATCATTCTAGATCAATGTCCTTCCAATCTTGAATTGACCACGTCTAGATAATTCAAATATCACAAAATTACCATTAATATTAGTATTATCTTTTTTGTACATTTGGGCTTTCTACCCCTCTGTTGTTTGGATCCCATGGCCAATTTGGTCTCCGTGGATGTTAAAAAACCTGTCTGTCTGACTGACAGGATCAGATATTCCATCAAACCACCAGACTAAAACAATATATCCTCGAGCACTAACTGAAGAAAAATGCAAGCATATCATCCATAAGTTAATCTGCTATTCATTATACCATGTCTTTAAGTGCAAAAACAACATATCTTCGAGCACTAATTGAAGAAAATGCAAGCATATCACACACACACACACACACACACACACACACACACACACACACACACACACACACACACACACACACACACACACACACACACACACACACACACACACACACACACACACACACACACACACACACACACACACACACACACACACACACACACACACACACACACACACACACACACACACACACACACACACACACACACACACACACACACACACAAACCTCCATAATTGATTGTTTAAACATGGGAGTGCAAATAGCTAGTCCAAGCAACAACTCTACTAACGATTCAAGCTACATCGGTCAATCCCTCAATAGCCTTATCATTCCATACGTGGACCGAGCTAATCCAAGATGGCACATCTTCTTCATGATCCTTAAATGACACACGTTCATGCCTTAGTTCATCTTGTAATTACACCATTTAGAACTAATCATTTCAACATTACTAACTAGATCATTTTCTACACCAATCAAGGTTAATATATCTAGTCATGCATACTTTAGCACTACAAAATTCAAGAGCAAAATGCACCTTTTTTTAGATACTTTTTAGAATGTACAAATTACCACTTTAGGCACATATACGAGCCATGGCAAAAAGCCAACCAAAATTAGATATCAAAGTTTCAAACTCATGCATTAACTTATACATGGAGATGAGATAATAGAACAAAAAGTATCTTGTTTAAAACAAAAGAGATGTTCTCTAATATAAAGCCACTTCCCTTTATCAAATAGGCCTTCGACTTAGTTGCATGAACTATAGAAGTCCTTGTAAGCTAAGATGTCTAGCCAGTTGAACTTGGCAGCCCAGTTCCATTATTTCAATTCCAACACCCATGTAAAACACTTAATTCGAGAACATTGAGAAACCAAGCAAGCATTACCATGAAAGTACCCCAATCTAGGATGGGCCAACTATAATCTTATAGTAATGATCCCAAGGCCCAAAGTAATTGGGTTTTCTCGACTTATCGCCCCTTCACCCAATGTAGCCTGTTGTTCTTAGCTAGTGTTAGTGACAAAGACAATTGAAATCTACTAAGTGCAAGTTGTAATCTAGAAATACTAGATTTACCATCAAATATACACCATCAAATGTGGGATCAATAAAAAAAACTCGTGATTCGGCTGAAACCTTCGTAATCATGTAATTTAGAATCCAAAAAAACATCCTAATATGAACATGACAATCTTCTCTACAAATATCTATGCAGTAATTCATGTATAGGTTCAGCTTCTGATTGCAACTCCATTTTGGCCCATAATTTGGACGATTATAGAAGCGTTCTAACATGTGTTAAGCAAGCAAGTTGTTTTTGAGATCTTTTATTGTGACCATTTTATGACATTCAATTCAAGTTGTGTATATGATTTGTACTTGCAGGCCTACAATGGCTTATGTCTCCTTCCATGCTTATTTTCTTTGGATGCATTAATGTGACTGAACTTTTTTGTCCTGCAGATTTAAATCTCCTCCATTACAAGTTTAATGCCCAAGTGTGAACCATAGGGGAGGAAATTTTCAAACATCCATGATGTCCAAGAGATTTTATGGAGTAGGTGAGCTCTATTGATGTTGAAGAACTGCAATAATATTGTAATATCTATATGCTTTTCTTTTTAACGGACACTAATGCAAATAATCCTTTTTCTAGATTATAGATTAACTGAGAAAATCTAATAATAGCTTGTTCTAATTTTGCAGTATCTATCATGCTTCACTCTGCTCCAACATATTCATTGCAGCATGTTCTAGGGTAGAGGTGTGAAAATGTATAATCTTCAGGTTTATTCATTCCAGCAAATGCAGTTTTTGCATTTTGCTTTAAATATTGTCTTTAGTATATTTTATAGAAATGTTACCCAGCAACGATAGAATGTTGCAAGTGATCCAGAGAAAATGAAAAGCACAATGTATCAAACTTGAATAGAAAATGTAAAGTACCAGAGATTCATTGATCTATATTGTTACCATATATACTTTCAGCATGGAGTATCACTATTTTTTACCGTGCCATGTACTGGATGCATCAAATCATCTCAATCGTATCCAGCCTGTTGTCAAAGCACTCTCATTTTGCATAACAAAGACAACCACAATTTAGCCTAAGTCTCCAAAGCGTATTCTTTCAAAACAATTTATGCTATAGCCCTTTTAGCTCTATAAGGTAGGATTATGCTATTTTGGATTAATTTGTTTATAAGTATTTTGAAGCTCTCTGTACATAATTCTGACATATGGAGCTCAGGTTATGAGCTCAGGAACAATTGCCATTCTTCTTCCTCTCTCTCTAGCGCATCGCTCTCTAGTGCCCTCTAGAGAACGAAACCCTCTAGAGAAAGGTAAATAGCAATCTCATAGCTGTGAAGAAAAGTAACAAAGAAGTGCATTAGATCGAGTTAAGATTGGGATTCGAATCCCAAGTTTATTTCCTTAAGGACTATTTGAAGGCTCTGCATTTTTGTCTTGAGTGCTATGAAGTGGGCTTTTGCATTAGCAGTGCACATATTGAAGACTGTCTTTGAAAAGTTAGGCTTATCAAATAAATGTATCACAGTTTTTTTTGAAATAGGAGGTTGAATCATTAGTAATCTATTATATTTTATTAGTGGACCAACTAAAAATAAGGGGCAAGGAAAGATCGGGAATTAAAATAAGTAATTTAGTTAAATTACATGGCCATAAATTCTCCACAATTGTAGTTTCGTGATATTTCAGGCACGGTTCGGGATATGGTCCTTCTGACTTTTGAGCTGCTTTTCTGACATTTTGAGCTGACATTTTGGTTTTTGCTTCTTTTTGGGTTGCCCGCAGGGCAAACCCTACACGAGCTTGTGCTGATACAAGAATATGCAGGACGTTCCAAAGATAATATCTCGACCCAGAATCGTATATTATCTTTGCCACACGCATACATGTCATCAATGACATATACTTGAGGGCCGTAAAGGGTTGTAGGCCTCGTTCCAATGTGGGATTTATGTGGCGCTGGTAGTGTGCTGTCTTGACCTGTTCAAGGGCGCTGGCATCCCAAAGCTTGCTGATGAAGCAAGCGTCAAGATATTGCCTCAAGCTATGGCGATCTGCCTTTGTTTGCACATGTATGCACCTGTGCTCCTGCACATTCCATCTAGCCATCCATTGAGCTCTCTTTTCCCTCCAGCAGGCCTTGAGGCGTTGTGGCCCCATTGCCATGATATAAGCTAGTTTTGGGAGACGAGCATCGTCCATGTTGACCACCTTACGAAAATAGACAATGTGGCGATCAAGGGCAGCCCTCTCGAAGAGGCAAGAATCCTGTTTCCTCGCAAAGTAGAATTTGATATGGGACCTGTGGACTTCACCCCTAGTGCTCGTACCAAGAAGGCTTTACACTTTTGCTCCAAGTCATTCCAAGTAGCGAGGGATACTCTTGGGCCCCATACTTCAACCCCGTATAAAAGGACCGGGCTCCACTAAGACTTTGAATCGGTGTGACTGATGGGTCCAATCATACAACTCCGCTCTATGACTATTGTTTTGCATTGCATATAGTGCTTTCCAGCCGGTCGTAACTTCGTGGCCGTATGGATGTGTCCCAAAGCATAGTAGACGGAAACTCCACTCCCAAATATTTGTATGTGGATGCTACTTCCACATTACGCCCTCGATAACGGAAGGAAGGGATCCTCTACCGTCGTGAAGATGATATGAAAACCACCTTAGTCTTGGCCAAGTTGGACGCGCATATATTAAACTTGACAAAATGTGTCCGGGCATCGAGATGTCGTTGCATGTCCGCTGGTGTGTAAGCTAGGAGGTCCACATCATCGGATATATTAACCGCTTGATGATCCGGTAGAGAAGGTGAGCCCCATCGCCCCCATTATCGCCAAGCCAGCTCTCAATTGATCAATGTAAAGCCCAAACAATGTTGGGGAGAGAGGGCATCCCCGCGAACCCCGATACTACTATCAAATGGTTGGCTTGTCGGCCGCAACCGACCGAGCATCTTTTATAAAGCACATTACCTTTGCATTCTCGCAAATCTACCGGAACCCCAAATGCCGCAATCTTGCCCATAGTTTTTCCCGAGGCACGGTGTCAAATGCCTTTGCAAAATCCACGGCAACAACAATATAGATCCCGACGGCGGTTCCTGGCCGTCTTCAACCGAGAGCTCGCAATGTGAAGATGTGGTCAATGGTTGAGTGTCGGGTCCGAATCACGCCTGGGTGAGGGCCCCAGATCTCTCTTGCCTCTCCTTGACTGTCAACCGCTGCTTTCGAGAATCCCAAAGAAGCAATTTTGCAAACACCGAACCCGACCATGATTGTTCGGTAATTGGTCAAGCGATCGGGGTCACCCGCCTTATAGATGGGAACAACTCGCTATTGGTCCACCGCATCGGAAGCCTTCTGTAATGCCTTGTTGAACAAGGCGGTCAAAGATCGGTATTATGGACTACCACGCCCACTTAAGCAATTCACTCGCATGCCATCCAGTCCGGGCTTTCCCATTGGCAAGACGCCGTAAGCCTTGTTCCACGCCCGAATCTGTGATTTCCAAAGACTGGGCCTTCTTGCGGGGGTAATGCTGCATGTGCACCCTGAGGGTCGTATAGCTGTTGCAAGTATTGCCTCCACTACTCGGGAGTGATGTTCCCTGTGGGCTGTACTGGCTTTCTAAGAACCCTTCGCCAGAAGGTCCTGGGGTGACGTTCCAGGAGATAAAACATTTCCCAGGAGAAGGGGAATAAGTTGGCTCGCCATGTGGAGAGGAGCTCATGTTCATGGAGGCAGAATACTTGTTCCAGTCTAAGGGCATGGGACTTTGGGAAATAGAAAGTTTCGACGCAGCCTTAACAACTAAGCATGAAGACTATACAGGGACATTGTGGGTTGATGATGAGAACAAAACCGTCATTGCAGAATTAGTGCTCATGAGGCCATTATCTCAACACAACAAAACTGCCAGTTTATGGTTTGATGGTGGGATCTCAAAAAGGGCTCAAGTGGCAGTTGCTGGGGCAGTTCTTAAGGACTCATGTAAAAGAATAATTGCCCGATCAGGAAAAATTGTTCCTGCAGTAACTTCGAATGTAGCAGAATATGAGGCTCTCCTCATGGGTCTTAATCAAGCAATGGATTTGGGATTTAAGCAACTGCATATTTTTGGAGACTCCATGTTAGTCTGTAAGCAATTGACAGGCGAGTTTCAGACCAAGCATGAGAATATGTGTAGATACAAAAATCTAGCATTGGAAAAATTGAAATATTTTGGACAGTGGAGCATACATCACATTCCTAGAGGGGACAATATGGAAGGTAATTTGGTGTGTAGAGAGACTTTATTCGATTACCTCAAGGAACAGTCCATAGCAGAGGAAGATCTCCCAGAAGATGCCCTAAGACACATGCACCCTATTTTGGTGATAGACACTAGTAAAGAAACAAATGTGCAGCAAGTTTTGGTGACAAAGAATGGGAAGACAAGACAAGTGGCAGTTGGAATGAACATCGGCAGGGAGACCTACAAATTCTGCAAAAGACGTTGAAAGAGATGTCAGACATATTCGCTTGGGATTACGATGAGCGGAAGGAAATACTAACGCATGTCTGTGAGTTTGAGATTAAACTGAAACCAGGGGTAACTCCAGTGGTGCAAAAATTGAGAAGGATAAACCCAGCTTTATTGCCCTTGATACAAGCCGAAATAGAAAAGATGTTGGCTGCTGGTCTTATTGTGGAAATAATAAATTCCACTTGGGTTTCATGCATTGTACCTGTAGACAAGAAAAATGGAAGTTTAAGGATTTGCATAGATTAGCAAGAACTTAACAAGGCAACCCTCAAGGATTTCTATCCATTACCATTTCTCGAAGAGGTCTTGCATGTTGTAGCAAGTAACCAGTATTATTCTTTTTTGGATGGATTTTCGGGCTTTAATCAAATCAGTGTGAAGATGGATGACCAACCAAAAACAGCATTTATTACGCCTTAGGGGACGTTTGCTATGAAAAGGATGCCCCTTGGGCTTATGAATGCACCTTCGACATTCCAGAGGACGATGGACACAGTGTTCAGAATCATGCCTACCAAGAATTTCAGAATATTTCTTGATGATTTGTATTTGGCGACTACAAGAGAAGATCATCTTAACATGATCAGGCAATTGTGCCTTCTGTGCAGGGACTTCAGTATGTGTCTTAACCCTAAGAAATGTATTTTTTGGACCCAAAAGGGATTGTTGCTTGGCCACGAAGTTTCAGCGGGGGGAATTCAGGTGGCAGACGACAAGGTGGCAGCTATCCAGAAGCTTTCACCATCAAGCAATCTGAAGGAAGTAAAACGTTTGATAGGTATGATGAGCTTCTTGAGGTTCCTAATTTTGCACACATTGTCAATCCTATATCAAAACTCACACGAGTAGGGCACGAAAGGCAAGAGCAAATATGTTTCCATTCTCTGGACCCAAGAATGTCAAGAAGCTTTTGAAAGTGTTATTGCGATTCTTAGCCGGGAACCAGCCTTAGGATCTTCAAATATTAAAGAAGAATTCCATGTTTATATCACGATCACCATTAAAGCTATAGGTATAGCTTTAGTACAAGGAAAAAGAGCAATTGCTTATTCTGGGAAACAATGGACCAGCGCAGAAGAAAGATACCCCAAGTACGAGAAATATGTAGCAGGGTTGATACTTGTAGTGGATAAGTACGGCTATTTGTTTTACAATCAAAAGGTTATTGTTTATATGAAACACAACCCTATCAAAATGTTTGTTCAATAAGGGGGAGAAAAAGGACAAACTTTACAGGTGGGCAGTCAAGCTATTAAGGTTTGACCTGCAAGTGGAAACTTTTGATGGTAAGCGAGACCCCAGCCTATACTTGCCTTATGCCTTTTTTCTCATGATATCACTGCAGAGGAGGACGTCCATGAAACAGATTTGAATATAAAATTTTGCAACACTAAATACTGCCAGAAGGTTTGACCAAGAGTGCAGTTAGGAGATTCAAGGAAAAATGTTTAAAGTTTGCCATGTTGGGTGATGTTTTATACAAGAAAGATAGAAATGGGATTTACCTCAGATGCCTAGACGAAGAAGAACAGGAGCTGGTGATGCAGGATTGTCACGAAGGCATCTGCAGAGGGCACTTTTCAGCAGATACCACATCAAAGAAAATACTCGCGCAGGTTACTATTGGCTTACCATGTTCAGAGACTGCTACGAGCACACTAAACGGTGTAAAAAATGCCAGTTGCATGGGAGAAGAACCCTACAACCAGAGTTATTGAAGGGGATCATTTCTCCTGGACCGTTCCAGTGTTGGGGATTAGACTTCATAGGGAAGATAGAGCCACCATCATCTGGGCAACATGCGTACATTCTTGCAGCAACAGATATCTTCACCAAAGGGTGGAAGCTGTACATTATTTACTTCCAGAAGGTGGTGGCTATGGATGAAGCCCGGCTGCCCAACCTTGCTTTGGCAGTGGCGATGGGCCCGCAGCGACTCAAAGCCTGCTGGAAAGACAAGCAAGCCCAGTGGTTCTCGCGATGGAATGTGCGAGCACACGATGTGGACCCGGTGCATACACCGAAGGAACGCTGCCTTGAAGCGATGATTGGATGCTTGCTTCATGGCCAAGCTTTGGGATGCAGAGGCCTGTCACATGTCAAGGTGGCAAATTATCGACAAGCGAGGTTAATCCCATGCTCACGAGGGGCCCACACCACTACCTGCGCACCCATCTACCCATGAAAAAGCGCGGGGTGATTGCTTCCATTCAGACAGTGCACACCACCTCCGCATTGAGACATGGAGATGGATTCGAGGAGCGCCGGGAGGACAGTCTGTCCATCGATCAACAGCGAGGCCATTTGAGGATGAAAGTCACGCCCTCCGGGCTTGTCCGTGTCACGAGTATATCCTGGCTCGGTATGCTCGGTTAGTTGTGCCCCATCGAGGCCCGCGCATGAGCTAATCGAGCCACGGCCTCTGTAGGCTTGTTGGGATCGTACCTCCGTGAGGTAATGGATCTGTGCGGACTTCGGTTATGCCCCCGTCCGACATTAACCTCACCGTGTTTGTGATTATGTATATAATCAGGCGGTATGTCGGCATCCTTATTGCTACTAAGGTTTTTCCTCAAAACCCTTCTGGCGGGGTTTTTAATCCTGGTAGTAATGCGCTTGCTGCTCTCTCTTTGTACTTGGGTCCCATAGGCCAGTTGGTCTCCGTGGATGATAAAATCATATTCTATTCTATTCTTCATATTTACTCACATTTGTTGCAGGTTCGGAGTGCCTCAAAAACTTCTATCAGATAGAGGAAGCCAGTTTACGAATGATACTATGCAAGCATTGACCATGCAACTCAAAGTCAAGCACACCAAGAGTTCCTCTTATTACCCCCAGGGTAATGGACAGGCAGAATCGTCCAACAAGGTTTTGAAAGGCATCCTCAAAAAAACGGTCAACGCATCCCAACGTGATTGGCATTTGCAACTACCCAATGCCCTTTGGGCATTTAGAACCACCCAAAAAATAGCTACAGGGCATACTCCATTTGAATTAGTTTATGGGCTTGAAGCCACTCTTCCAGTTCATATTGAAATTCCAGCTCTCAAGCTAATATATCAGCAATCCATATCAGCAACAGAAGCAGTGGAGAACAGATTGATGCTATTGGAGGCATTAGACGAAGGAAGGGCTTAAGCACTTGAGCAATTCACAGTGCAGAAAAAGAAAGAAGCTGCCACATTCCTGAGGAACAATAGGATACGAAATCAGTTTCAAAAGGAGGAACTTGTGCTTAAGTGGAACAGGGCTCAAGAGAAGATGCCTCCCAAATTTGCACACTTGTGGGAAGGGCCATTTTTTATTCAAGGCAATTCCAGTGCTAACTCTTATTTTCTTACAGATATACAGCTGCACCCACTTCCTCACCCTGTAAATGCTTATCTCCTGAAGAAATACTGGATTTAGAAATATTCAGGGTTGAGGGGACCAGCCCAATGTTTCTTTTGGGCATCATGTTGCCTGGGAATAGGCAACAAAGTCCACCTTACTCATATTTTTTGGGCATGTATCTTTTTATAGGTTTACTTGAAGCTAAGGATGTTGGCGATGCTTGGAGTACGCATTCGAAGTGGCAGATGATGTTTTGAAGACCTGGTGAGTTGGATCACCTTACGAAATTGCCCAGACCATATTCATGGCTGTGGGGGTGCTACCACAACACAGTATACATGCAGGATATCAGCAAAAAAAAAAAAAAAAAAGTTAAGTTACTCTAGGCTCATAGTTGCTAGCCATTTTATTCTATAGTTCAAGTTGTTAAGGCATTATAGACTATTGAAGCAAAAAAAAAAAGGGGGGGGAAAAAGAGAAGAAATGGAAAAGACGAAAAACAACAAAAAAATTAATTAGGGTTAATCAGATTTCGAACTGTTTATTGGAGCTCAGAATTTATTTGCTACCGGATTCGTGGAGGGAAGTTGCACTTGCGGTTATGGAATGCCAGGTATGGCTTGTTTGCATGTGTTTTCAAAAAGGATAAAGGCCAAGAAGCACTCAGCTGGCAGGAGGACGGATATCACAGAGAGTTTTGTTTCCATCAGAAATTGATTGAAATTGTATTGTCGAATTGTAATTTTTGATCATTCTATCCAGGCAAAGTTAATTCCTATGCAACTGATATGTTCTTGATAATCCAAAGTAATTTTCGAATTCATTGAAGGAAGTGAAGTCCATTGCTTTGAATCTGTTTTCAAGAATTGTATTCTTTCTCTATTGTTTTTCATTCCCTTATTTCTATACACTATTGCAAAGCATTATTCCCAGGATTTGAATATCGCTTTTCCGATCCATTTCTCTCCTTTGGAAAAGAGGGAGAGAACTTGGATCTTTTGTGCATTCCACAATTATCTTTATTATCTGACTACAAAAAACATACTTCTTCCTGGAACATTTCTTGCCTTGCAATAGAGGATTGAGATCATTTCTCTTTCCAATCCATTTCTCTTCCTTGAAAAATAGGGAGGGAACTTGAATCTTTCATGCACTCCACAAAGTACATTCCTCATCTGAATATTAAGAATACTTCTTCCTAGATCTTTTCTTGCCTTTTGAAATAGAAGGTTGAAAGTAGTAACACGTCTCATATTGCAATTCTTTCTCTTGAAATAGAGAGAAGGAAGTTTGCCCTTTCTCAAATCTTTGTTTGAAGCAGGGTATTAAAGAGTGGCTAAAATTCGCCAAATGGCTATTCTTTAGACCTTTAGTCAAATTTTGTGGCTAAAGTTAATAAAGATCATTTTTTAAAGAAAAAAATAATTTAGCCATTCCAAAAGGGGAAAAAATTTGGACACCTAGAGTTTAGCCAGGATTGGCTACATCATGGCATACTAAATCGCCTTCTTTGAAGCTGATTATATGCACCCTTATCAATTCTAATAGCCATGTTGAATCCATTCAGGGACCTCTTTAATTTAGGAATCGTCATTAGCTATATCAATCATGCTTTGATGGATATTGAATTTGAATCTATAACTCGTTAAGGTTAAAGATTATAAAGAATGTTATGTAGTGAGCATTTTAAGCTCTAAGTAATAGTGTTTTATTCTTGCAATTGTTAACCTTAAAGGGCTTTATGCAACAAGGTAGCCATATAGATGCATTTGACCCCGAATAAATACGTGTGTTCTCTCAAATGGTATTATTTGCTCCTTATGAATTGTACTTTGAATCCTTTGTTATTGTTTTGTAATGGAAGCATATTGAATCAGTTGTCATTCATGTGATAATGCTCAGAATTTGAAGTTAAATAGTTGCACTTTAGCCACCAACCAAGAAAAATTCGCCAATATAAGAATTTCATTTCATATAAATTTTACATTTTAGCCAAGTGGGAAGATAACTAAAGGGTTTTATATTATCAAATTTCGCTTAATAAAAATTTATCAACTTTTATTTTCAAAGGTTTAGCCAATCTTAATTTGAATAGAAAAACATTTAGGACCCTTAAAATTTACCCTGGTTTGAAGGGTAGAACTAGGCCCTCAAGACTAGTTCTGGAGGTTCTAACTAAAACAGAGTAGTTGCCTCAACAGGGCCAGAAGTTGAGACAACAATTACGTACTGACAATAGTAGGGAATTTACCTCTGCTCAATTCAAGTGCTTTTGTGAAGAGCATGGCCTACCATCACTTATTTCCCTCAGCAAAATGATATTGTTGAGTATCAGGAACATGCGATAATCAATGTTGTTCAATGTATACTTATTCATGTTGGCTTGGATAAGTCATTTTGGGCAGATGCTATGGCTACTGCTGTTTATGTGCAAAATTGAACAGTAACTTCTTCTCTGAAAGGTATAACTCCTTTGCAATTATGGACATGAGTCAAACCAAATGTTCAAAATTTGCGAGTTTTTTGTTGTCTCGCCTATGTTCATATTCCAAAAGAGAAGAGAAAGAAGCTTGATCCGGTTGGCCTCAAAGCCATATTTGTTGGCTATGCTGTGGAGGCACAGGGATACCGACTTTATGATATTGCTACGCGAAGAATCATTACTAGTCGTGATGGAGTGTTTGATGAGTCTACTATGGCTGATATGGTTACTCATCGTCATGACTATAATGTTGTTCTTAGCGATTTTGAGATACTTGATAGCAACCTAATTTCTAATGTGGGTAATGGGTCTTTACATCCTCATGTTGGGAATGAGCTTGTAAATGGGTCTTTACATCCTCATGTTGGGAATGATATGTTGGAAATGAGCTTGTAAATGTGTCTTCACATCCTCATGTTGGGAATGAGTTTGAAGATGGGTTTTACATCCTCATGTTGGGAATGAGCTTGTAAATCCTAATATGGAAGATGTCGAGGCGTTTGTTGGAAAAGGATACTTGCGAGTGCGTCTTACAAGTTTAAGACAAACTTCTAGAGACTGGTATGCCAAAGTTTTCCTATTTTTCTAATGGATTTCTAAGTTTTGCAGATTCCAATGTGTATATAAGACGCTCTCAAGAATATTTTGTGGTGATTGCGCTTTATATGGGTGACACTATTTTGGCAATCAAAAGAAGATTCTCTTCTGCATTTAGACATATTACCAAATCACAAGAATAGATATTAGAAAATTGTAGCACTCGAATTTTTTCCTTTGTGACCACCAAAGGTTTCTTTCATCTGAGAGAGACCAAATTTGCAAGTGGGAGATTATATATGAGTTGCAATATTCGGTCTTCATTCTTAGACACGATATTTTCTATATCTCATTTGGTGAAAGTCGCAGGTGGGGTATTAGCGAAGCTGCCTATATTAGGAAGGCAGCGTGCCTTTATAAAAAGGCAACGTGAGCTCCTTTTATCTTTCACCTTTTTCCTTGTATGTTACCTTTTTATGGTACCTATATATCGTAACACATATCATTCAATATACATGTCTTCTGTTGTGGTGCATACCTCTCTCTCTCGTGCTTTCTTAGTAAACTAGCAAGTTCAACACTGCTTAGATTCAACATTGGACATATCGTTTCTACTTCAGTAGGATACATGAACGCCCTTGCAACCATGTGGGGATCAACTACTCCCCTTAACTCATATGCTCTTTGTGCAATCCAAGCGTAGATACTTTTGCCCAAATGCTACACAGTAGCAAACAATACTCAAGTATTAACTGACACCCAATTTTGGTGCATCTCAGGTGGTGGCTACTTCACTTGTAGTCTCCAGGATTATATTGATTCTCTCAGTTTGTCCATCAGGGTGAAAGCATGTTAGGGCCTACATAAAAAATTACCAAAAAGGTACTTTTCTTACATGTAGGCCCTGACATGCTCTTACCCATCAGTCTGCAGATGATTCCCACTACTCATACGCAACTGCACTTTAACCCTTTCATTAGGTCTCTCCAAAATTGACCTGCGAACTTGGTATCCCTATCACTTACAATAGATAGAAAAAACCCAAATGTCAGAAACACGTACTGCATGTAAGCTGCAGCTACGTCGAATCTCATAGCATCATTCATCCTTTAGAGATATAAACTTAAGATACTTAGTCAAGCAATCAACCACTACTAAGATCTGGGTGTGTTGTTTAGCATTACTGGGATAATGAGACTACAAAGTCCATACTCACACATTCCCACCTTAGATACTGGAATGGGTTGTAACAGGCCCGGGGTCTTGCCATGGTCAATTTTCACAGCTTGACACACCAAACAATGTGAAACCATCTGTTTCACTTGGTCTTGCAAACCCGGCCAATAATATTGCCTTTTAACCAGTTCATAGATTTTCCATTCACCCCCCATGCCCAACTTATGAGGTGGCGTGATGCTCATGAATAGTTGTTTCTCATAATTCTTCGTACAAAGGAACATACACTCTTCCCTTATAGAAGTACATCCCTTCTAGCTCGATCCACTAATCCCCAGTTTTGGTGACTGCAGGGTCTTGTTGATCCTTTGCATACGCATCCCTAATCCTCTAGAAAGGTCATTATCCATGATAACAAAAGCATTCATACGCTTAATCCTTGATAAAGCAACAGTCACTGGGTTATTCCTCCCAGGCGTATGCTCAATACTAAAATGAAATTCATGGAGAAAATTAAGCCATCTAGCCTGCCTAGAGCTAATCTCAGCTTGACTTTGCAAAAAGCTCACGGTTTATGGTCCGTATAGACGACAAAGTTGCGTTGTTCCTTACTTCTACCACTTCTCAAGAAATGCCTCCATGTTTTCAGAGCGTGAACTATTGCTAATAGCTCTTGCTCATATGTTGCATAATCCCGCTCGCAGAATTAAGCTTTCGGCTTTCATAAGCCACTACCCAACCTTGCTGCATTAATGTAGGCCCAACTGCTTGACCACACGCATCGGTATAAACCTCAAAGGATTCATTGAGACGGGGAACCTTTAGCTACTACTTTTGAAAATTTCGGCACAAATTTCTATAGTACGTAGCCAAACCCAGAAAACTTCTCAACTTGGAAACATTTTTAGGTGGTAGCCAGTCTCGCACTGTTTGCACCTTACTGGGATCTGACGACACTCCCTCCTTCGAAAGGATGTGTCCAAGGTATGCAACCCTATGCTTAAGAGAATCACACTTGGATATCTTAGCATAAAGTTTCTAAGTTTGAAGAGTTTGCAATACTTGCTCCAAATGAGCAAAGTGCTCTTCTAACAGTTGTGAGGAACACCTAGACAAACTTATCTAAGTATTTCAATAATACTTGATTCGTCAATCTCATAAAGGTCGCGGGAGCATTTGTGAGACCAAAAGGCATCACTAAGAACTCATAGTGCCCCTGATGAGTTCTAAAGGCCGCCTTAGGTTCATCACCTAATTTGATAATATCCACTAGGTAAATCAATCTTAGTGAACCATTTGGCTCCACCAAGTCTATCTAGAATATCATTTATTCTAGGTAGTGGATATCTATCCTTTATAGTTGCCTTGTTAAGAGCGTGATAGTCTATGCACATTTGCATAGTCTCATTCTTTTTGTTAACTTGCAAAACTGGACTTGCAAGAGGCGACTTACTAGGCTTAATAAATCCCCTTGCAAGCAATTCTTTAAATTGATGCTTAACTTCCTCTAACTCTAGAATCCTAAGACGATATGGAGCACACACCATTGTCTTAACCCCTGGTTCAAGCACAATTTCATGCTCGACTCCCCGAGAAGGTAATGGCCCTTTCGACAACTCTTCCAGAACACGTCTTTAAATCTTTTCAAAAGATTTTGTAATTCTTGATTTGCATTTGAACCTAGTTCAATGCTTACCTCCATAGAATTACAAGATTTAATCATGTCATCATCAGGCATGATATACACTAAGAAAAAGCTATCTTTATTAACTTGAAAATATCGCTTTGCCTCAGTAGCAGACAACAATTTTCTAGGCCCCACATAAGGTAAAGCCATAGAGAGTGATTGTTTTCTTAGGTGAAATTTTGATCATTATAGTGTGGGATGACCATAAAATAATTGACTGACCTTTTTACAACCATTGAATTCCCAGAATCACATCATAGCGGTTTAGCTTAGCAATATCAAAATCAATAACCATAGAAGCAGCAACACGGGTCTCCTTATCCATCAACTTCGACAGAATGCCCCCCCCTTGTTGATGATTGTGCTGAGTCTGGGACCCAGCTGCAATCTCAATAACATAAGGAGGCACCTCGCTTAGGCCTAAGCCCAGCTCTTCTACTACATCTGCAGAAATAAAGTTGCGAGTACTTACAGAATCAATCAAGATAATCAAGTCCTTATCATTGATCCTTCCTAACAATCTTATTATATTATCGGCATAAGCTTGTGTAGGACTTATCATATCCTCTTCATGAGCAATCATCGATAATGATTTCACCTCATTTTTGCCCTTGGAGGTACCTGCTAAAACCTTCTTATCCTTTTGTGGCTTTGTACAATCCCGAGCATAATGCCCCACAATGCTACAGTTATAACATCCCTTGGATGTTTTAGTTTTAGCACTAGCCTCCTTAGACTTATTCATCCGCTTTTCCTTAGCCAGATTTTTCTTTTGCTTTTTGAGAGATGACCCAGTATGAGAGGCATCCCCGGTCTGCTTTGCCTTCCATTCAGCAATTCGTTAGGCTTTACGAGATTCCTCCCTACCAACCAGCTTCCTAGCCAGTTCTACCACAAGCTCAAAGCTTGCAGGTTCAGCTTGAAGCATATGCTTTTGGATATTGGCATCCTTTAACCCATTCACAAAATGATCAAACCTCATTCCAATTGTCAATTATAGCAAACGCGAGAACAATGATCGTAGTTCTGCGAGAGCTGTTGGATAGGCATATTCACCCCTTATTCTTTAATCTACACCGTACACAAAGTTCCTCGTTTGTGGGGTATGGATGTATGGAATTTGCTATACTGTATAACAAGATTTGCAAAATACTATAAGATTTGAGGTAATATACTATATGGTGTTGGTTTTGTACGTGCAAAACATAATTATAGGGGCTCTCGCTGCCCTACGTCACCCCCCGTGTGAATATGCACCCAAACCAAAGGGGGTTTAAGGGGGAATTTAATTTTAAGGTGTGTAATGTAATGGTTTGTGTTATAGCTAAAAAAAATTTTTGCCCCTTCGGGGCCAAAAACAAACAACATTACATTACACTTGGATGAGTTGAATTACACTTGGATGAGTTGATGTTATGTTGTGTAATTAATAAAATGTCGGATGTAAAACATGTAGCAATATCTAGCATTATAACAAATAAAAACAAATAGTAATATGAAGCATAAGTAACAAACTATAATATTATACCATAATGTAATTTTATTGAACACGCTTTAAGAACATATTATTTATGAATTTATTTAGTCATTGGAGATAATAAAAGTAGTATATCAATTTACAAGCATTCAATATGGATAGTGACTTCGTTGATTTGGGCCTCTTCACACCGCGACATTTTCTTGTGTAGGGTGATTTATCATCACGTGATGCCTTCCACTGCATGACTCCGTTAAGTGATGTTGAGCACGGGCCTCAAATCTTTTAGTGCCATTATCTGCCTCATTGTAATATGTAGATGTAATATCTAGCATTAAAAAAAAACACAATTGTTAATAACTAATATCTAACATTATAACAAATATCTAGCATTGCAATGGTAGTAATAATACGAGTAATACAAACTTGTAATATCTTGCTAGATTTTGTAGCGTTTTATTTTTCCATACAAACTTAAAAAATGGGCATAATGCTAGATATTGAAAGGAAGGGCGAGATTTTAAATTCTAAAGGTGAATAGTTAAGAAAGCAAAGGCCAGGAAGCATGGGTTTTTCGAAACAGCCAGATATTATTAGGGCACGGTTAGGGTTTACGGCAGCATCTTACAAGGAGGCATGGAAGAGAAAAAAGAATGAAGGTCTTGTGCAAACAGAAGATTTTGTGTCTCTGAAGCACTTCAAGCCCATGTTTCGCATTTCCAGGCAAGCTCTGCAAACCCCTTAATAGTGCAAGCTTGGCAAATCTGGTTTTTCAGCAAACTCTCTGCAATTTTTATGCATCCATTTTTAAATATAAGGCCGATATAGCAAATACTTCACTTTTAGAACATGCATACAGATCGGAAGTTAAAGGCATGCACATCTGTGGCAAATAGAAGTTGAAAATCCGATCAAATAGGATGATCCGAAAAATAATCTAACTCGATGTTGGTAGATATTGAAAACAAATGATCTTTGCATGCTAGACCACGTGGTTTTGGAGGGTTTACGAGAAAATACTTCAGCAGATCCGCTATGGCGGCCGTTTTACGAGGGCATATTCTGCTACTTAACAAAATGAAGTTATGGCTCCAGTTTCGGCCTGAGGGGCGAATGGTTTTCAGACATAAAGGATAAAACTGCAAGACGTGGCTATGACGGCCTAAGATATGCAGATTCTGCCCTTAACAAAGTGAAGTGATGGCTCCAGTTTCGGCCTGAGGGGCCAATGCTTTTCAGAGGTAAATTTCAGGAAGATAAACTTAGGGAAAACCTGCAAGATCTGGCTATGGCGCCCAATTTCTGTCAGGCAGATTCTGCTCCAACTCCAACTTTTTTTGTGCATGCTACATATTTGTATGCAGGTTTCGGAATTCCAATGTCTAGCAAAAGCAACACCAAATAAAACAACACCAAACCTGAAATCTCAATAAGATGAACATTTGCCATCAAAGATCACAAAATAACGCTTCTTCGCCATAACCATGGTAGATATTCCAAATACGATAAAAACAACAAACATTGTTAGCAAACGAAAAAGCAATATCTAGCATACCAAATCTGTTGAATGAAGACAGAGCAAGCCGGATGAACAGGACGTATCGACAACAACACCACCAAAACTTTTCAGAGAAAGAACTTTTCTAGTTTCATGCATATGAATGAAGAGGTCCAAATAACAACCGTTAGATTGCTGAAGCTAATCCAGATCAACGCTCCAAAAGAGGCGCACTCTAGAAATACTATTTAGTATCGCCCAATGAATACAACACTAAAATCATAGGAAAACCATGCCAAAAAGCGTATAAAATCACAAAAAAAACCCCCTGTTATAATGCTACATATTCTTGCAGGGTCCCAGTCTGTACAGTTTCTTTCAATTGTATCAAGGCATGCCACTGGTCATAATGGGGAGCATACTCTTGCCTGAATAGTTTGCAAAATTCAGACCGTGCGTAGCTTCCGTCCATCTTCAATATAGATATTCCACCATTCGGTCGCCCGACCCTTAAGCTTCAATGTGGCATACAATAAACGAGTAGGCTCGCTTTTCTTTGTTGCTGCAAAATAAAGCTTCATTTAGTTAAACCAAAGCATAGCTTGCTCCGGAGTAACATCCTTCCCATAGAAATCTGGCATTTTAACCTGTTCAAGAGGCTTGATCTCTTCTTCTGATAATTCTCCCAGAGAATCTTCAGATGGGTTAGTACCTTCATGATTCTATATGTTTATCTGAGGGATCTCAGCTGCAATTCCAAGTTGCTTGCTATTAACCCTCCAACAGCATCATTTCTAGGTTCTCAACCCCAAGGCTACGGCAACTTGATGAAGTACCTTTGGCAGGGCCTGAAGGCTCTAACCAGGATCTATCACGAAACAGGGAGGGAAAAGATCCCAAAAGCGTAGATGGTGACAAAGGAAAGGAAAAGAGTAAGAGAGAGCCATGAAGAACCGAGAAAAATTAATTTGCGACCCCAAACCTCCAAACAACGATTTCAAGATCCCAAAAGACTTCTGCAGGTCGAAGATCGAAAAAAGACGCCCAACGATAAATTGGTTCAACCCCGAATTCCACAGGGATGTCGAGGAGGAACAAATTTCTTTGATATCTGTTACCCCTGCCAGATATGGTTGAGAGTTGTGAGTCGCTACTTTTAGAGAGACAATTCTATCAACGCCACGGGATGCGAGGAAGAAGTTGTTGAAGAAATCAAGATCTAACCTCGCAAAACCTATTCTAGAGCGAGCTTCTACTGCTAAACTAATAAGATTTTCTATGGCAAAGATAGTAGCATCGTGATCGATAGGAGGGACAATAAACCCCAACCCTTGGAGAATAGCATCAAGCAGAATCTCATCCATCGTAAATGAGTGGTGCACCTTGTTCTCAGCTACCGGTGAAAGGCTCATAAGGTCCTTATGTGGTCGTCTGATCTCCTGTTTTTGCTGTACTAAACTTGCAGCAGGACGACTTTAACAGGGGCATCCAGAAATCATTTTTCCCTTCTGGCCTGGTCAATAGCTTTTCAAGGACAAATCTGCCTCTCTCTAGACCAAATCGACCTCCAAAGACCTTTTTCGATGGCTTTGCTCTACAATCATCTTCATTGCAGACCCAAATCTCGGTGGCAGCCCATAATCTCTTAGATCAACCTTACCTGGGTTCAGATCCAACAACAGAAGAGCTAAAAAATGGAGCTGGGGCAAAGAAAAAGAGCGGAGCTGGCAAAAGCTATGGCAAAAGGGAGCTCCGGTATAACCTTAGATTTGTGACAGACCTGTTTGCTGCTGCTCAAAAAATCTATTTCATTTGAAAAAAGAACTTCCAAATCTTGTCTTCAAAAAGAACGTCCAATTGCTAGAAAAAAACATCTATTTTGTATTAAAAAAAATTCAACCAAGGAATTTGTAAAAAGCATTTGCAAATGTAATCGAACAACGAGTGATGATGGGTTGGATGCCTCTCTATGCCACATGCAGAACAATTGCTACAAAGGAGAGCTTTACGATTGGTCCCATCAGAGACACTTGTTCAGGCTTTTGGTATAACCAGTTCTTTTATATATATGGAATGGAAGTATAGGCCGTGATATGAGTTGCCACTTGGAAAGATTTAGACCAATCCTTCTGCCTAAGCCAACATGTGGTAATCTGTCGTCTTTCCGCCCATTGCATATCGTTTTTATTTTTTTTCGCCAAATTGCAATCGTGAGAGTTTCAGACGACTTTTGACCTAAAGATTCTGCTTCACATACCATTCATGTCTGCACTGTCACATATGACACTCCGACCTTTGGAGATCTGCAACAGAGTTCCATACTGCTGCCCATGCTAAGCTCATATTTATGGCTTGTTTGAAGGCATCCTCTGCATTTTTATCAGCAATTCATTTGTACTCAAAATATGATTCAAAGAATAACATGCTCTTACCAATTGCTTGCGCTCTTGGCACTTGTATTTGCTTATTCCTCCATGCTTCATTACTTTGCAAGCTTTATTATTCAAATTTCAAGAATGCGCTATGAAAGCCTTGAGGTGGAACAAACATCGCCATCTTCTTTCTTCGATAATGGTTCTTTTCCTCTGCCTTCGTGATATGGAAGGATGATGTTCTGCACAACATTCTTGACATGTCGAACTATTGGGCAGGAATCTTATAATGAAATTCCAAGGAATCATCCTACAACAATTATATATGTTAAAGGAAACGCTATAAGATTGGGACCCATCATTTAATTAGAAGTGCCTTATGGTTCCATAGCCAAGTTGAAGGTAGTATTTAGCTTGCATGAATGACAATGGTTAGGCCTATAAGAACCTTGGATCTACTAACAAGTTTGAATATTCCTTTTATTTTCTAAATGCACATCTTAGTAGTCAAACAATATCACTACTGCCACGTGCGTTGCATGTGTAGTTAAAATGTCAACCATGCACCTAGGCTCACATGAATGTTGTAGAATAGTCAAGACATGCCATTACACACCATCACTAGGCATATAATGGTGTGCTCAGAGCCTGGGTAGACAGAAAGAAAGGGCTGAAAATAGATCTACCCTTAATGTGGTGTCGTGGGAGAATAATAACCATTTGAGGTTCCAAAGGATGGAATGTCCAACCGTTAAGATTGCGCCACATCACCACACGAAAGGAAGTGTATTCAATATCATGCATTTTGCATGAAATTTGGCAGCTACGTTGAGGCACATGTTGATTGATGAAGGGATAACGAGGGCATGTGCGCAAAAGTATGGTGGCATGGAATGTGGGAAGCCGATTCCAGGGGCCCTGGGACCGGCGGGAGCCGGGAGCGGGTGTGGAATCGGCGACCCACTTCCAGGCCGCCACAACATGGCAACTGGGAGGATTGCTTGATTTTTACCTGCAGCTGACTTCTTGAGCGGAATTGTTCTGCCGCTTTCTATTCCGGAGGCGGAATCACCGACCCAGTTGCCATGTTGTGTTAGGACGAGGTAGGGCCTCGGAATGAAAACAAAAGGTGAGGAATGGACGCACCACAAATATCAAGTAAGTTGCCGACTATTGAACGGGGTAGATTGACCTGGAAGGCATTGGAAGGCTGAGATCGAGTTGTTCAGGTTGCAACGATGCTTGGCATATCCTTTGCTTATCACCCACTTACCCTTAATATTATCCACGTGTAAAACTCAGAAGAATTTTGGACCTTATTAAGGCCCTAGTCTAAAGCGCAGCTCCCAGCAAGGTTCGTTTTAGACCGGACAGGCCGTTTTTACGCCTGCTACCTAACACGTCCCTCGCTTTTCATTTCGCATTCTTCAACGCCGGAGCCACCAAGCGTCGGAGCTGCCTCTCCATAGCCGGTTTATCCTTCTCAGCGAGGCGCTGCCTCTCGCCGGTAAGCCTACACTTTCTCATTGTTCTCTTTTATAAAATTTGCGTTCTTTTTTAGAAGCTTACTTCTTCCTTTTTGCTCATTTTCTTCAGTTTTTCTACTTTCTCATGTTTTTCTGCCTCATTATGTAATTCCGCTTCGTTTCTGTCGCCTAACATGCGAGTTCGGATAATTTCTGTTAACATTTGCCTGGTCAACGGCTTTACAGGCATTTGCGGTTAAGATTCTGGGCTTTATAAACAAAAAGAATATAGAACCAGGTATGAAGCCCATTTAAGCTTCACAAAAACGTCTTATATTTCTGATAAGAGTCTAATTTAGCACATCTCAACAAGTCTAGCTCTTTCTCAGTCATTGAGAAGGAGGTAACTTAGTATCACGCAAAAACCTTGCGCGATACTATGTTCTTATACTTCCTATTTCGTTTCCCTGCTTTTGTCTAAGCTTTACATAAGAAGGCTTTCTTTACACTACAAGAAGTTGACACTTTGTTTCGTTGCGGGATGGTTTATGGCTATGGGGGGGTATATCAGGTTGTCTAGCGCGCCAGCATGGAAGTTGACCAGGGTTACTCAAACGGAGGCATGAATGCAGTGTATCTTTCAAGCCTTTTTGGCAAGGAAGATGCAAGAAGCCATAAGTGTCACCATAGCTGCCAAGTTGAGCACATTTGGGCTAATCTTTACCGGTGTGTAACGACCGGCAACATGCATGTCTGTGATAAGAACTGTAATCAGAGGATTCTGTATGATAATTATAGCAGTATTTGCAAAGTGAGCGGCCAGATCTTTCCCTTGTCAGCTGCTGAGCAGGAAGCAACCAGAGGTGTCCGAAGAAAGCGTGGTCCAGATGCCTATGAAACAGGCGTCTTTAAGCGCAGATGTGAACCTCCTAGTCGTCAGTCTTGCTTTGAGTCTATGTTTCAGATCATTGTCCCTCCAGGCCAGTGTGGTTCTGGACAGAGTGCAATGGACTTGAGCTAATATTTTGGAGCCATTTTGTCATCTAAACTGAGATATCTAAATGTGCTTATTTAGTTCCCATGTTAGCCTCCTTAATGTTGGAGGTTTTAACATAAACCTTGACATGTAATCGTTTAAATTTTACAGTCTCCACTCAAGTGAAACTTGTGGAGTGAGATAACTGATATGACATGTTATTGTTCCTAGTAATTTTGTGGCTCTCTAATACCTTTCTTGCTCAGATGATTTCTAACCAGTTGCTTGTTGAGCCACATGTTTTTTGCCCATTGCTTAAGCAGATGCCTATTTGGCACCTAGTTTTATTTTGCTACTGCAGCATTGTTTACTGAACCTTGTTTGCCTGTTGTGATGCAGGAGTTGCCATTGCCATGTTGGCTTGGTGAAGTGTCTTTTTTTTATTTTTGTTTGAGGTTTTGTTTGACGAACTTGAATTTGTTCATTTTCTGATCGTGTGCTAATCTTATCTACAGGAGAGGCAGCTGAATATTGATTCGATTACGGATCCTTTTTCTGGTATTTAGTGGGGAAGTCTCATCATCAGATCAATTTCCTCAAATCAGAAGTAACTGGATCTGTTTATTTCAAGCTGCTTTTTCTTTCAAAAATTGAATTCACCAGGGAAAGCAATTTGCTTCTGCTACAGGTTAGTGCAACAGTTTACGTTGTTTTTTTCTGTGCAGTGCAACATCCTCTCTTGCTTTGCTGAATTAAATCTTGTCTTTTCAGATATGTGAGGATCCTGCAAAGCTCTATTTGGGAGAACTGATTGCAGCCTTCTCACTGGGGTCAGAATATTTTTGACAATGAGAATGTCAAGGTGAATGTGCTTTTCATCAGGCTTAGAGTATATTTGGCAAGGCAGTGGTTTCTATATATTGGGCAAATCGTCACCATTATAAACTCGTTAGAAGTTGGAGTACATAGGCGTCATTTCTACAGTCATGTTTTAAGACTCAAGATAAGTGGCCCATTTTGGGTAGACGAGATTAAGTGCGATAGCAACTTGGGCTGTTCATTAGTGCAATTATGTTTGGTCCTGTGATTTCCTGCACCTGGCTTCTTAAGCCAGCAAAATATAAAAAGGATTTCTTACCTTTCTTTCTCCTAAACTAGGTACGTTGATTTTTGAATTTGATTTTTGAAGGTATCAAAAAGAGATCCATTTCAAAATGCAAGGTTGTTTTAATTGGAGTGAATTATTAGATCTTAGCTTTGAGAATCCGCACATGAACGCTCAAACTGTGCAAGGTGCTGTTAGGACGATGGGTTATCGTGAAGTTGTTTAACACCAAATAGCATATACTAAAAATATCATATTCAAGGATTCTTTGGAGGACTAAAATTGAACCAGCATTTGGGGGGTCACCAATAGTATGGGCCAATTGTAGACCATGAAAAATAGACAAAAGTGGACTATGGGCCAATTGTGACCATGGAAAATAGTTTAAATTTACCAATGAAATGGATAAAAAAATGGGGTCTATAGTTTGCCGCGGATCAAGAGGTTAAGACTGATTTTGGTATTGTATTGAAAATGGTATGTTTGGCCATGTAAGAGGAGCTTATTTATTATGGGATTTTTTTATGCCTGTGTGCCAAAGGTGCTATTTTGGAAGTGACCTTTTTCTGGACGAGCTTTTTGTGAGCAAAAGTATCTGGTCAACTCTGTGCATGAGAGAGGATCGGATGTGGATCAGCCACATGCCCCGAACAGGCAGAGGCTAGATCGCACTTTAGATTGGGAAAGTGATGAGATTTTCGTGGGGAGCCAATGTGCGGGTGACAGCATGGGATGTGGATCAACCACATGCCCGGAACTGTCTTTCGGATTATTGCATGGCTGGTGCCATCGCTTGGAGGAGTTGCATAATCCTTGCATGCTTGCTGCCATAGGTTAGAGGAGCTCCAGAATTGTTGGCGAGGTGATGAGTTCAGAATTTGTGGTGAGGTAGCCAGCGCCATCAAGTATCCAGCATGGATGCTGTTGGTAAGCGTGCTTCCCTTTAATTTGATTTGTGTGCGTGCAGGAGGACTTGCTCATCTCAGCAGAGCAGGATTATGAAGGCTGTAGGAGGATGCATCTGAGAAGGGGGGCTCGATTGAAAGGGTGTATAAGATGGTAGAGCAGAGGGCTTTGCTGGAGAATCATGCTTGCAAATGTTGCAAGCATGGAGATGGTGGCCCTGAATTTCATTGCTTGGATGCCGTGGGGCATCCACCGGAGTGCAGCAATGTTGGGGAGGTAAGGACTGCGAGGAGTGTGAGATGCAGCCCATGTACCCATTGTTTTCAGCCCATGTACCCATTGTCATCTCAGCCCATGTACCCATTGTTTTCGAGGATCGCATAGGCGTAATTGTTCCAGAAATATTGATGGCTCGTGCTAGGAAGGAGTGTGGAAGGAGGGGAAGGGGTAGGGGTGGCAGTCGAGGAGGGGGTGGTGGTCGAGGGGATGGTGGTTGCTCAGTGGCCGGGAAAGCGAAAATCGCTCCCTCTATTACCGGCGCTGCTATCGGCTCCCCAAACTGACTAGAGCAACCAAGAGGATTCGCTTGGATGAATCCTCCAAGCCATAGGAAGATTCACTTAAGTAAGTGAATCCTCCAATCCAATCACCCTAAAAAGCCTTGCAGCAGGCCTATAAAGTCAATCAAAGCATGCAGCAGGCCTACAAAGTGACACCTCTGCCACTAGGAGGATTCGCTTGAGGGAATCCAAGCCAAGGAAGATTCGCTTATGTGAATCTTGAAGATTCGTTTGAGTGAATCCTCCTTGGCCGCTCTAGTCAATTTCAGGAGCCAATAGAGTGGGCGCTCCATTACTGAATCTGGGGGGAAGGATGGCGTGGAAGAGGAAGAGGCATGCATGAATATGAGAACCAGCAGGGGTGGAGCGTGGAAACGCGGACATGGCAGAGGCAGGAGAATTCCAAGTTTCATAGAAGAGCATGTTGGAATAGACATCGGTGGTGGAACTGGGGAGGAGGCTGTAGATTTGCCCTTCCTCCTGGATGCATCCGTGACGATAGTATTTGGCAGATGCGATGTCCTTGAAGCATTATACGATAGGATGATCTTGTTTCTGAGGGAAAACTGCAAGGCGGGACTGGTGGCATTGGAGAGGGGATGACCCCTTGACCATCTTCACATTCAGGCTGTGATGCAGTCAGATGCAAAGACACCATTGAGTCTTAATATCAGAATTAAGAATTTCCTTGGATGGAATACATCGAAGCCTGTGGGAGCGATGATCTTGTGCAAAGCTCTAAGAGGAAGCAAGTTACATTGCTTCGAAGGGGTTGTAGGGTTATTGTTTAAAGGATCTCGGTAAATTGCACTTTAAGGCCCATCTGCATAACGTATCTACGGAGCAGATTAACATCGGGAAGGAGCTCTATGCGTTATACAGTGCTGGGGAGGTGAAGCACATGATTATCCTTGATAATCGAAACTTGATGACCAAGGTTCTGCTGTATGTATTGTACCATGCCGGCAGGTTCAGAACAACATCCCTTCTTCACACTATTAAATGCATGATGCGAACCAGTAAATCAGGCTTGCAAGCTCTTGGGTCCTACCTAATAATTCTGCATACATGTCATTGGAGAGAGTACAAGCCGCGTGGCATATTATGTAAGCTCCACAGCGTTGTAGCTACAAGGATATACGCATGGCGTTGTTTGGTAGCCAACTAGGCGTGGTTCCCATAGAGCATGCTGGGAAGAGGAGGAAACGGTTCTGGGATGCTGCTGGCATATTTGAGGATGGAGATGAGAGCATTGAGAGGGGAGTAGTGGTGATGAGTCTGTATATGCCAATAGTGGAGTGCAACCATCATCCCCAAAAGCTGCAGATCTTTATGCTGAATTTATTCCCCTTGATATTCATGACGATGAGTTTGATGTAGCTTGACATAGTCTGATGTAGCGATCTAACTTGACAGTATGATTTTATGTATGTGGAGTTGTCTAACGTCTTATTCTTCTTACATGACATGATAATAGGATGCGAACGCATCATGGTGGCGAGCGTGAGGTGATTGTCATTAGTGATAGCTCGCAGGAGGTGGACTCTATGGATCAGTCAGTTGTGGAATCTAGCGTTAGGAAAGAAGAGCATAATTTTGTGCAGGATTTGAGGGATGCTGAAGAGGTTGTAAGGAGTGTATGTTGAGCAGTGAACCATTTGTGCATGGCACTTGCAAGCACCTTGGAGCAGATTGAGAGTACCATGGACGTGGGGGAGCAGTGTGGTATGGACTCCGTTGTGTTTGAGACTGGGATACTGCGATCCCATTTAAACCTTTGTAGGGCGTTGCTCATAAGGGAATTGTGGGAGTTGGAGATGATGAGGAGTCATCATGACACACAGTTTGCTGGCTCAGCGAGGAGGAACGCACTGAATCATTTATTGTAGTGGAGTGCGGATTATATATAGTAGTGTTCTTTCAAGTGTATGTGGATAATGTTGGTTGAGGCTTGCAAATGTGGAAATTGCTAGCTGAAAACGTTTGTGTGGATTGTCTTGTATGTGGAAAATTAATATGAATATTTTCAACCATAGTTGTCAATGTGCACCATTGAAATGTTGTTTGTGTTTTTCATTGTAAATGATTGGAGCCATCGATCTGGCACAAATCCTAGAATATCTTGCTGATCAACGGTGCACAATGAAACTTAAAAGGCTCACGATAATACTTGAATATAATGACACGATTGTTGAAGCAACATAACTCAATTTTCAATGAAATGGATAAAAAAGTGGGCTCAATAATAATCATCGAATCTTGATCCACTCTCGAGGCTTGTATGATTTTTGGTATGTTTACATAAATACATTTCATGCCGCCATAGGGTTAGATTTTATCCAATTTTTTGCCATAAAATTAAAGTTTGGTTAGGGTCAATTCTGGCTTATAAGCCACTAAGATGTTGCCATATGGCATCTCTTCTTTCCCAAAATCTCGTTCTTGTTTGCATTCTAAATTTTTTACTTGACAGTCTAGTATTTCGCCTGCATTTTGGAATTTTTCCTTGCATTTTGAGAATTTAATTGCATTCTGTGATTCTTGCATTCTAAAAGTTTACTTGGATTATGACTCGGTATCTACTTTCACATTTCAAATTTAGTGGCCAGGAAAAATAGCTTTGTCTTTGCTTTAAACTACATAGCCATTGCACAAATCAACATTGATAAATGCCCTAAAATCTGCAGGCAAAACAAGAAATGCCAAGAATAATATCTGCATAGGCTGAGGAAAGAGAATGGATGCTAAACATAGGCTAAAAAGACAAAAGATACTCATCCACTATTCACTAGGAGACGAAATACATAGTAAAAACACATTCGTCATTTACCAGGGACCAAAATATCAAGTCCTCACCTTCGAAGGCTGCTAGGTCTTTCTCAGCATAAACAACGAGGGTAATCTACAACCAAGAACAGATTTGCGAATAAATAAAACATAAATAAGCAAAACAAGCTAGCAGTGCTGTAGCAGGAGCAAGACGCCATCAATGGAGTTGGGGCGCTGTAACCAAGCATGGTGCCATCACAAACCATAGACCTAGCAGGGCGCAGCATCACGAACTAAAGTTGGGGTGCCATACTCGGAGCAGGGCAGCCAGAATTGAACCTGACCAATCTTCATATTTTAACAATGTCCTTTTATTTTTTTATTTTTTTTTGAAGACACGGAAGTTTTTGTATTCATATGATATAACTTTACAGCACAAAAAAACCCTGAAGATTCAGGGAAAAAGATAAGAAACTGTTCTCAGAATATACAATAAATGAAAAAAGTAGAGTACTCATCATGGAGTTGTTCAACATCTTCTTTGGGTCAGCTTACTATAGGGAACAACCTTCTTCTGCTGAACCAAATACTATAGGACCTTCTCCATAAATTTCCACCACTAATCCACTTACTTGCTCAATCGCAATGACTTACATTACCCTTATTGGCCAGTTTGGATTAAGCGCAAAAGTAATAATTCCCGATATTCTTCTTGAGACTAGTAGGATAAATTGGACCAAAACCTGAATAGAAAAGAAGGACATATAGCCAAGTAATTGCCCAAACCTTATGCCCAAAGAGAACGATTCCCATTGTAGAGGTAGCAGAGCTCCTAGCTCCCCATGCTTCTAAATCCATTAAAATCCAACTAGACCTCTAAGCCTAGCCCTAGAAGATGATCCAAAAGATGGTGCATTGTTGGAGAAACCTCTAGGTCATCATGCTTCCATACAGTGAAGATTCAAGAACTAGCGGTCTACATAACCCTTCATCGAAAAGTGAAATCCAAGGTCTCCCCGAAACTTGAATTTCAAGATTTTTAATCTGATTTACCCTCGACCACATCTACTTGAGAGACACATGGAAATTCCCATATATACATAGAACATTAAAGAGAAAGTAATAATATATGGAATAGGTCACCACACTATTCCCCGGCTCGCCACCTTCTTTTATGAATCTGATTCTCTGCCTCCAAGCGGCCTAACCAATCAACAATCTAGATAATAGCAGAAGATTACTGAGGCTGAAACAATTATCTTGAAGCTAGTTAGGCTTAGAACAAGCCCAACCCACCGTGACTACTCTCGAGCCCAAATCTTAAATTATCAACCGTAATAAGACAAAAAACATTCTCGCCATAATTTTCAAAAACCGACTAATCACACCGCCATGGCTACGAAAAGAAACAAACCCCCTTTGCTTCCATCTACCTGGTCTATGTACTTCTGCTAGTAAGAAATGGGAAAAAAGAAAGAACTTTCCTGCCAGATTATATTTCGAAAGATTTAAATTGGATCACCTGGGTGAAAGCCATGGATCCTTGCTTGTGAATCAAAGCAGAAGAAGTCCTTTCGCCTGGCCACAAAATAAAATCCTTGCCCTAAGCCAATGTCCTTTTATAAGACATTTCGGCGTGTCAGCCACACCTTCGCATTTACGCACGTCAGCGTGGCTTCGACGCCAGAATTAACTGTAAAAAGACATTCTTATATACGTAAATGTTCAGGTAATACCTTACCTAGTAAAATTATTTTAGTCTTTGATTGGGAGAATCCATATTATATTCTACATGGAAGGCTATCAAGCTTTTAAGAAAGATAGATAGATATTATTTCATGCAAGTATCAATGCTCAAAACCGAGAATTCAATATGTAGTAAAATAACAGGAGGTTCCAGGGGATTTGATATGGATGCAATTTCTGAAACCATAGGCTATATATCCCTAAAACAATTGAATAGGTTGTTATAAATAAAAAACTAGATTCAAGATAAAAAATAATCACATTAGCTCACTAAGTACATTGGTTAAAGTAGTCTTATTAGGACATTGAGTTATTTTGCTAGAGGTTCGAACCCCCGTATTTCATATTCTAAAATCTCAGGCAAAGCTGTATAGAGGTTCGATATTCCCTCAAAACCTTAGGCAAAATCGTATTTCATATTTCAAAATCATAGGCGCCTCCAATCATAAATGACTATAAGCGAAACGAGAGGTGCCCAGAGGCCCCAACATACGATCTGGATCGTAGAATCGACGAATCTGATGACTGTGGTAGTCCAGGATGCACCTCATTTAGAATATGTAGCAAAATAACATAGTACTAGAAACGTGTGCCCGGCGATGCCGGGCATTAATCTTGGATGTGTGAAATTGGTACACGTAATGGATTTTATGGATGGAATAAGAAGTTGGTAAATATAATCATGTCTGAAGAGGTATTGGAGTGCCAGGTGTTAAGGGTTTGGGGTTGTTAGCATTAGCCTTGACAATGTAAAATAACAGCATGCATTGTGGGTAAATATAATGGAACGGATTGATATTTTTTATAGTTTAGGGTTTTGTCGAAAATTGCAATTGTTAATCAAGACAATTGAGATTGGAGTGTAGTTGAATAGTCGACGTTAGATGTATTGGAAGTTATGTTTTTTGTGACTTCATAGTAGTCTAGTCTAGTGATAATTGTGAACCCAAGGTGATAGTAATGCGTGTATGCATGCATAACCGTTGAGCAAACTATTCGGGTGGACGCAAGCGAACATTAACATGATGCTAGTCAAATTTATTCTAGATGGATATTAACCTGCCACTAAGGCTATTAAAAAAATGAGCTTCAAAACATGGTAAGGAGAAGATAAAGCCTACGCATGGCATTAGTTTAGATGCATGGAATAGCTGAGATAACAGAATGTAGAGGTTGGAATAGGATGGGGTAGGGTGAAAGGTGGTGCATTGCAAAGGATGAAGGGGAATTGGTTCATGTTCATGCCGAGCATTAGCCATGGATATGAAACAGATAGATGAATAGAAAGGGTTGAGCCAGATGAGATGGGATGAAATGGATGTGGGGCATGTATAAATTGTAGTGCATGTGTGAAATGGGATACTTGCACTTTAATTTCAGATCATCATTACTGGTACTTGCAAGAAATATTTGACCACATGTTAAGGATTCTTAGCCTTATCAATAGCCTAAGAATTATGCATTTTGCTCTGCCCAAGTGACCAAACACTCGCAGTCTTTTAATCAGCTTCTTTTTCCCTAGTGAGAATCAAGCAAACAAAGACACCATTAGCCTGAAGGATGGATGCTTGTTGCAAGTGATCCACGAAACCAAAAGCCATAATATTTGCAAAAAAACATCTAATACATATTTTATTTCTAAAACTGCACTTATTTAGAAGATCTTCTGTTTATGCCGACGACAATAGATAGATAGATAAATAGATTGTGATTCCTAGCATTTATCTAAGCATTATTCAGTGACTAAATTGTGGTTGGTATTTCTATAACTTCATTGCAATTATTATGAGGGCAATCCCTAGGTAACATCTTTATGCTTATCATGAACAAACATTCTTCTAACAAAAATAGATGATTCTTGCTATCTTCCAAGTCAAAAAAACATTTCACTCTTGTTTTGCCACTGACAAATAAGAGTACTTGAGAACAGGAGCTAGTAGTTTTTCGTTTCCATGATTACTTGACAATAGGAGTTTTTAATTCAAGTCACAATGGAATTCTGGCCACGAAAACAAAATGCCATATTGAACAACGTGGTATTTTCAATTAGACCGAATTACGGTAAATACCTTGCCATGTGGCAATCCCAGATCCGAAATCGGCCTTTTAGAGAACTAACAATGTTTCCTTGCCAGATAGAACCTTCCCGGTGCAATAAAAACAATCTGCAATGCTTGCATACGATTTGATGCAAGTAGGAGAAGGAACCAATTAAAGGAGTAGATGAATAGCCAAAATATATAGTTGGACAAAATAAAGAAATTCAAAATCTGTAAATACTCATTTACATGTCAAAACCAAAGATAGTTGCTACCAATTGTGAAGAATAATCATAATTTCAACTGTTCAATTTATTACGATAAACTTGGAGAGCCAGCCTTGATGAAGTCCAGTCCAACAGTTATGCCTTCATAGCAAAGGCATCCATCTAGATTGGGCAGCATGCCATTGTTAATTTGATGTCCACTTTCCTCAAGCTAGAGATGCTGAAAAAATTCCATATAAATGGCCAGTTCTTTAAGAACACAATCTAATCAGAGAACTCACAATAGAAGAGTCCACTGATCAGACAAAAGAAAATTCAGTTATGTGCAGTTGGCATGGGAGGATCAATTTCTAGAACTTAATTTAAAGCTTGTGCAGTAATATGGAGGCCAGAGAATGCAATTTATGAAAGAATTATGAACAGAAAATTCAAGTTGTTAAGTTGCGTATTACCTAATGGAGAAAATAGGCTGGCCATGTCAATCTTTGAAGCAACACCTGTGAAAGCAAATGCTGGATCACAGCTTTCTGGAAAAGAAAATTAGAAGAACTTAATGTAAATCATGCCACAATTTACAACAGAGATCCTATGTACATGTAGATTCAAAATATTAATTCAACGATGTATTTGTGAGGTGTTGAATCCCAACCCTGCAAATAGTGAATATGCTAACAGCAGTGGGCAAGTGGGCAGGGCCTTTTGGGGCACATCTTGATTCTAGAATTGGTGGATAACTTAACCCAAACATAGGATATATTTAGCAGTAAAAATTCTACATTCAAAATAAAACCAAGTGAGTACTTGTAACCAATTTGCTCCCTTGAAATTTGATTTTCTTTTTGTTCTAAATTGCTCTGAAATTCTTCTTTAAAATAGAAAACCATATGCATGACAATAAATTACAAAAGAATAAAGGATCTACCTAATAAAAGAAGGAGGATCTACCTGCTGTGGCAATTTCAAGCTATGAATCAAAACCAAATTCGGATCATTTTGTCCTTTCCCCTTGCCTAAAACTTATCAAACCTTGTTAGACCAGAGAAAATATAATGCTATACGATGTGTAGATCCTTTACCACAATCCGCTTGATAGTTCTATCCCCTTCTAATTCATAGTTCTATCCCTTTTAATGATCTGCAAGACTTCAAGAAAACACACCTACATGTTACAAAGGAAAGAGGAAAGAAGACCAAAGGCAGATGTGACAAATAGAAATAAAATCATTCAAATCACATTCTAAACACCAAGTGCAAATCCAGATCTTACTTAGCATTTTCTTTGCAAAACACACAATACCATACGTACGTAACATGTTAGATAAGACACCTGCTCTGCCATCTTGTATCTGATGCTTCAATCTTCAAAATAAAATAATCCCTCTACAACATCAGAGCAAGTATGATGCTCTTTCAGACTCATTTAATAATAAGAAGCCTACAACATAAGGTCGGAACCATGAATACCAGCCTAATGTCCAGGTCAATAATGTCCAGCTACTTGCTCCAGCCTTGTGTCCCAACATGCTGGAATTGCCTGAGCCCAGCTCCTGCTCACAATTGAACTATTGGATTTTTTTGCAAAGCAGAATCATGTAATTCAGGAATCAAATTTGCAGACGTTTATTAAAAAAGCTGAATGCTTTAGAGCAAAGTATGGCACTTCTTTTAAGTCCTTACAAAATTTACACGCAATCATCAAGCTCAAAGCTCAAATCTGGAACAGAGTGCTCAATAGAAGAAATGAAGCACATAGATGCATGTGGGAGACTTCAGGGATCAATTGGGTTGGATCTTGCAACTTGCAGCATTAATTGATGCTCCAACACCTACATTTGGTTCAGTTTTTGTTATATTAATCTCCCAACCAAGATCTGTGAACAGAATCACACAAACAACATTGTATGTGGTTCAGCGGAACTGGGACTAAAGATTTCTAAGTTAGGAAGTAAAAAACTGGACTGTACCCATATTCTTGGCACATAATGCAAAGGGCAAACAACAAAAAGAAAAGGCACCTCTTCCGAGTTGTCTTCCTCATAAAGGGCTTCCATTTCCTGCAAGAGAACATTAGCTAGAACTAATGCAGAAGAATACCTTAAGCTCTGAACAAACCTCATCTTTAAAAGGGCCATCGCTTTCTTCAAACTTTTGAGGTGACCTCTTGATCTTCCCTTTTTTTGCTTTGAACCTGCTCAAGATTATTAGAAAGTTAAATGCATCTGAAAGAAGTCTGAGGTAAGAACAAAACAAAAATATGCCCACAGTATGTACCTGTTTTTGTGGTGAAATTTGCTTGTGTTTCTTAGATTTCTTGGACAAATGAACAGCTCGAGCAACACTTCCGGAGCACCCTTAAGACTACAGATGTTCAATGGCAAGTTATGGCACTGCATGCTGCGGTGCCATGAATTTTTTTATCACTACTTCCACTATCTAAAAGTAGGAAAAGGGGGCATTAACAATGAATCATTACCAGAGAATGCTAGAAGGGACGAATACAGCATCTTGGGTGTAGAACTAATTGCTCCAAGCTCCACCGACCTGCCATACAATTACACTTTAGGTTTACCGAGTCTTAGAGAAGGAAATATGCAAAAAACTCCAAGCTCCCTACGATTTGCCTGTCCGCGAAATCCCACTGCAGATTTAAAATTTCTAGAAAACTGTATTAAAATGTCAGTTTCCATCATGTGTCCTTTTCTTACCACAGCTAGTTTCCCAAAATGCAAAGAAAGAATTCCTTGAAAAGATTGTACCTGTTTCGGCAATTCCTCTGCAATGCAAAAGCTTCAATTCATGCACAATGAAGAGGTCATGCCCATATCTGCTCAGCAAGGTTTCTCACTCCAAGAATATCAGGCTCTGATTAGCGGCCTCTGCTTAAAATCCACACATTCCTCTTGCATAAACAATTAAAATCGTGGCTCCCTATAAAATCTCTTCTAAAGCCAAAGCTACGAATCCTGGAACGCTCAAATCCTGAAGCACGGAAGCCAGTGAAAACCTCGAGCTTCAGAAATTCGAATACGAATGCAGGCTTAGCATTGAAAGAATTCAAAATTTGCAGTTGCGTCCCGCAGGGGAGAAGGGAACGCCGCATGCGTCTGCACATGCGGCGTTCCGGCACATTCCCTTTTTAATAAAGAAGATTTGCACCAAAGAAAAAAAAAAAGCCAATGGTACAATTTCAATGGCTATGTCGACAGACAGAAGCAAGGCACATTGTGCAGGATCACGGCCATGGCTAAGAGGCGAGTTCAAAAAAAGAAAAAAGAAAACGAAAACTGAAAATTATTCAAATAGGAGTCTTTGCTAGCAATTGTTCACAAATAGTCACTTGCTGAAGAAAACTACCGACTCATGCATGTAGAGAAAAACCCAACTTTTCTATGATCAAATTCGTCCAGGTTCCAGGATCCATTGTAGTATGACTACTGTGGAAATGAACAATACTTGGCGTGAATAGAGCATGAAGCTCTAGCTGACATCACTCAGGATAACGACCAAGAAACAGGATCGGACTGCCATGGACCAAAAAGCAGGTCGAAATCCTGCTCTGAAGGTCTTGGAGGATTTGAAGATCTGGCTTGCTAGGGCCGGGAAAAAAAAAGATTGAAGCCCACAACACTGTAAATATAGGATTTGAACCCATAAACACCCAAACTTTCCTCCTCCTCAATCCTTCACTCCAGCTTCTTGCATAAGAGAAACAGAGGAACACCAAAACTCCGGCACAAGGAAAATAAAAGAAAGACCTTTTGAATCGGCAAATCTAACTGATGATGTTCTCGTACCACTGCGCCCAGGTCTTAACTACGCCCAAGAAAATAGATTAAAGCCAAAAAAAAAAACAAGTTGCTGATGCAACAGAGGGTTGCCCTCCAAATTGTGAATGTTCTATCATATGTGTCAAGTGTATTATTTGGCAAACAGAAAGTCATTGCAAAGAAAATAAAAAGTAATCATAGTTTTGAATTTGACAGGACAAAAACTGAATTCGTGAAGCATTCGATTTTGGGTTTAGAAGACCAGAACTATGATAAATTTGTGGAGCCAGATCCGGATTCCGCCTTGGATTGGAGAGTGCGAATTCGTCGTGGCGATTGATTTTTCAAGGTTAAAGTGATATGGTCTATGGGGTATGGGATAAAGCCTTGGAAAGGTTGGGGCCCATTGGATAACGATTTCCTTGAAGGATCCGCCCTTTTGGTGTGTTGGTTATCACTAGAGGTGCTAGTGTGTATCATAATACTGACAGGTTGAAGTTGTGCAGAAGCGAGCTATTGCAGAGGTAACTATAGGGAACTCCGATCTGGTGATAGTGGGATAGGTTAACATATCAGCATTGCAGATTGGGCATATTTGAAGGAGGAGGGCAAACATACTGCAGAAAACTTTGAATGCTTGCTCAAACTTTTGCAGAGAAAAGTTCTCGGTTGCTCAGGATTTTCTAACCTGAAGATATTGATTGAAGTGCAGCGATTGGATTTGTCTTCTGCAGAGTAGGATAGTGAAAGAAATAGTAGAAGGATTTTGCGAATGATTTTGTGGCTTACCACTTTGCGCCCTCTAGATTTAACGATGGATGCTTCAACCTGAAAGCAACCAAACGTATTCGGTCTCCAAGTTCCTTCGGATGTTCCATCCAGCCTGTTTCGGCAAGAAACTCCGAATTCAAGATCTTTTTTTTTTTTTTTTTTTTTTTTTTGCTACTACCTCTCGCCCTCCATTCGGAATATTCTGCTCTTATTCCTTTCAACACTTGCATCTACGCCATTCAAACTATATATTCAGGGCATTGTGACGTCCCCTACTTCCTCTACGATGCACACATCGTATCAGAAGGCGGAGCATTCCCCCTGTTAGCCAAACTGGCAGGGGCCATCCACCTGACACCACTCCCTGTGGAATGAGCCAGCAAGGGAAGAGTGGATGTGTCATTCACCCGTCTCCCTTTGGGTCGACCTAGCTGCGGAAGCGTGAATAAACATGAGCACATAATAACAATACATCAATACAATCACCTCGAAGGGTGAACACATCATAATCATCACATATACAACAAGAACGACATGAACAATAACAACAAGGGGGAATCCTACCCAGGGCTTAGAGTCAAGGGGGTTTGACTGATGGCTTGGGCCTCCAGAAGTCATTGCAGACAGAATTCATGGGAAATGGATTTGGCTGGCATAGGAACATGGCTGAGGGTAGTCCACTCCATCCGCCCCTCCCGTGCACACTTTGCAGAGTAGGTTGAAAAGTATTGGGACCTGACCGTAGCCTACCGGGTGCATAGCCAAGGGGGCTACTACTACTGGGTTGCATCTCCCCAGTCCCGATGAGGCAGGAGGAGAGTCACCTCCCCTCTAGAGGCATCCATGCCCATCACATGCGGCTAGAGGGCCAGTGCCCGTATTCGACTTGAACCCAATGGAGAGTGACGCATCACTCCACGGGTGTCGAGCTCATGCCTTGCCCACACTCAGTGACAAGCAGAAAGGGTTCGGTGTCATATGTAATGCAAGGAAAAGGGACACGAGATTGAGTGCGAGAATCGAGAGCCTGAGACAAAGGCAGATCCAAACAACTAACACCACCATAAGAGGAGATGAAAGAAATGCTCTAGTAACCCACAAATGAGCAAAGAGCCAAGAGCGAGCGATCTACACATTGAGCTTAACAGTTTTAAAACCTCCATGGTCAATCTACACGCCCACAAACCAACTCGTTCAAAGGTCCTTCAAGATGCAGCAATCCTAAGGGCATGAAATTTGATTATGCCTCTCATGTGCCAACCAATTGTTGCAAAGATGACACTATATTGTCCTGAGCTAACAAGTAAATACGCGCTACGAAATTCAAATGGGAACACCGAAACTCATAAATTCAAGAAGAGAACAACCTTATCCTTCAAATAATGCAAATCTAACGCATGAAAACACCACAATAAAACTTAAGAAGTTTGCAAAGGTAAGCAACCAAACTCATACAAAGGACAATCCTTACATGTGTGACTAAAGGAAAATGCAATTAGTCGACAAAGGTCCAGGAACCACGAAGCTCGTACCCTGAAAACATGTGATAGAAAACATGCATAGAAGGAGAAAAAACTAAAACCCAATGTGATGAAACTCTGACCTAGAAAAAGGCGACTTGGGAATGGATTCAAGCATCTATTCCCTAAAACGGAAGGGAGTACACAAAATAGACCATGACCTATGCACAGTTAGTGAAAACGTCAGTGAAAATAAAAGCTCTAAAACTTCAAAAATATTTCAAATTAAACACCATAAGCTCCAATAAACCAACTCGTACAAGGGTCCTTCCAAAGTCACAATGCTAACATCTAATCTGAAGGCATACAATTAACTCTATAGACCAATCAACTCTTATAAAGAGAGAAACTGGATGCCATTAAACTCTACAGAGGGGTAACTAAGCATAGCCTGCGAGAAAGTTAAGGGTTCAAGGGCCAGGAGATTAAGAGCAAGAGACCAAAAGATGACGCATAAAGACTTTAAGAGCACAAAACTACACGCAACAAGCCCACCGAAATACGGCAACAAAGCTCCAAACTTTGCAGGTCCTAAGACAAACAACTTCAGAACAACATAGCACCAAAGTAGAAACTAGTTCATTGTAACTCAAAGCATACTCAAAACAACAAGCAGATCAAAATCTACAACGTTGGAAATATACGACCCTGAGGAGGAAGTTTGAGAAGGCAAACCAAAATAAAATGTTGAAATCGAAAGCTTAAACAAGCACACTTGCTAAAACACCCCCTCACTTTAAGCATCTAAAGCCCCATCAATTTATGCACAATCTAAAGCACACAAAAACTGGTAAACTAAAGGGGAGAACAAGCTCCAACAAACCCACTCCTACGAAGGTCCTTTAATGCGAGCTTAATAACATTGAATCTAAAGGCACTGAAAGATGAACCCGCTTGCTATTAAGTGTGACATAAATTGAAAGGTGAAAGGTTTCATTGGAAAAATGACTTAATTGAACAAGCACCTCATGCCTAGAAACTGGAACTCACTACGGGCCACACCTTTAGACTAAGCGAATGGTTAGCCACAAACCGCAATCTAAGGAAAGCAACAAGAGAGCAAAGTTCCATGTTTGGCAAGAATCATAAAATTCTGAAATACTGTCCAACATCAACAATACCATCTAGACAAGAAATTCCCTCAAGGTTGACCAGTTGTGGACCACTTGCGTGCCGCAAAACACAACAGTATTATGTAATCACAAGGGAATTCTAAGACTAAATTAACTACTAGGCACAAGGCTTATGATTGAGATTCTATAAGGGCCATTAGATCATGAAACGCGTCAATGCAACAATGCAAAAGCTGACGTTAAATTAGACTACATCTCAACCAACACCCATTCCCCAAGAAAATACCATCTAAGCATAAGTCCTGCAACCAAACCGAAAACTATTGCGAAGGTTTTATCGGTGGAGTGACGTATGCTAGAATTATATTGGCAAGGACAAGTCAACAAAGACGCAAGTAAAAAATGATCTAAAACTCCAAACTAGATAGGCAAATCAAGTAGGTTACACAAAAGCAAAAAGTTGGAATGATCTAAAGACTAACATTATCAATATTCCTTAAAACAAGTTCAAAGGTCAAGGACGATTTCTCAAAATGAAGAGTATATGGGTAAAAAAGCCTACAGGTGAAGCTTGACAGTGCATATAAAAGATGCGCGATGTGATTTGTGAAAGAGCAGAAAAAAGATGTGGCAGAAGTTACATAACTCTAATGAACAAGTATGGTTCAAGACACTAGGATTGCTAGCAATATGCAAGGGCAAAAAATAAGTTCTCCAGCTCATAAAAAAGTATCGAGGATTCAATCCGATAAGCCTCAAGAGAACTTATAAAGTCAAAATACCTCGGATTTGTAAAGTCACCAATCCAACTAAAAAGTAAAAATACTTTGAATCAAGAAGCTTCTCCTCCAACGAAATGTAGCGGGACTTATTGCACGCCTTGGTTCCAGTTCCAAATAATTAATGAAATTCCAAATGATTGTTGGCGCCTACAAGACCCTGCACTTGGCATTCCACAACAATAGGACAACAGCAATAGGACCTCGATGCATGCCCAACGATGCTAAACTGATCCAGCTTAGTCACAAAGATATTCCTCTGAACATCCTTGCATGAAATCTGTGCTCAAATGCTCATCTTTGGTCTTGATGAACTCTTGCATGTTGCACTGGAAAAAATGAGAAAGCAAAGGGAACTGGAAGATTGCAGTTAGAAACACAAGGATGCTGCACCAGAATGCAAAAAACTACTCCATGCAAAATGAATTGAAGGCAACACGCAGAACAGAAACATGACTAAAAACTGCAATTAGCTTATATAGCTCGGATCTCAACAAAATTAGTTCATATCAAATTACATAAGTATAAATGTCAACCCAACCAAATAGATAAGGTCCACCACTATTCTACTTCCAGCCAGAATTTAGATTAGAAAGCAATGGGCAAAATAGACTAGAACAAATAATGTTAAAGGCTGTAGACAAGCAAGACCACATTCCCTCTTCCTGAGAAAGAGCAACATACTTGGTTTACCTTACCTTATCTCGCTTACATAACGTCCTCTAAATATCTCCTTAGGCTTCTGCTTTTGCCAGCGATGTCGTACTGCTTTAACAATGCAGCAAACCAGTTCAGGCAAATGACCAAATTCATAACCTGTCGTGAGCCACTAATCTATCTGCAGTAAGCAACATTTCTCTACACTTCAATAATGCATTGATAAAGACCTATAGAGAGGTGCATACCAAGGCATAAGGTAGATGGGAATATGTTGCCTAAATCTACAGCTAAAGTGGTCTGATAGATTAAAGAATTAACTACAGTAATTTCAACAAGCAAGGTTATATCTATTAAATATAATGGGAATCTAACAAAAATGAGAGGAGGAATTGGAAGTGTAAGAACAGATGACGAAAATCAAGAACAGAACTACAGGGATAACACTTAGCTTCGTTTGAACACATCTCTTGCAACTTAAAAGGCGATCTCATCAACCGACCACATACCGACAGCTGCAACTTAGTATCTTGAGCATTGGAGTATATAAACAGCAAATACCTTAGTGAGGTTGTAGCACTGCTGACACAGAAAGCTATGGATGTCACAAGTTGAGAAAAATCAATGCGGCTGGCATCCACAGTGAAGGCTGGCATCCACAGTGAAATCGTGGATCCAGAAAGATTTCAGGCAAGGATATCATGGCAGGTGCAACACACATAAGCTATACTAATGGCAGCCGACATGAACTAGGTTCAAAGCTGGCTTATGAAAGCATAGAAAACAGAGGAAAAAACAAATCGAAGTTATCACCTGAGTAGATCGTGGAGTCCAGAAAGCTGCAAATCAGATATGTTGAAGACGTGAAGCGACAAAGGAAGTCTAGAACATTGTGAGCAATCCAAACCCAGCCTTTGCTTGAAGCATGTGCCTTCGACACTCTTAAAACGGCTTGGATTCAAAACTCTTCAAGAAAAGGACTTGCAACATGGCAAGAACGAATAGCATGTAGCTTGGATTCGAACCTGTAGCTGCAACTCAGAAGCACAACAATCAAGGCAAATCAGAAGGCAGATCGGCTTCCATGCATCCTTCTGGATTTTCAAAAATAGGAAGCGACATGGAGTAACCAACCAAGAGTACACCAAATATGAAGAAAACTAAGCCTGTAATCGCAAACCCTGAATCCGAGAATTGTAAGTTGCACTAGCTCCTCAAAAATGAACTGGCTTTTGGATTCATCCTGTAACTTGAAAGAACTCCCGGTATGAGTGCCTAAAAATAAATAAGCAAAGAAAATAATGGAGCTTTTAATGGCCAGAAAAATAAAATAACGATCGATAGCTAGGCACAAAATAGACTAAAAGGGGGCACAGACATGATAAGCAAAGCCAGAACTATCACCGCTTCCGATAGATTGGAAAGCAAAGGAACAAGGAGAAAACCTACAAATAACATAACAAAGCAGCCAGATGATTTGATGCTCAGAATAGAAGCATGTAAAGAAAGGTATGAAGATGAGCCAACGCCAAATCACAAAAATTTAGTGCACCGACCGGGCATGCGACTACAAAGGGGGAGGCTCAAAGACGGCTGATGAAAATGAGAGGAATGCAACAAGGCTATAAATACTCCAAGGGGGACTCTCTCAACTAGCCTCAAGAAGCGGATTTATCTGCTAATCTCAAAACACAGATAAATCGCACTTATTGTCACTTTTTAAAGTTATGCTGAAGTCAGCGTCAGATGTCGTTAACAATAATATTTATTTAAAAAATAATAATTTTTGTAAATATAAAAATATACACGACAAGACATTATGTACAGAAAATTAAGATTCCCATGTTCACATCCGAAGATATATACAATAAAATATTTTACAAGGTGGTTTGGAAAAATTGTCAAACTAAATGGGGTAAGGCACCCTATTCCCGGAGGCGAAGCACTTAACAAGCTCAGTCAAGAGGCACTCGAAGCATTTCAGGGTTCCTGGCGAGCTGATCACCAAGCTCGGCAAGGATCTGATTCACGTCGAGGTTGGAGTAGCTAATGGCATGCCGAGAACAGGCCATGGTCACGCATACAAGACAAGGTGTGGGAATAGGGCGCTGGTACGACGGCGGTGGTCAATAATCAAAGCTATGGCGAGGCGGGCTCCCTTCCGGGGGGTATTGCGGACAGGCGAGGCGGCAGGCGGAAGAAGGGAAGAAAACAAAATAATAACGATCACTTTTTAAGTTTTAAATTTCATTTTTTTTTTCCTTTTTTGTTTTAAAACAAAATTTATGTGGCAGAAAAATATGTGTCATTTTTATACATGCTTTTTATACGGGGGCGTGATGGTGGATTTTGGCGTTTTTTTGAATTCTAAAGCGGTATTTCCTTGATCACGCCCCTCTGGCCTAGGGCCTATTTGATGCCATTTTGGCACCACCCACATATGCCTCTTGGTCAATTCGACTGTCCCTGACGCGTTGATGCAAGAATCGCTTCCATCTGAGTTACCTAGAGAAAGTTATGACTCTTGGGAACAAGGGACCTCATTCTCCCGATACTCAGCAGACTTAACCCTAAAAACTCACAATTTACTCCCTAACTAGCTTATTTCTGAGGTTGGGCTCATACATTCAAGAGATCATGGATCGCCGAGATCAGCTCGACCCTCGGGCACTTACCTGATACGTGTACATATTTTTATCTATATTTATATTTGTTTTTGTATTTGTATAGTTTGACAGCAAGCCTAGTCCTGTCACGGCTTTTTCCCCAAACAACCGTTAGAGCTGCTATCCAGAGTAAAATCGATCAGTTGAAACGCTTTTAGGGCGGGGAGGGGGTTTTTTAACCCAGACAGTAATATGCTTGCTGCGCCTTTTCTTGGGTCCCATAGGCCAATTGGTCTCGTGGACGATAAAAATTCTATTCTATTTTATTCTATTCTCATAACTAGGCAACCACTCGTGCTAACTATGGCATTGGGGTAATTATCCTAAATTAAAGTCCCCTACAACTAACTAATCTAACGAGTTAGAATATGGCAAGTGCAATGATTTGGTCAACCAAAATCATGCTCTGATAGCACTGTGACACTTTCCTAATCCATATGATGCTCCCATCGTACAAATATGGAAAATTCCCCTCCCACGGTGATTACATCACCATGGAAAGGCCCACTGTCTAACTCGGACCACTTGGGATGGTCAAGTGTCCGGGTGAAGGACACAAAGGTGTCATTTGTCCCACGCCTTCTATGAGAATCCTATATAGCGGATGCATGCATACATGTTAGTACCTAGCAATCATACACAAAATAATATACCACCACGGAGGGTGGTCCATCCATCTTTCATATAAGTAACAATACAATGCCAATATAACATAAGAAATGCACCATAAATAAGGGTTCTACCCCGGGCTCAAATTCTAGGGGGTCAACTGACGGTCAAGGCCTCCGGATAACAACAGACAGAGGTATAACATGGCGTTGGCTGGCATAGAACTATAACGTTCCTAACCGACATGCCCTTAACCAACTAGGCAAAACTATCTAGACATTTATGAATAGTCGCTTCTACCGATTTATGCCGGTGTCTCGGGAACGCGACACCAAGATCCACTCGAGCGGTCTCCCATGGGTTTATTACAATCTCTCTCACTAGAACTATGCTCGTCCTCGAGAATCACAAACCATAGACCACACCCTCCCATGGTGTCTAAGACCAAGTCATGACCTACCATCCAACGGTATTTCGGGTCATACTTGCCCCCATGGAGACTCGAACTCGAGCCCCTCTGATACCAAATGTAATGTTCCTAACCGACATGCCCTTAACCAACTAGGCAAAACTGTCTAAACGTTTATGAATAGTCGCTTCTACCCATTTATGCGGTGTCTCGGGAACGCGACACCAAAATCCACTCGAGTGGTCTCCCATGGTTCTGTTACAAGAACAATGGCGGCCTCTCCTGTGCACACTTTGCAGATAGGCTGAAACATGCTATGGCGTGATTATAGCAATTAACTTATTAACAATTTAGCATCATAACAAAAGCCCTTTTAAGTTAGCTCAAGTTGTCCCCTAATGACGCATGAGGGTCTAATTATACTCTGATGACGTGTCATAGTATTTATGCATATATTGTACAAATACATGGAACGTCACATCAACATTTATTAAAAGCGCCCATCACCAGTATGAAACTTGGCAATCCTCACACCAAACGCTGGCATGTTCTTGCTTACCAACAAGTTTCCTTTCCATCAAATTATCTATATCTAGCATGACGTTGTTGTGCTCCATGTTGCTGCAAGCAAAGGAAGGAGCTATACAGATGCAATGGGAAAATGCTGATACAGATCATGAGTTAGCCAGAAAACAAAGCTTAAACATGAAATCATTAACCATTCTAAATACCAGGCCTTAAGCCCAAAGCTCTCCACCCAACCGAGTCCAGGCTCTGCAAGAAATCGTTATCTTGCATTCCCAATCGCATCCAAGAACTTAATTCAAGCACAGATTCAACCGACTAAGATAGTAGGCAAGACAGAAGACTCTGCTCAAGATTCAACCGAAGACTCTAAATCTGAAATAAGAGAGACATATGCTTTTATAAGCACAGATCGTCCTTTTCCAGAATGACCTTTTTCCAGTTCAAGAATATCTTCACAAAGGTAAGCAATCATTTAATCAGGGTTTCGGCTAGAGATATCAGAGATTCGCCCTTTGGCAGGGCCGGATCTACCTTTTTATCTCCAGTTCCGGGAGATCAAGTATGATCTCGGGCTGCTTCTGTGGAATGGGTCCGCGACCCGTTATCCGCCATGCTCGTATTTTAAATAAATTAACCAATGGTTCATTGCTTACGAAATTTATTGCCTACCATAGTCTAGATATCATAATTTAAGAACATAATCTAGGATCTAGACTTCCCTTGACAAACTAATCACGAATATTAAATCTGGATGCGTTGCCCCCGAGCACTACCATATCAATTCCTCCCCTTCCCGGGATTGATCGTCCTCGATCAAGGAATTATACGGCAAATTTAACACAACCAAGCCTATAGTTGCAACCCTAGTTGAATCCTCAACTAGAAATATCTACCACAACCAAATCCATGGTTGCAACCCTAGTTGATTTCTCAACTAGAAATATATACCACAACCAAATCCATGGTTGCAACTCTAGTTGATTTCTCAACTATAAATATATACCACAACCAAATCCATGGTTGCAACCCTAGTTGATTTCTCAACTAGAAATATATACCACAACCAAATCCATGGTTGCAACCCTGATTGAGTCCACAATCAGAAATATTCAAGTCCAGCCCTTTAGGCTAAAAATTGCCTCAGTTCATTTAAAGGTCTTTCATTTCAATTCTATTAGAAATGGCCTCAATTCATTTAGAGGACTTAACACCTTTATATATTTTCATAGATAAAGTTTTGCTGATATCTTGCAAAGTTCGCTCATACTCCTCCACAAGATGTTCATTTACATCGTAATGTCCATGCTCTGCGATAACTCAACAAACACTGTTAGACTAGCAAACCCATCCTAATTAACGTGGTTCCTCTGATTTGCTGTTTATGCCATTAACATGTCCTCCTTCAGACACGTATTTAATCCACTAGTGACTCTATAGCTTTAAAATAAAATGGGTACGACCCTTTATTTCAGTAATACTGCAAGCAAAGTTCATTGCAAAAGCTTCAAAGATAAGAACTGGAATAACTTATTGAGCAACATTAGAGCTAGTAGACCTGGCTTAATTGTTTTGGCTCCCTTGTTTACTAACTTGTCAATATATAGTTCTGACGTTATCAAGCTAGTTAGTCTGTTATAACTACGGTTTAAAAACTGGAATATTATCCTTAATAGATGCTTAGTTCAATAATTCCTTCATATTTAATTAATACTCAATCGCACTTTAAAGAAGCGGTTTAGCCCTAAAGCTAAGAAAACCAAGATGCAACACTTCGCTTCAAGATTAATTAACTTTCAGATAAATTTCTGTGCAGAGGTTTCCTCTCAAAGAAGTTGGGTAGGCCAAGTATTAATAACCCAAAACTCAAACCTTATTATCAACCCTCCAAGGCATCAAATAATTCTTAACAAAAAAACCTTCTTTTAAACAACAACGACATTTAGGGCTTTGAATTTCAAAAAGAAATTGTCTTGAAACATTCAGTGCAGGAAGAATACAGCCTCAAAGCGGCTCCTCTGCTCCAGAGACAGGCCAAAATCTAGCATAAGGGTTTGCATAATGGCTTAGGGTCAGCTTCGATTAGATCCGCAGGCATCATAAGGCTTGGAAAACAGTTTGCAGCCTACTCTTTTCAAGAGCCGGAAAGGTAAAATTGTATTCTAGTTTCTGTTTTCTACTACCATCTTAAGGAGAGCTGAATCTCATTTAGTAGCTAAGCATGTAAATCCGTCCAGGGACAGTTCCAAACATTCTGTTCAAGCTTATCTATCCAGGTTAACACTACCCACAAGCTCCATGTGAAAGAAACGCAGCTCTGATACCACTTGATACAGATCATGAGTTAGCCAGAAAACAAAGCTTATCATTAACCATTCTAAATACCAGGCCTTAAGCCCAAAGCTCTCCACCCAACCGAGTCCAGGCTCTGCAAGAAATTGTTATCTTGCATTCCCAATCGCATCCAAGAACTTAATTCAAGCACAGATTCAACTGACTAAGATAGTAGGCAAGACAGAAGACTCTGCTCAAGATTCAACCGAAGACTCTAAATCTGAAAGAAGAGAGATAGATGCTTTTATAAGCACAGATCGGCCTTTTCCAGAATGACCTTTTTCCAGTTCAAGAATATCTTCACAAAGGTAAGCAATCATTTAATCAGGGTTTCGGCTAGAGATATCAGAGATTCGCCCTTTGGCAGGGCCGGATCTACCTTTTTATCTCCAGTTCCGGGAGATCAAGTATGATCTCGGGCTGCTTTTGTGGAATGGGTCCACGACCCGTTATCCGCCATGCTCATATTTTAAATAAATTAACCAATGGTTCATTGCTTACGAAATTTATTGCCTACCATAGTCTAGATATCATAATTTAAGAACATAATCTAGGATCTAGACTTCCCTTGACAAACTAATCACTAATATTAAATCTGGATGCGTTGGCCTGAACCGCTCCCCCGAGCACCACCATATCAAATGCCTTGGGGAGATCCACGAGTTCCAACCTAGTGGCAGAACTCTGCTCTTCTCCAGCTTCATGCCTTGGGAGGATTGATGAGTACCAAATCTGGCCTCTCCTCTAGTAAACGCACCCTAAACCTAAATAAAAAAGGAAAATTTTGAAAATGGGTATTCATGGAAGATTCGACAAACAGAATTACACGTTGTAAAAATTCTCCCTCTTTTTTTCTAGCTCATCCTTTTTCCTAAAAAGCCATAGTTTTGTTCAGGTAGCTTGTCCTTTTTCCTAAAAAGCCATAGTTTTGTTGGGGAGAGAACCTGTTAAATTTTTGCTAACCCGCCTTTTTTCGATTTTGCACAGTAGGTTATAATAGTTTTAGGGAATTTTCCGAACCAAGAACTGGACCAGCTATTATAGTGTACTCCACGGTCATAGTCTGTCGATGAGAAGCGGATGCGCCAGCTATCATAGTCTACACCACGGTCATAGTCTGCTAGTGAGAAGAGTCTGCTTGAAGTGTCGGTTATGCGAACAGGGTCTGGAACTCTGCCTCCTGTAATTGAGCCACGAAAAACACCCTAACTTGATTTTCAAACTGAAATGGCAATCTTGAATCGGCAGGCACAAAGCACCGTGTCACCAACATGGGTTCCAGTTACTATCTCTGTCTCAATGACATGTCTTCCCAGCTTTTGTGTAACCAATTGTGTTCCATTACAGTAATATATCATCTCTCCAGGGATAAGCGGCGCCACCTTCTTATTGATCCCATCTAGAAAATGGTTTAAAGGTGATAGTATATCACAATGTGTCCAAAAAGTCACTTCTTTCCACTTTTATTGGATATCAGGAAATATGTCTTGAATTAAATCATCCACATCATCTGGCCCAAGACATATATCCTACGGCAGATGCACTATATCAATGCCCTTCTCCAGAAGGTTGGTTCTCGCACATCTCCTATGCGTAATAAGTAGTTAGTAAATGTTTGCTATTCAAGCGTATCTAAATCCAATGCATTCATAATGCGCATGTTGATTGTCAGTCTATATTCTCTCACACTATCCCAGATATACGAAAATCTCACCAAATCATATCTTTTAATGTCCTATCCCACTGCCTCAAATATCCACTTATGCATCATTGGTGCCTCATCCCATACAATCAACTGACGTGCTCGAATAAGTCTTGCCAATTCTGGTTGCCTTGGAATGTTGCAGGTAGATAATTCGTGTGCCCGTATGGGTATTTTGAAACACAAATGAGTCATTCAACCACCTTGCCATAACACTGACACAATGCTAGAAGATACGACTACTAAAACAATTCAACCCCTGAGACGTACATATCCTAGGAGAGTATGTTTTTTCGGTTCCCCTAGGACCATTCACAAAGAAGATCCCACCACCAGTCTTATCAATCACATGGTTGAGAACAACATCACGAACTATCCACTTTGGGTTGGCAGTCATAGTGATGAACAAATCTGGTCGGCGAAGCTCTCGAACAATTGCCATGTCATCTTGGTCATGTAATGTGCGCTTCCCATAAATGTTGCTGGTAGAATGACATGATGCCCAATGGGATTCCTATCGTGCCCAGTGGAATCCACAATACCACTATACAATTCACTATGTAGTTGAGCCTGATCTAGTTGCACCCACCCCAATCTTGACTGCCACATCTTAGAAAATGTGGCACACATATACTCATGGAATAATCTCCCTGGGATATGCACATCTCCTATGCGTAATAAGTAATTAGTAGATTTTTGCTATTCAAGCGTATCTAAATCCAATGAGTTCATAATGTGCATGTTGATTGTCAGTCTATATTCTCTCACACTATCCCAGATATACGAATGGTTTAGAGAAGCTTCTACAATTTGCACACATGAACCTTTAAAAACCACTGGTAGTATTTGTCAAAAATCCCCTCCCAATAGCATTGGAATCCCACCAAATGGGGTCTACTCGTTGCCCATCATATCTTTTACTGTCCTATCCACTGCCTCAAATATCCACTTATGCATCATTGGTGCCTCATCCCATACAATCAACTGACGTGCTCGAATAAGTCTTGCCAATTCTGGTTGTCTTGGAATGTTGCAAGTAGATAATTAGTGTGCCCATATGGGTATTTTGAAATGCGAATGAGTCATTCAACCACCTTGCAATAACGTTGACACAATGCCAGAAGATATGACTACTAAAACAATTCAACCCCTGAGACGTACATATCCGAGAAGCGTATATTTTTTCGATTCCCCTAGGACCATTCACAAAGAAGATCCCACCACCAGTCTTATCGATCACATGGTTGAGAACAACATCACGAACTATCCACTTTGGGTTGGCAGTCATAGTGATGAACAAATCTGGTCGGCCAAGCTCTTAATGATTGCCATGGCATCTTGGTCACGTAATGTGTGCTTCCCATAAATGTTGCTGGTAGAATGACATGATGTCCAATGGAATTCCCATCGTGCCCAGTAGAATCCACAATACCACGATACAATTCACTATGTAGTTGAGCCTGATTTAGTTGCACCCACCTTAATCTTGACTACCACTTTTTAGAAAATGTGGCACAGATATACTCATGGAATAATCTCCCCGTGATATGCACATCTCCTATGCGTAATAAGTAGTTAGTAAATATTTGCCATTCAAGCGTATCTAAATCCAATGCGTTCATAATGCGCATGTTGATTGTCAGTCTATATTCTCTCACACTATCCTAGATATACGAATGCTTTAGAGAAGCTTCTACAATTTGCACGCATGAACCTTTAGGAACCACTGGTAGTATTTGTCAAAAATCCCCTCCCAATAGCATTGGAATCCCACCAAATAGGGTCTACTCATTGCCCATCGTATCTTTTAGTGTCCTATCCACTGCCTCAAATATCCACTTGTGCATCATTGGTGCCTCATCCCATACAATCAACTGACGTGCTCGAATAAGTCTTGCCAATTCTGGTTGTCTTGGAATGTTGCAAGTAGATAATTAGTGTGCCCATATGGGTATTTTGAAATGCGAATGAGTCATTCAACCACCTTGCAATAACATTGACACAATGCCAGAAGATACGACTACAATTCAACCCCTGAGACGTACATATCCTAGGAGAGTATGTTTTTCCGGTTCCCCTAGGACCATTCACAAAGAAGATCCCACCACCAGTCTTATCGATCACATGGTTGAGAACAACATCACGAACTATCCACTTTGGGTTGGCAGTCATAGTGATGAATAAATCTGGTCGGCCAAGCTCTCGAACAATTGCCATGGCATCTTGGTCATGTAATGTCCGCTTCCCATAAATGTTGCTGGTAGAATGACATGATGCCCAATGGAATTCCCATCGTGCCCAGTGGAATCTACAATACCACTATACAATTCACTATGTAGTTGAGCCTGATTTAGTTGCAGCCACCCCAATCTTGACTGCCACATCTTAGAAAATGTGGCACATATATTGTGACGTTCCAGCATAACCTACGATCCGAATACGTATATTATATTGCCACGTCACACGTATATGTCATCACGACAAGTACTTGAGAGCCGTAAAAGGTTGCACCTAGGGGGCAACCTCGTAAGTTGTGCATGTATATTAAACATATACAACTAAAACCCCTTTGCCAAGTGGCAATACCCCATTTGATCCCTTCTAATCTAACTCTAAAAGTTCACATATAAGGAACCAAAGAGGAAACCCTAAACCTTTCTTCTTTCGCAATTAGGATTTTCCTGAGCCATTCCGGTCAAAAAGGAACACTAAGAAACTGTTTATAAAAAGAAAGTTTGAGTCAAAAAGGGGTGACCCCGCACAGAGTGCGCCCGGGGCCAATCCGAAAATTTTGGAAGTGCTTCTCGCGCACTGTGTGAGTGGTGGACCCATGTTGACATAGCTAGATACATAATTAGAAAATCGTGCTTCGGGGTAGCTTAGAGCACTACAAAAATTTGCCCGCATTACGGCGTCACAATACGGCGTCCGGGCGTCGTTTGAGCGTCGATGAGCGGCGCCAAAAAGTCGATGAGCGGCGCCTATAACGCGTCTGCGTCGTTTTCACGGCGCGGGCGGCGTCGCTATCACAGCGGCCTGCGGCGTCTTTAAAGCGGCAACGTGGCGTCGTTCAACGGCATGCGGCCTGCGGCGTGGGCGCCCGCCTTGGCCGAGGCGACGGTAGCGTCGGCAGCCGGGAGTTCTTGGCGTAAGCGACCGCGTGTTTGGCGTCGTTTAGCGTGCGTTACCGTGGCGGCCGCATGGCAGGCGGCGGCAGCGGCGTTACCCGGCGGATTCAGCGGCGTCGCCCATTACGTTTAACGGCATTAAACACGTGTATTAAAAAAAAAAAAAAAAATTTTTTAATTTTTTTTTTTTTGTAAATTGAAAAACATAATAATAATACATTTATTATGAATGAAGTTAATACATTTAATTTAAAGCCTATAAAATGAATTTAACCAATAAAAAAAATATAAGTTTTTAACGTCATTAAATGATGTCGCTTAAATATATTAAAAAATACAAAAATAAATGAAGCCCCAATTTTTTTAGCTAAATACATTAATCAATAAATTAAGCTAAATACATTAATCAATACATTAAGCATATTGAAAATTAAATGCTTACCTGGTACAAGGTGGCAAAGTTGTTTTGCACAAACAACGCATTTGCTAGGAGTGTACATGCAAAACAATAAATTCAATGATTAGTAAAATATTAGTATAAATAAACAACTTAAAGGAAAAAAAAATATGGAAAATCAATGGGGGAGGGGTGGTTTCAATGGCGTCCCCTTTTGGATAACAATTTAACCTAAATAAAGCATTAGTATTTTATTAGCGTATTGAAAAAAATTAAATCCTTACCTGGAAGAGGTGCCAACTTGTTTTGCAAGAACAACACATTTTGCTAGGAGTGTACATGCAAAACAAAAATTCAATGATTAGAAAGAAATAGCATAAAACAACTAATAAGGAAAAATTTTGGAAAGAAGAAGGGTCTCTGCCTTTTAACGACGTCTTCTTAGATGGGAAAAAAATTAGAAGAAGAATGGAAGAATTCAAGAAGAAAAGGCTAAGAAGAAGAGGAGGAACCCGAAAATGGGGAGGAAGAATCTGAAAGAAGATGAAGCGCAAAGAGGAGGATTAAGAGTAAGAATTTGAATAAGAGGAGGAAGAAGTAGTATAAGAGGAGGAAGAATCGAAGAAGAAGATGACAAAGGGAATGGAAGAATATGTATGGAAGAAGGATGCAAGAATGGAAGAAGAAGAATGAAGGTTGAAGGAAGAACAAACAACAAATACAAAAAGCCCTAAATCTACCCAAAAACAAGTTTAGATTCAAAAAACGAGTTGGTTGATCCGTGCACATACCTTATGAAGCTTGTCTTACACTTAGAATAGACCCCAAAGTAGATCCGCGCCGAAAATCGCCTCAAAAAACGCTCCTCCATAAGCTTTGCTTGCTCGAAAATAAGCGGCGGGATTGCCGCCTGTTTTCGATTTAAATCACAGGTCGTCGTTTAACGACGTCGTGACGTCGTTAAACGACGACACAAAACGTCGTTTAACGACGTTTATAACGACGTTTTTTTTTTTACGACGACCAAAAAAAAAAAAAAAATTTTTTTTATATGCATGTACCCTTGATACATGGGTTTATTTAACTAATGTATCTTTTGAAAGTTGGCCTGTATGTTGGCGATGACTTAGGAAGCTTCGTGACAAAAATCAGAATTTAAGTCCGTATTATGCATTAATTACGAATTTACGAATGTCTTGCTACTGCAAAAGCGGCCCTTGACTTCTGACTGCCACAACGGGAGGAGTACAGGTCCAAACTCCATTCCGTCAGTTCCCCTTGCTTCGCGTTCTCAACTGCATGTGATCGGCCACGTCCCAAGTGCAAAAGACCAAAACTCGGCACCCGAAACGCAAACCCTGCTAGAACCTGGCAACTCATAGGGTTTACGTTTCGGAGGCTCTATGCTTGTCAGATTTGACTAGGACCTTGCGCCGTGTCTTGACGTAGAGGGGGGGTGTTGGCGCCGAGCCGCGGACCCTAAAACCACCCTAGCGGCTTGCCCCAAAAGTCCTCTCCAGAAGGCCACGGCGGCGGACGGGCAACTTCCCTCTCCTGGCAGTGATCTGTCTCTGCCAATGGACTCGAGCGGCGACATTGCCCTAGGGACCAAGTTTTGTGGCGAAGCCCACCCCTTCTCGAAGAAGCGCCAAACTATCTCATGTGCAACACACTTTCGTAGTCAATTGGCCAAAGAGGTGGCTGGCGAATCTTTGCAATGTAGAGGTAAGTGTTTCTTTCTTTTACAAAACTGGCCCAGGTGTAACTTGGTCCCTAGGGTAATTTTGGCATTCCGGACGATGTGGCGAAAGTCGGATCGGCATTTGAACCTCCGCAATGTCCGAACGACAAAACACTTTGGTTTCTACAATCGCCGCCCAGGGGCGCTTACAGCGGTTTGATATGTTCTCCCGGACGGATGTTGGATTTTTTGGACCTTCTCGGACTAGGTTCCTTGAACAAAGGATTCAACGGTGGGATCTGAAACCGAGATCCGGAGTGTGGTCTTTAGCGTCATGCGCCCCGTGAGCTGCTGCCGAAAAGGCTGCCTCGGGAAGCTTTTGGGGCTCGCCTCACGGGTTCGGACTCTCCCTCTAATGAGGAGGCCTTGCAAGGTCCTCGCCTTGTTTGACTTGGGCAAGTGTGCGGGTCGGCTGCCCAACAACAAAGCTGCCCGGCATCGTTCTAATGCAAACTATTTGATCTAAACCTTATCCAAAATTTTTGAAAGTTGGCCTGTATGTTGGCGATGACTTAGGAAGCTTCGGTGACAAAAATCAAAATTTAAGTCCGTACTATGCATTAATTACTGATTTACTTAATGTCTTGCTCTTTTGCAAAGCGGCCCTTGACTTACGGCGCCACAACGGAGGAGTACAGGTCCAAACTCCATTCCGTCGGTTCCCCTTGCTTCAGCGTTCTCAACTGCATGTGATCGGCCCGTCCCAAGTGCAAAAGACCAAAACTTCGGCACCCAAAACGCAAACCACCGCTAGAACACGGCAACTCATAGGGTTTACGTTTGGAGGCTCTATCCTTGTCGATTTGACTAGGAGCTTGCGCCGTGTCTTGGCGTAGAGGGGGTGTTGGCCTTGAGCACGGACCCTAAAACCACCCGAAGCGGCTTGCCCCAAAATTCCTCTCCGAAGGCCTTGGCGGCGGACGGGCAACTTCCCTCTCCGGAACCGTGATCCATCTCGCCAATGGACTCGAGCGTCGACATTGCCCTAGGGACCAAGTTTTGTGGCGAAGCCCACCCCTTCTCGAAGAAGCGCCAAACTATCTCATGTGTAACGCACTTTTCGTAGTCAATTGGCCTAGGAGGTGGGCATTGAATCTTGCAATGTAGGGCGTAAGTGTTTCTTTCTTTTGCAAAACCGGCCGTGTAACTTGGTCCCTAGGGTAATTTTGGCATTCCGGACGATGTGGCGAAAGTCGGATCGGCATTTGAACCTCCATAATGTCCGACGACAAAACACTTTGGTTTCTACTTGTCGCCCTTGGGGCGCTTGTATGATATGTTCTCTCCGGACGGATGTTGGATTTTTGGACCTTCTCGGACCAGGTTCACGGAACAAAGGATTCAACGGTCCGGATCACGGAAAACCGAGATCCGGGAGTGTGGTCTTTAAGCGTCGCCCCGTGGGGGCTTGTCGAGGAAAAGGCTGCCTCGGGAAGCTTTTGGGGCTCGCCTCACAGGGTTCGGACTCTCCCCTCTAATGAGGAGGCCTCGCAAGGTCCTGGCCTTGTTTGACTTGGGCAAGTGTGCCGGTCGGCTGTCCAACAACGAGCTGCCCGGACCGTTCTAATGCAAACTATTTGATCTAAACCTTATCCAAAATTTTTGAAAGTTGGCTGTATGTTGGCGATGACTTAGGAAGCTTCGACAAAAATCAGAATTTAAGTCCGTACTATGCATTAATTACGAATTTACGAATGTCTTGCCTCTTTTGCAAAAGCGGGCCTTGACTTCTAAGCGCCTGGCAACGGGAGGATACAGGTCCAAACTCCATTCCGTCGGTTCCCCTTGCTTGGCGTTCTCAAGCTGCATGTGATCGACCCGCGTCCCAAGTGCAAAAGACCAAAACTTCGGCACCCAAAGCGCAAACCACCGCTAGAACACGGCAACTCATAGGGTTTACGTTTGGAGGCTCTATCCTTGTCGGTTGACTAGGACCTTGCGTAGTGTCTTGGCGTAGGGGGGTGTTGGCCTTGAGCACGGACCCTAAAACCACCCGAAGCGGCTTGCCCCAAAAGTCCTCTCCCGAAGGCCTTGGCGGCGGGACGGGCAACTTCCCTCTCGGGAACAGTCATCTGTCTCGCCAATGGACTCGAGCGTCGACATTGCCCTAGGGACCAAGTTTTGTGGCGAAAGCCCACCCCTTCTCGAAGCGCCAAACTATCTCATGTGCAGCGCACTTTTCGTAGTCAATTGGCCTAGGAGGTGGGCTGTTGAATCTTTGCAATGTAGAGGCGTAAGTGTTTCTTTCTTTTGCAAAATTGGCCGTGTAACTTGGTCCCTAGGGTAATTTTGGCATTCGGGACGATGTGGCGAAGTCGGATCGGCATTTGAACCTCACGCAATGTCGAGCGACAAAACACTTTGGTTTCTACTTGTCGCCCTTGGGGCGCTTGCGGTTTGATATGTTCTCGGACCCGATGTTGGATTTTTGGACCTTCTCGGACCAGGTTCACGGAACAAAGGATTCAGCGGTCGGATCACGGGAACCGAGATCCGGGAGTCACGACCTTTAAGCGTACACCCCGTGAGCTGCCCGAAAAGGCTACCTCGGGGAAGCTTTTGGGGCTCGCCTCACGGGGTTCGGGCTCTCCCCTCTAATGAGGAGGCCTTGCAAGGTCCTGGCCTTGTTTGACTTGGGCAAGTGTGCCCATTTCGGCTGCCCAACATCGGGCTGCGGGTTCTAGTGCAAACTATTTGATTTAAACCTTATCCAAAATTTTTGAAAGTTGGCCTGTATGTTGGCGATGACTTAAGAAGCTAGGTGACAAAAATCAGAATTTAAGTCCGTTACTATGCATTAATTACGAATTTCTGAATGTCTTGCTCTTTGCAAAGCGGCCCTTGACTTCGACGCCACAGCGGGAGGAGTACAGGTCCAAACTCCATTCCGTCGGTTTCCCTTGCCCAGCGTTCTCAACTGCATGTGATTGGCCACGTCCCAAATGCAAAAGACCAAAACTTCGGCACCCAAAACGCAAACCACTGCTAGAACGACAACTCATAGGGTTTACGTTTGAATCTCTATGCTTGTCGGTTTGACTAGAACCTTCTAGGTGTCTTGGCGTAGAGGGGGTGTTGGCCTTGAGCCGCGGACCCTAAAACCACCCCGGGAAGCGGCTTGCCCCAAAAGTCCTCTCGAAGGCCACGCGACGAGCGGGCAACTTCCCCTCTCAGGGCAGGTGATGCGTCTCGCCAATGGACTCGAGCGTCGACATTGCCCTAGGGAACAAGTTTTGTGGCGAAAGCCCACTCCTTCTCGAAGAAGCGCCAAACTATCTTATGTCCAACACACTCGTAGTCAATTGGCCTAGGAGGTGGCTGTTGAATACTGCAATATAAGGCATAAGTGTGTCGTTTTTGCAAAGCCCGGCGGTGTAACTTAGTCCATAGGGTAATTTTGGCATTCGGACGATGTGGCGAAGTCGGATCGGCATTTGAACCTCTGCAATGTCTGAGCGACAAAACACTTTGGTTTCTACAGCACTGTAAGCCCTTGGGGGCGCTTCAGCGGTTTGATATGTTCTCCCGGACGGATGTTGGATTTTTTTGGACCTTCTCGAACTAGGTTCCTTGAACAAAGGATTCAACGGTCGGATACGGAAACCGAGATCCGGGAGTGTGGTCTTTAAGCGTCACCCCCGTGGGCTTGTGCCGAGAAAAAAGGCTGCCTCGGGGAAGCTTTTGGGGCTCGCCTCACGGGTTCGGACTCTCCCCTCTAATGAGGAGGCCTCATAAAGGTCTGGCCTTGTTTGACTTGGGCAAGTGTGCCAGTCGGCTGCCCAACAACGGGCTGCCCGGACCGTTCTAATGCAAACTATTTGATCTAAACCTTATCCAAAATTTTGAAAGTTGGCTGTATGTTGGCGATGACTTAGGAAGCTTCGGCCGACAAAAATCAGAATTTAAGTCCGTTACTATGCATTAATTACGAATTTCTGAATGTCTTGCCTCTTTGCAAAAGCGGCCCTTGACTTACGCCACAACGGGAGGAGTCAGGTCCAAACTCCATTCCGTCGGTTTCCTTGCTTGGCGTTCTCAAGCGCATGTGATTGGCCACGTCCCAAATGCAAAAGACCAAAACTTCGGCACCCAAAGCGCAAACCACAGCTAGAACGACAACTCATAGGGTTTACGTTTGGGCTCTATGCTTGTCGGTTGACTAGGACCTTCTTGCCGTGTCTTGGCGTAGAGGGGTGTTGGCCTTGAACCGCGGACCCTAAAACCACCGGAGCGGCTTGCCCCAAAATTCCTCTCGAAGGCCTTGGCGGCGGACGGGCAACTTCCCTCTCGGGAACCGTGATCTGTCTCTGCCAATGGACTTCGAGCGTCGACATTGCCCTAGGGACCAAGTTTTGTGGCGAAGCCCACCCCTTCTCGAAGCGCCAAACTATCTCATGTGTAGCACTTTCGTAGTCAATTGGCCTAGGAGGTGGGTACATTGAATCTTGCAATGTAGAGGCGTAAGTGTTTCTTTCTTTTGCAAAACCCGGCCAGGTGTAACTTGGTCCCTAGGGTAATTTTGGCATTCCCGACGATGTGGCGAAGTCGGATCGGCATTTGAACCTCACTTAATGTCGAGCGACAAAACACTTTAGTTTCTACTTGTCGCCCGCGGGGCGCTTGGCGGTATGATATGTTCTCCCGGACGGATGTTGGATTTTTGGACCTTCTGGACCAGGTTCCGGAACAAAGGATTCAGCGGTGGGATCACGAAACCGGAGATCCGGAGTGTGGTCTTTAGCGTCGCCCCCGGAGGGGCTATTTGTCGAGAAAAGCTGCCTCGGGGAAGCTTTTGGGGCTCGCCTCACGGGGTTGGACTCTCCCCTCTAATGAGGAGGCCTCATAAGGTCCTGGCCTTGTTTGACTTGGGCAAGTGTGCGGTCGGCTTGTCCAACAACAGCTGCCTTGGGCCGTTCTAATGCAAACTATTTGATCTAAACCTTATCCAAAATTTTTTGAAAGTTGGCTGTATGTTGGCGATGACTTAGGAAGCTTCGTGACAAAAATCAGAATTTAAGTCCGTTACTATGCATTAATTACGAATTTACGAATGTCTTGCTCTCTTGCAAAGCGGGCCTTGACTTCTAAGCGCCACAACGGAGGAGTCACGAGTCCAAACTCCATTCCGTCGGTTCCCCTTGCTTGGCGTTCTCAAGCTGCATGTGATGGTCGCCCGTCCCAAGTGCAAAAGACCAAAACTTCGGCACCCAAAGCGCAAAACCACTAGAACACGGCAACTCATAGGGTTTACGTTTTGGAGGCTCTATCCTTGTCGGTTGACTAGGACCTTCTTGCCCGTGTCTTGGCGTAGGGGGTGTTGGCCTTGAACACGGACCCTAAAACCACCCGGGCGGCTTGCCCCAAAGTCCTCTCCCGAAGGCCTTGGCGTGGACGGGCAACTTCCCTCTCGGAACCGTCATCAATCTGCGCCAATGGACTCAGAACGTCGACATTGCCCTAGGGACCAAGTTTTGTGGCCAGAAGCCCACCCCTTCTCGAAGAAGCGCCAAACTATCTCATGTGCAACGCACTCGTAGTCAATTGGCCTAGGAGGTGGCTGTTGAATACTGCAATGTAGGGCGTAAGTGTTTCTTTCTTTTGCAAAATTGACCGTGTAACTTGGTCCCTAGGGTAATTTTGGCATTCCGGACGATGTGGCGAAGTCGGATCGGCATTTCGGAGCCTCCGCAATGTCCGAACGACAAAACACTTTGGTTTCTACATGCCCCTTGGGGACGCCGCGTTTGATATGTTATCCCGGACGGATGTTGGATTTTTGGACCTTCTCGGACCAGGTTCACGGAACAAAGGATTCAACGCGATCCGGATCACGGGGCCGAGATCCGGGAGTGCGACCTTTAGCGTACACCCCCCCGGCGGAGCGCTGCCAGGAAAGGCTGCCTCGGGAAGCTTTTTGGGGCTCGCCTCCTGGGGTTCGGACTCTCCCCTCTAATGAGGAGGCCTTGCAAGGTCCTGGCCTTGTTTGACTTGGGCAAGTGTGCCAGCTCGGCTGCCCAACATCAGGCTGCCCGGACTGTTCTAGTGCAAACTATTTGATTTAAACCTTATCCAAAATTTTTGAAAGTTGGCTGTATGTTGGCGATGACTTAAGAAGCTAGGTGACAAAAAATCAGAATTTAAGTCCGTACTATGCATTAATTACGAATTTACTGAATGTCTTGCTACTTTGCAAAAGCGGCCCTTGACTTATTTGCCACAACGGGGAGATGCAGTCCAAACTCCATTCCGTCGGTTTCCCTTGCTTGGCGTTCTCAAGCGCATGTGATTGGCCACGTCCCAAATGCAAAAGACCAAAACTTCGGCACCCAAAAACGCAAAACCACAAGCTAGAACCCGACAACTCATAGGGTTTACGTTTGGGGCTCTATGCTTGTCGGTTGACTAGGACCTTCTTGCCCGTGTCTTGGCGTAGAGGGGGTGTTGGCCTTGAGAGCACGGACCCTAAAACCACCCTAGCGGCTTGCCCCAAAAGTCCTCTCCGAAGGCCACAGCGACGAGCGGGCAACTTTCCCTCTCCGGGCCGTGATGCATCTCTGCCAATGGACTCGAACGTCGACATTGCCCTAGGGAACAAGTTTTGTGGCGAAGCCCACTCCTTCTCGAAGAAGCGCCAAACTATCTTATGTCCAACACACTTTCGTAGTCAATTGGCCTAGGAGGTGGTACATTGAATCTTTTGCAATATAAGGCATAAGTGTGTCGTTTTTTGCAAAACCCGGCGGTGTAACTTAGTCCATAGGGTAATTTTGGCATTCGGACGATGTGGCGAAGTCGGATCGGCATTTGAACCTCGCAATGTCCGAACGCGACAAAACACTTTGGTTTCTACAGCACGCCCTTGGGGCGCTTGGCGGTTTGATATGTTCTCCCGGACGGATGTTGGATTTTTGGACCTTCTCGAACTAGGTTCCTTGAACAAAGGATTCAGCGGTGGGATATCTGAAACCGAGATCCGGGAGTGTGGTCTTTAGCGTCGCCCCGTGAGCGGCTGCCCGAGAAAAGGCTGCCTCGGGAAGCTTTTTGGGGCTCGCCTCACGGGGTTCGGACTCTCCCCTCTAATGAGGAGGCCTGCGCAAGGTCCTGGCCTTGTTTGACTTGGGCAAGTGTGCCGGTCGGCTGCCAACAACGGGCTGCCTTGGACCGTTCTAATGCAAACTATTTGATCTAAACCTTATCCAAAATTTTTGAAAGTTGGCCTGTATGTTGGCGATGACTTAGGAAGCTTCGTGACAAAAATCAGAATTTAAGTCCGTACTATGCATTAATTACGAATTCTGAATGTCTTGCTCTTTGCAAAGCGGCCCTTGACTTCTCGCCACAACGGGAGGATACAGTCCAAACTCCATTCCGTCGGTTTCCCTTGCTTCAGCGTTCTCAACTGCATGTGATTGGCCACGTCCCAAATGCAAAAGACCAAAACTTCGGCACCCAAAACGCAAACCACGCTAGAACGACAACTCATAGGGTTTACGTTTGGAGGCTCTATGCTTGTCGGTTTGACTAGGACCTTGGCGTGTCTTGGCGTAGAGGGGGGTGTTGGCCTTGAACACGGACCCTAAAAACCACCCGGAAGCGGCTTGCCCCAAAGTCCTCTCCCCAAGGCCACGGCGACGAGCGGGCAACTTTCCCTCTCGGGCACGTGATCTGTCTCGCCAATGGACTCAGAACGTCGACATTGCCCTAGGGAACAAGTTTTGTGGCCAGAAGCCCACTCCTTCTCGAAGAAGCGCCAAACTATCTTATGTCCAACACACTCGTAGTCAATTGGCCTAGGAGGTGGCTGTTGAATACTGCAATATAAGGCATAAGTGTGTCGTTTTTTTGCAAAACTGACAGTGTAACTTAGTCCATAGGGTAATTTTGGCATTCCGGACGATGTGGCGAAGTCGGATCGGCATTTCGGAGCCTCTGCAATGTCTGAACGACAAAACACTTTGGTTTCTACTTCGTCGCCCGCGGGGGCGCAGCGGTTTGATATGTTCTCCCCGGACGGATGTTGGATTTTTTTGGACCTTCTCGGACCAGGTTCCTGGAACAAAGGATTCAACGGTCGGATAAGGGAACCGAGATCCGGGAGTGCGACCTTTAGCGTACACCCCCCCCGGCGGAGCGCTGCCAGGAAAGGCTGCCTCGGGAAGCTTTTTGGGGCTCGCCTCACGGGGTTCGGACTCTCCCTCTAATGAGGAGGCCTTGCAAGGTCCTGGCCTTGTTTGACTTGGGCAAGTGTGCCCGGCTTTTGCCCAACATCAGTCAGCCCCGGACCGTTCTAGTGCAAACTATTTGATTTAAACCTTATCCAAAATTTTTGAAAGTTGGCCTGTATGTTGGCGATGACTTAAGAAGCTAGCGACAAAAATCAAAATTACAATTTCTGAATGTCTTGCTCTTGCAAAAGCGGGCCTTGACTTCTAAGCGCCACAACGGGAGGAGTACAGTCCAAACTCCATTCCGTCGGTTTCCCTTGCTTCGCGTTCTCAATCGCATGTGATTGGCCACGTCCCAAATGCAAAAGACCAAAACTTCGGCACCCAAAAACGCCAAACCCCGCTAGAACCCGACAACTCATAGGGTTTACGTTTGGAGGCTCTATGCTTGTCGGTTGACTAGGACCTTGCGCAGTGTCTTGGCGTAGAGGGGTGTTGGCCTTGAGCACGGACCCTAAAAACCACCCGGGCGGCTTGCCCCAAAAGTCCTCTCCGAAGGCCACAGGGCGGACGGGCAACTTCCCTCTCCGGGCAAGATCTCTCTCTGCCAATGGACTCGGAACATCGACATTGCCCTAGGGAACAAGTTTTGTGGCCAGAAGCCCACTCCTTCTCGAAGAAGCGCCAAACTATCTTATGTCCAACACACTCGTAGTCAATTGGCCTAGGAGGTGGCTGTTGAATACTGCAATGTAAGGCATAAGTGTGTCGTTTTTTTTCAAAACTGACCGTGTAACTTAGTCCATAGGGTAATTTTGGCATTCCAAATGATAAGCGGCGTCGGTATTAAAATTTTTTTTTCAGTTTTTTTTTTTCCAAAAAAAAAAAAGTGACGTCGTTTAACGGCGTTGTTTACGTGGCACTCTGCTGACAATAGCGTGGCGCGCCCGATGCCGCCCCGCGGCGGCAAAACTGCTGCCGCGTCAGATATTCTAGGCGTCGTTTAACGGCGTCATGTCGGCGTGGCGGGACACTTTGGCGTGCCCGCCGGCATGTCGGCAAGCCCGCGAAGGCGGCCGGTCACGTCGATTTTTTAGTCGTCGTTCAACGGCGTCGTGTCGACGATGGCGAGAACGCGGTGGCGTGCCCGGGCATGTCGGCAAGCCCGCGCGCCCGGATGTGCCACGCGTCGGATCCACGAGACGGCGTTAAGCGGCGTTTTGTGCCGCGTGGCACGACCGCCGCTTGCCGGCTTGGCGGCATTACCATGCCACGCAGCGGGCGGTCCGACCGTCAGCCACGAAACGTCGTTGAGCGGCGCCGAAGCGACGTTGTCGTCGTTGAACGACGATGTCGTCGATGTTCGACGACGACCCGTCGTTCTTCGACGTCGCGACGTCGTTGGACGTCGACTATCCCTTGTAGTGGAGCTTGAATTTAAGCTAGGAATATATGTTCTAACACTAAGAAACTATTATAGAACTAAAGTTAGAGCCAAAAATGTGTGACCCCTCACAGAGTGCGCCCAGGGCATTTCCGAAAATTTTGGAAGTGCTTCTTGCACAATGTGTGAGTGTTGGGCCACTGATCTATGTCTAGACTTGTTCCAATGTAGAAACTAAGGGCACAGTTCGCCTTAACTCTGCGAAATAAGTAGAATTCAGCCTTCATATCAACCTTGTAGAGTCATCTAGGACCTAAACAGGTGGTGACCACTCACAGAGTGCGCCTAGGGCATTTCCAAAAAGTTTGAAAGTGCTTCTCGCGCACTGTGTGAGAGGTCAAAACTTTGAACCTTCATAATTTGAGCTATACAGCTCCAAATTGCCTGAAATTTATTGCAATAGGACTATTAAACAGTCTAGAATCTAAATTAGGTAAAAGTATTATATTCCACCTCAAAATGACCAAAATTGCTCAACCCCTAAATTCTGTCTTCCAAACTAGGGTTTGTTTAGAAATAGAAGCAATACCTTTTAGTGTACAAGGCTAGAACTACAAAAGAACAAGGGGCATGAATTTTTGAAGACATTGAAGACCCAGGCAATGTACTGACAAAAGAAGGGAGGCAAGTGAAAAGACAGACCCAAGAGAGGAAGCACTATGGCAAACACCTCTACAAATGAAGCGAGTAGTACAGGGCACAACTGGCCTATCAACAACCTTCATCGAATGGAAGACATACGTTAATCATCTGCATGAAGAACCTTCTCAACTGTCAAGCACCGGCCTGCCACATCCACGAGCTCACAGCAGAAAGAAGATCTCAACCCCTTCACCGACTCGACGCACACGAGTTCAAATGGAAGAACGCAAGGAAACATAAGGGTGCAAGAGTATGTCGAACGGGGAAGCCTAGATTAGCATCACGAGTTAGGGTTAAAGAGTATAATCTTTCTTCAAAACGACAATTCATAGCGACACATGAGTGCAAACAAACCAGAGGGAAGACCATCACGATCTCACAGCCAAGCCGCTCAAGTGGATGTCAAGCAACATCAACGATAGGCGCAACGACGCTAGAACACCCAAGTCCAGCCATGACGAGCTCCCAGCTCCCTTGCCCTAGTAAGAAGACAATAATGACTTCAACGATTTCAAAAATAGGGGATCATGATCGAGGAAGGAGAGGAGACACATAATAGGGAAGGCACATCTCCGACTTGAAGGCATATATCAGCATCAGGAGCAAGATCAAGGAGGAGGATAGTCGGTATGAACAAGAGTTCCAGATCCAGAAACACCTGCAAACCCAAGGAAGGATGATTCCAGTGCCTCAGTCAAGTAGTTCAAGACTCGAAGTGGACCCGACCCAAAGGACGGAGGAGCCGACCTAGCCAACAATCACAGACCACTCAAAGGCAACTCGGAGGAGCGATGGCATGTGCAATGGATATGACCACATTTCTAGGCATAGGGGAGGCATCTTGCAAGCAAAGTCCAAGCAACAGGAGTCGCACTCAGAAATTCAATCGGCCGAGAAATAACACTGTCTACCCGACAATCGCTATCTCAGAGCTTCGAAGACATGCAACAATGCCCAACTGCAACAACCAGGTGATCGTACTCAAGCAACAATGGCACTACACTTCAACCTTGTAACGACACACTGCATGTAGGGCAGTCACAATACTCCACATGATAGGTAAACACGTTAAGGAGGAGCATTCTCAACTCAAAGGTTCACATCGAGGAACGTTCTCCGTGACTTGGGATAACGACCTCAGATCACACACGAAGGTCAACTATAGTCGCAATGCCTTAAGGAACCCCAGAGTCAAGTAGAACGAGGAACATGCGGCAAAACCGAAGAATCAAACGCGATTGGAGGAGCGAAATCCTAAAGGAATATAAACATTTAAGCATATGTTCTTCTATAGATTAGAAAAGTGGATGAATTAAAATCCCAATATAATTCTACATATGTCTATCATAAGTATCAGGTGCTCACACATAGTACAAAACATGAGTTTAGGATCATGTTTTAGGGTTTAGCATTTGCATCAAGAAACTCCATCACTTCGACTGCCAAAGGATGAAGCAAAGAACCACATGGTATAGCCAAGATCAAGTGTTCGAATGGAAGAGAAAGTAGAGAGAGACGACCAGAGCCCAAGCCAAGCTTCGACTCCGAAGCGGCCTCAAGTAGAAGATCGCTCGTCCAGCACAATCAAGATGAGAGATAATATCAGTCATGTCAAGATCCTTAGCGCTGCACCATCTAGGCTTGCACGACGATCTTCGGGATGCAACTCTACCTCTTGTGGCAGCAGCAACACTAATGACACGAGTGTCCTCAAAAACAGAAGGAGGAACGACCAGACATCTTCAAAAACTGCGGCCACGACCTCAAGCCGACAGACGTCGAGGAATTCTTCGGGACGACCCGACATCAACGAGCCAACTAAGGAGGCAACCTCTCGACGACCATAATCCTGCCTTATATGGTGATGTTTAATTTGCAACATGCATGCCAGATGGAGATACACTTAAGAAAGGCTTCACAACGACGGGTTATGACTATGCTCATTCAACAACTAGGTGATGGCTTCGTCAAGTATACCAACAATTAAAAGAGAAGAAGCCAAAGTTATCTTCGACATGAGGGACCTCAACGCCCAAGATAGAAGCATTCAACACCTTAATGACAAGGATAGTAACCAAAGCACCTTCGGCAAAAAGAGAGTTCAAGACAATAGCCAGCCTATTCAAGGACAAGAGTAGATCTACGGCAGAAAGTTCTTCAACTTAAGGGTCAAGCTACGCAAATATAAGAGTACATCATCCCCGACAGCAAATCAATCACGGAGGAGAGTCATGAGGCTTTACTCGCCAGGAAGATGCACATGTATTGAGGGACAAAGGCCACAAACAGGAGGCTGGAGAAGTGCTAGCAATCAACATGAGATTCAAAACTGTGGAGCGTGATCAGGTGCAACTAGAAAGTACCACAAGACCAGAAGGCAGCATAGCATCGTAGAACATGACAACGTCTAAGACATCATATTGAGGAGATCAAACAGGTAAGATGAGAAGCTCGATGGAGAAGCGACTAGGAGAACCAAGCCAAAGAATCGACGAATCAGCTAGAAACCTCACCAAGCTACGACAACTCGCATGCAACTTCGCGAACCCAAGGATCGACGATTCGAAAGGCAACTGATGAAGAGAACAACTCCTTACGAGTCTAGCCAAAGGAATTGCGCACAACTTCAAGAGGTGCCTCTAAAGATCTTCAAACATTGTGAAGGGGAAGCAATTATTGCCCAAGAACAAGATTAAGAAGCAGACCGGAATGCCGAAGCATCAACGACCGTCACATCCTTAGTAAGTATGTGAAGCAGAAGAAAGTTGTGCCGCAGCCGACAGGCATTGGAGAGCTCAAACATATCAAAGAGTCTATCAATCGAGCACGAGCTGATGTACAAATAAGAGGATATAGATCTTCAACACCAGCGCACTAGGAGGAACATCGACAACAATGCTATGGAGTACGTGTGCACCTCGAGGGGAGACACCAAGGGGGCCTAATAGCTTTAATAGTATTTGTAATCATAATAGTGTAAGCTATAGGCCTCGCATGCAAAATTTCCCTTGTTAGTCATTCCCTCTCACAGTGTAACAGATCAAAGAAAAGAGATGCCAGACAATTGGAAGGCGTGAAGCGAGCAACATCCTCAACACTTGTCTGTCAACATGCTACAGGACTCGAAGGATGGAGTTGGCACAACAATATCGGATCTAGAGGCATCCTTTAGCCACCAAGATAAAGAATTCAACGTGAAGGATGTTTTTCAATGGAACCACCTTCATGTTTTTGGGAAGCGATATAGAAGATTTCAAGTGGTCAACTACGCCACCAAAACCACCAGCAATGGGAAGCCTCTAATGAAGAAAGTTGACCTCTACATCGAGGAGGAGCTCAGAGTCACAAGCAACTCGAAATAACGTTACCTTGCTGCTTCAAGAAGGCAACGTGTGGATGAGATGCGAGCAAGATTGAGGAGATATTTCCTATAATTGGAAAGGAGATGGCATTTTTCTAATTTTAAAAAAGACAGATAGTATAAAAGAAGGGCAAACTTTAAAACATAATAACTTGGCGACAGTTTATCAGAATAGAGTGATCTTAAGCATTCTGGAAAGCCTCAGAGTCTAGTTTCAGAATTGGGGTGGCGCCTCTCTTAACTATTTATGGTTAGAGAGTTATCGCAGAAAAGGTGGACAGGGGTCAGATAAGACTGCACGTGAAAGATCCTTTGGTGGGTAGCCGGAGCCGGATCTTTGGAGTTTTTGTTGGTTTGGAGTTATCTTTTCTTTTGTTTAGTAGTTTGTCGAAAAGCTTACATGTTTTATTTTGTTATTGATTCCTTGTATTTGTGTTTGCAAATATAATAAAACATTAAAGAATGAACCTGTATGAAAGAACCCGCCCCTTTGTCGTTGTCGAAGGGCTGGGCGGTAAAGCAATGTGCATACCAGGTGATTGGTATATGGACGTATAGTCGTGTCCGGAATGATATAAGTGTGAACTTGGGTGAGGGATTGATCATTCCTGAATCACAGTAAGTTATAAGAAGATGTTCTATGCGTGACTAACATTTGTGTAACATTTGTGTGCCTATTGTCTGTGTGACTAACGATTCGCCTCAGGTTAAGGTAATGGTTTACCCACTTAGTCCTTCCTAGGACTAACCCCACCTTTCTCTTCTTCCTTCTTATAGATAGAGTTAGTAGCTAAGTGAGTTTTGCGCCGCGGAAAGCGTGGAATAATAGCCGAGATGTCAAGGCATAGATTTTCTAAAGACTAGGAGTAGTTTGAAACTCGGATTTCGAGTGTCAAGGACCATTGTTACCTCATAATAAAAGAAAGTTATATATTATTTTTGTTCCAATTATTTCTCTGTTTGATATTCAAGTGTTAAACGCCTTAGGAGCGTTTCACTAGCTGATGATAAAAAAGAGATAATTTGGCAAATGTATTTACGGTGTTCTTCTTATGCATAGACTGGTGTTTTTGCCTAGTTGGGTCAGCCTATCCACTAGGGTTTTATTCATGTCTGTGCATTGTGTATTGCATCTTTGTTCTTGTCAATAAAAAAAGTTTCACATCCTTCCACCAAAAAAAAAAAAAAAATTGTCAATGAGGTGACAAACATACTTAAAAGTTTTTGCACATGGCTTCCATTCACAATGGTCATGCATCCACAATGTCTTGAATAAAATGACTTTAGGCTATTAGCATTGCACAAAGAATAATCCCTTTTTTGTGAAGGTAATTTTCATCGCCACAAATATTAATTTTTTTTATGTAGGTGTTATTTATCGCCTTCAAAAATGTCTTTGGTCCTAAATAGTTGCTTTACGAACTATACAAATATGATATAGGACGTCACTAAAATCATCAATGATTTCACATTCCATACTACAAGGGGCCATGGGACGATAAGAACATGAGCGTGAAGTTCACAATAAAATTAAAACAAAACCAAAAGATTTGGAGACAAAATCTTTAAGATAGTTTTGAAAATACATGAAAACAATTACTTTCTTATATCATCGACAAATGAACTATCCTTTAAAAGTAAGAGCAGGTCTATTGCGATTAATTCTTATTTATTAATGTAGATAGGTAGGTAGATATTGATTGATGTTATTTCAGCTTACACAGGGCCATGAGACAGAACTATACATAGTGTGACTCGAGATATTTGTTCTAAATTAGTGTGTCTTCCTGTTTTGCATGAGGTAAAAATTGCTTCTTCTTCTCCTCTTCTCCTACTAATGTCCCAGACATGCGTATTTATTGCTATTTTATTTATTAAACACTTACATAGTATTTTATAGAATTGTCTATATAAACGTCCTGGTAATGAATTGTTTTGTATTCTTTTAACTCGTCACAATTTAATCAAGCATCTATTGCTTTGTTCTTGCTATGCATTTCTCAAAGGTACTTTTTAGATTGCCCATGACGAGCAATTTGTTAGCTAGAAAGTATCTTGTGACAAATTCTAAACATATATGCTCCAAAAGCACCCCAAACGAGTGCATCCGTCCCCATAATTTGAGATTTTTGCATATTTAAAAACGATCATGGGCAATAGAAATAGTACAACAAAAGAAGAATACAAAAAGTTTCGATAGGCTAACAAGATTTAAGTTCTACAAACTTAAGAGTTTTTTGGAGATAGTATCTAATAATATATCTCAATAGTTAAGAAGACTAACTTGTCCAAACTTAAATATATTATGAAAAGAAGCAATTTTTATGTCATGCTTATGAGAATATCCTATTGGATATATGTCATATGACACATTGTATTGGACATATGACACACCACACAAATGTTGCTTTGTTGGGTTCTACCCCAACCACCTTATATTGAATGCAACTATATGGGCCTCGATATATATTTGTTCTAGAACTAATGTGTTACCACTACGACTACACGGCGAGATGCACAAACCACACCAGCAATTATTTAATTAGAGCTCAATAAGGTAAACTTAGCTATGAAGGTTTATTAGTCGTACATTTAAATAGTGGCTAGATTTAAAGACACTACATTGTGTAAAGTTGTGTAAAGCTTCGTGTTCATAACTCTAAATGGGTTCATAACTCTAATAGGTTCATAATAAAAATTTCTAAAAAGCTATCAGCTGTTGGATAACAAATTTCCCCAAATAGCATCATGCACATGCGTCTATTCATTGTACACGTGGCAGAACCTAAATTAGGAGGATAGCCAGCGCAGGGCGAGAGGCGACATCTGATAGGCGCAAGCAAGCAAAAGGCCCTTTGTTCTTCGAATCCTGCATGTGTTTGCTCCGTCTTCAACTCGTGGCTTGGAAACACAACAAGACAAACTCTATAGATCAGAGCAATCCAAAGGAATCGAAGCACAAACCAAGCACAAACCCAAGCAATCCAAGCACAAGCCCATGACAGTGCCTAATCTCGATGGCAGGCTTATTTAAATGGCAAATTCAATTGGTTCTTTTTCAAGGCAAGACAATAATATAAGACCTAATTTACGAATTCCATTAAAGAACATGTATGAGTGGCCATCCTTGCCAGGAAGCGCAGCGGTGGATACAACACTGTATCAGAATTTTGTTGAAATTTTAGCTGAGAGCATCACAGTGCAACCACAATTTTCATGTTGCTCCACAATTTTTAGAGCAAGAGCATCACAGTGCACCCCCACAGCAGTGTGTAATTTCGATGCAGCAACCGAGCTACTCTCAGACAGGCCTCCTTCTGCTCACAGTTCTGCAAAACCTGAATATCCGGATTTATATTTTCCATGTGCAGATCCAGCTGCAGATCTCCACGTAGCTGGGCGAAACCCGAATATCCGGTTTTATATTTGCCATGTGCAGATCCAGCTGCAGATCTCCACGTGGCTGGGCGAACTGGGGGCTGGGCGAATCGTCCACGGATGTAGGGCTAAGAAAGGAAAATGGAACCATGCAAAAAAGGGCAAAAAAATGAACGGCCAAGGTTTTTTTGGAATTCCAAACTTTAAACCTGAATGGAAGAATGATTGCAGAACTCTAATATTTGTGAGATCAAACACAAATGCTAATTAAAACAAAATAAGACAAAAACCTTAGGAACCAATGGCTGCGATAGATCCAATTTGCATTTCCAGCGAAAGTTGTAGGACGACCACCTATTATTGCAATAAATCCTAAAACACTGTATGTATATATTATTAGTTTAACCTCTTGCTAACGCTCACACTATCTCCCCCCGATTGGGGTTATTAAATAAATCAGTGGAAACCCTTCCGGGGTTTTAATATGGAAACCCTTCCGAAAATTCGGAAGGGTTTCCATATTAGAACCCCGGAAGGGTTTCCACTGAAAGTGGAATTTTTCGGAAGAAGATATCCGCCGCCGTTAATTAATGACCAGATTTAATTCCCACGGCTATTTTAGAAGAGGGCTTTTAGAAAGAATTTCTTTTTCTTCTCACCTCTTCTCCGGCTGCAATTGGCGATTCAAGGTTTCACCTCACCGGCAAGGATTCAAGAAGCGTTTCTGAGGCAAGGATTCAAGAAAGTGTTTGTGGCGATTCAGGGGATTCAAAGATGCGTTTCAGTTCAGTGATTTAGAAAGTCCAAAAAAGGTTCAATGAAGCGTTCGATTTCTGGAGTTCGGCTTAAAAATCAGAGCATGTTAGTGCATAGCAGGCTAGTAATAGTAAGAAGTGCATGGCGGTAGCAGATACCAGTGATCCGCTTCAAACAAAAGAAGCTGCCACATTTTTCATGTTACAATAGACCCAAATATCAATTGATAAGTTAGAAGCACTTACCATTTAGTTGGAGACGGAATGTGAAGATCTCATTATGCCATCGATTGAATCATTGAGGTATGAAAATTTCTAAGCTTTTGGCTTCTTTGCTGTAGCGTCCTTTATGACCGTCTTCTCAGCAGGCATTCTGGGTGGTTGAATGAGGCAGTGAAGGATGCAGAAGTCATGCAGCAGCAATCTCTTTGGCAATCAATCAGAGCATTTGGCACATCAGATTGGAATATTATTCATGTAAACGATTTAGGGATTCGACATATATAGAGTGATTCTAAATTTCAACTACATGATCACGCCATGATTGTATTTCGTAATTCCTTTATGACATAGGATCCGATTCATGGCTCGTGATGTTCTTGTCATTTTCTGGGCACTGAAAAAATGCTAAGGTAATCTCTCTTTTCAGTGTTATCCGGAAGCAGACTCCTTTGGCTGTAGCAGATCATTTACCTGATCAAAGGAGCTTTAATTTTGATTTTACATCCGCATACACTTGTTTGCAAAACGTTTGCTCTTATCCAAAGGCCCTTCCTCTTGGGAAGTGGGTACATTCGCAACTAATCTACAGTGGACTTCATGTTCAGTTCTTTATGGGAAGCCTTCTTGTCAACATGTATGGTAAGTGTGGAAAAACATATGATGCATGTATTGCTTTTGACAGTATGGAAACTAGCAACATAGTATTCTGGACTTCAATGGTTGGAGCGTATGCTAAGCATGGATATTGCCAACATGCGATCAAAATTTTCCGAGAAATGCAGCTGGAGAATATGCATCCAAAACAAAACAATGTCACTGTTATGACCGTGCTGAGTGCTTGCACCAGTTTTGAGGGCTAGACAAAGAAGTTAATGTTGGAAACGCATTGATTTTTATGTATAATAATTGTGAGGTCAGAGGCGATGCACAAACAATATTTGAGAAGATGCATCGAGAGAGATGTAATTTCACGGACATCCATTATTTCCACATATGCATATATTGAGAACGAGGTAGAAAACCATCACATTTTATTAGACAAAATGCGATCTTACGGTTTTAAACCCGAATGTTGTTACCCTTATTGCTATTTTAGGTGCATGCACCACTCTTGAAGAGGGTAAGTTGGTTCATGCTTTGATTAAGAATATGGCTGATTATGCGATTCTTTGCTGGTGGCGAAAGGATGCATTTAAAGTATTTGACCATATGTCCAATAGGAGTATAGTTTCTTGGAATGCTATAATTGCGCCATATTCTAATGATGAGGGTGGAAAACATACCTTCAATCTTCTGGAGAAATCAGCATTTTTGTCACTTTAAAATAGGTGGATGATATGGTTGTTTTGCAGCCAAAACTGCTACGTAGAAGGGCCAAATTACAGTAGTGGTCACTGGAGCAATTGCAGTTATGCTTGGAGTAGCTTACCTTATTCTTGTTTAGTTGTTAGATACACGCGGTTTAAACCTTGAGCCTCCTCCACCGGAGGCATTTGGACCCTGAAGAAGTTATTTTTGCTTACAGTGTCCTTTTTGCATTGTATTTAAATATCACAAATCACCTCGCTGTTGGGCTCTTAGAGTTCTCTCTTTACGTGCATTGGATGAGTTCCTTGATCTTGTTGGCATTGGATGAGTTCCATTATCATCTGCAGTATAAGTATATGTTAGAATGTTTTGGCCTAATCTTTCTCTTTCTTGCATACCTTTTCTAGGTCATTTTAACCGCTGAATTGTTTCTTTAGACCCTTTTTGCATGTAATAGCTTCTAGGTCACAACAGAACAATGTCTGCATGCAAGTTTTTAATTAGATCATAAAAAGATAGATTGAAGAATGAAAACTATGAAACTAATTAACAAACAAAGTGTTGTGGCACTATGGGTTGCCCTCATGAATTGGTAGTGATGAATGGAATGACTTTAAATTTGAATTGGAATGCAATAGATTACTAGAATATACTTGTTGCTTTTGCTCATGGTTTTAGCAACTTGTCTTCGATCCTTCAAATTGTTTGTTATGTCTTCGATTTCTCTTACGACTTTAGTGTTGGAATCCCTACATATACCACATTCCTCCTTTTGCCTAGGATAGACTTCCTTAAGCCTCACACAGCTAGTTCAAACAGCTTGCCTGCTGCAAGAAAAGCATCCAATAGTTTATGCTTGAAGCTCTTACATATTCATACGAAATATAGGCTGTCAAGACTCAGTTGCAACCAACCTAGCAAAGAAAACTATAGACGATCCAAGCATGTCATATACTCAAAATAGTATAACCTGGATACAAGATCAAACCACAGCATGTGTGCTGGCATCATCACAATGCCAACACACTATCATAACACATCAAACCATGTGAAGTGCCAGAATTTTTGAGGTCGTGTTATATTGGGTGTTAAGTGCCAGAATTTTTGAGGTTAAAGCTGGTCTCAATTCTTAGTTAATATTACCCCATGGAGTTTCTAACTGCATGTGGAAACCTAACCTAATTTCCTCCTTATGTGGAAACCTTACCTATTTTCCTACTCCTGTGGAAACCCTTCCTATTTTCCTCCTGTGGAAACCCTTCCCAATTTCCATCATGCAAGGAAATGGGGAAGGGTTTCCACTCAAAATTTGAATTTTGGGTGACGGGCGCTCGATGGACGTGCGCTTTAATGTCGGGCGTCCGTGTCGAAAAGCGTGAGCCATAAAAACTCACGTGTGTAAATATTTTTTAAAAAAATAATTTCGTGGAAACCCTTCCTGTTTTCCACGGAAACCCTTCCGATTTTCCAATATGGAAATCCTTCCGGCTTTCCATGGAAACCCTTCCGAATTTCCATGGAAACCCTTCCGAATTTCAAAAACTGGATAACCGCCGGTTTTCCGTGGAAACCCTTCCGGGTTTTATTGAAAACCGGAAGGGTTTCCATGGAAAGCCGGAAGGGTTTCCATGGAAAACCGGAAGGGTTTCCATGGAAATTCGGAAGGGTTTCCATGGGAGGCCAACCCCAATCGGGCGTACTTAAAACCACTTGCCGAAAACCAAGGGCAAATCTAGTTACTATTATAATGTGGCCGAAATTGGGAATGGTATATTTATAACTTAAGGTTTCTGAAGGTTTTATGGGGGTATTCGTATGTGATACCGTATATTGATGACGGTGGCAACTGAGATTCCTAACCCTAGAATATTGGGCGGGCATTTTGGAGTTCCGGATGGCTGGTTGGCCGGAACTGGCGGTTTAAAACCCCTAGGGCCATGAATGATGCCATAAAAAAGGAATTTAATTGGGCTTGTAAGCCTCCTGGTGTGATCTTGGTCTGTAAAGCCCTGAAGAACACTCGCCTTCATTGTTTTGAGGGTATGACTGGTTATTGTATGAAGGATGTGGAAAAGGTTCACTATGTCTGCCATCTTCATAATGTGAGTGAGGCTGCCATCGAGAAAGGTAAGGATTTGTATTTGAGATGGGGAGCTGGTGATACAAAAAACTTAGTTGTTCTTGATAATAAGAATTTGTTGAATCGAGCTGCCCACTTTGTTAACTATCATGGGAACCGTAGGTTGACTGCTAGCTTGTTGTTTACATTGGCCAGAATGATTCGTTCTGGAAAGTTTACACTATCCAGTTCTTGGATTATCCCTTCCAATACTACCCATATTAATGAGCACCGTGTCCGGGCTGCATGGAGGGCGCTGCTGAATCCTTCTCAGTGTATGCCCTCGGATATGAGGACTATTTTGTTTGGGCTGCCTGCTGGGTTTGTGCATGTAGAGCGCAATGGGCCTGGGAGGAGGCGGTATTGGGATGATGCCATCCCTATTGATGAACAAGACAATAACTTTGAGGACATTTGTGATGAGTCTTATAGTCGTGACAGTGATGATGTTGTCATTTTGGAGCCTGGTGTGGATTTCATCCCTGTGCACAAAGGGTGATTGCACCATGGCTGTTGGGTGATCATATTGGTTGCCTCTGGATTGTACAGTTGGGTTTTTTTTCATGGGTTTATTTGTTTTTTAGTTGCAGGGAATATGGAGACTGATGGGGAACCTGTTGCTGGCGTGGAGCAACCTGCTGTATCTTTGCCTGACTCTTTTATTTCTTCTGCTGTTGAAGCATCACATCCAGATCTTGTTGTGTTCTCGGCTGAGCCTGAGGCAGTTTTTTGTGCTCAAGAGTTTGTAATAGCATTATCCAGGTTGGAACTGAGGCGCATAGGATTGCGGCATCCTTGCGCTTGCTCAGGCGGCAGCTTAGAGGGTTTTATGCCTCAATTCAGAATGCTATTTCTGCTGTGGAGTGGGATCAATTGGGGGTGCCCGTCTCTGAGTTGCATGTCTTGCGCTCTCATATGAGCCTTGTTAGGGTCTTGCTTGTGCAAGAAATTCGCCAACTAGATGAACTTATTAGGCATGCACAGAGTGGCGCCCCTATGAACTGATCTGTTTATATCTTGTCCTTTCTGTTCTTGTGTATGGGCTTGAGAGAACTGGTTTTTATAAATAAAAGGGTTTTATCTTCTAAATGTATTGTTGAATTTGTTGCAGCGTGGAGTTGCTTGACAGGTATCATTTTGACACGTGTTGAATCTGTTGCAGCAGGCTGCTGTATAATCCGAAATTCTGAATGCTTTTTTGTTTGGAATAATATGTTGATACTAACTTGTTTAATTTGTTAGTGGGCTTCGGCCCCTAGGCATACTAGGTATCCCTCTTTTGGAATTCCTAGTATGCCTGGATGAGCGTGGGAACTTGTACTGGGGTTCGACTCCCCAGGCTCATCATTCTTTATTTTGTGAGGCTGCTAATTTCCAAATATTCTATTTATTCAATGGTTTTGTGAAATGTTAGGGGTAAGTCAAAGATGGGGGTTTTGACCCCATCTTGACTTGCATTTGAGGGCTGCAAACCCGCCCCATGGCATATCCTGTGGCATATGCCAGCATCCAATGGCCCCAAATAATTTATAGACACCCCAAACGATAATGTTTTGGGATTTTGCCTACTCGCTTTATGACAGCATGTCAGTTATATAGATTCAGGAAAGCTTATGGAAACCACTTGAAAAGATCCACAAAAGATCCTGCTCATTACATTGTCAACCATATGGTTTATGTCAGTCATGGGATCCTATTGAGTAGATGAATGACCCAATAGAAAATCCTGCTTACATACCTTCAATTAGCAAGTGATAGTTAGTTTAATCCCAGCTTCGCATTACTGTGAAACAGTCACAATCATGCATAATTTACCCATTCAATAAACAAAGGCAATAGTTATAAAAAATAATATAGACGTTTAATTGATGCTCATTTGTCTGAGCTGTACAGTTAACATTTTAAACTCGTCAACGAGGAATTGACGTGGAGTACCCTATTAACTGGCACACTAATTCCTAATCAGTTCCATAGCTGATGGAATCATGAGAATTGTGGCCATGTACTGCATATGGTATTCAGAACATACCTAACTGCATTATATGCTTACAGCTGGTAACTGTTTAAAAACCAACGGATGCATCAGAAACATTATGCCTATTCATGCAACTACACATCAGAAATAATTATAAAAAGCAATGGATCAAGTATTGACAGCATGAATGCACCAACAAGATTAACAAGCTTAGCTGTTTGAGTTAGGACAGCATGAATACACTAGATGAAGCATCTACAGATGAAAAGAGTCACATACCAGGAACGGCATAGCTAATCTTTCAAGCCTTTATAATACTCAACCAATACTTTCCATCCTCCAGGGCACATGAAACCATCCGGTGGTTTTTCACCCGTTTTGGCAAAGCTGCGCATCTGCATTCAGAAAATGGTTAAGAACTAATAAAACTACAATTCTGCGTATATATTTTAGAAACTTTGACCTTTGTTCCTGATACGAAGATAAAGTCATTTCCTCTGCTTGGATCAAAGAATGCCATTTGACCTTTTGTCTTATCATATGCTGCCACCTGATATCAGAAAAAATTGAGGTGATGACTTTATTATCCTCTATACTTCTAAACCATAGCAATATGGCGATTGTTTTCTATTTTTCTAGTGTTTTTATAGAAACGATTTAGTAGACTTTGAATGTCTTACCACGAAATTAGGATATCCTACTATAAAATATTCCTTAGTTTGGCAAGTTTAATACAATTAGGTGCACTCTTATAAAATTTTGGCAATTTTATAAAATTTTTGAACTTAAGCATCCTACTAAAACATCGAATCAAAATTTAACAAATTGATAAAATATAGCACTTTATGAAATTTTGCACCTTAAAGTCATCCCTGAAATTGACCAACAACTTCGATAAAATTGACAATAAAAATTACAAGACAACATACCCGGAAAGGAATGATGTTTAGTTTCTCAAGACCAGGTGCAACACTCAATACCATTTTTCCATGGTCTGGGTCATAAAGATCTCGCTTCTCAGTGGGGTGAACCATTCCAGCTGGATCACGACCGACAATATAGAAATTTGCCCCAGCATTGATGCGGGCCTTTGCATGCCATTGAACCTCTGTTGGGCCAGCATAGAGCATAGGAGATGGAAAAATTGCCAATACAGTTGTTTTGGGATCTAGGACACCTTCTTGAAGGACCTTTTGATAAGTAAGAAGACGTGGACGTTGTTACTGTCGGAAAAAAAAAAACACACGAGAGCAAAAACACTAACAAACATACCTTGGCATGCTGCTTCATGCGCCACTCTAGAGGCACATCATCTGCTTTTGTATAGCCTCCAAGTGGATGCAACAGCAGAATTGGATTACGAAACCCTGTTTCTAGAAGACGTTTGCGAGTATCATTCATCAGCAAGGCATGGCCATTATGCACAGGATTCCTTAATTGGAATGCAAAAACTGCATCAGCACCCCTTTTCTGGAATTCAGCACGCAGTTCCGCAGGCGAAAGCCTGTATCGATCGAGTCCGTCATTGTACCTAATGCGTTCAAGCACTTCAAGATCCCCACCAATAAGCCAACTGCCAGATTTTTTAATGGCTTCTTCAACATAAGGCAACCCTGGTGTTGTTGTTCCCCATGTCCTTGCAATTCGTTCCTCTTTGTTGTGCCTGTAAATTTCAATCCTGCAAAGAACATGGAGACATGTGATTAGAAGTATTCTGAAAATACAAAAAAGAGTAGGTAGAAGTCACCTAGAACACTCCTATAGCAAAAGATAATTTATAAATAATTTGCATTAATCACGTGAAAAACAGGTTGCAATGGAATATAACATATATTATAATCCTTGCGGCTGTAAGAAAGGGTGTGTGTGCCCTCAGTAAAACTCTCACTCTCCTAAATACTGATGATGTGGTTGATGATGACTCATTATCCTTCTCTACTTATCCCAAAAAGTCTGTTCTTGTCAAAAATATCTTATAATTAAAAGAACATCATGCTTCTATATTATACATCATGGTAGAGCACTCTCTTGCACTGGATGCAGAACGCCCCTGCGCTGGCATGTCTGCTATGCAAGTATGTCATTAGGAAGCCATTTCACATAATTTTGAACTAGATATTCCATCATATTGGAAAATTGGCTACTAAGGATCCTTAAAAATCTTTAGCTCAAACACTGAATGAACAGCATCACACCTCAAAAATTAAAAGTCTTCTTCTTTTTGCTATTCATATCAAGCAAGAGAGGCAAACTTAAATATGCTTGTCAGATAACCTCAAACAAGATGAGCTTAAACTCACAGAATTATAGCTTCGTGAGCTGAACAACTCAGCTAGTTTCCCTTTAAGAGCGATCTGACAAAGGCATGATGCCACGACCATGACAGAATGAGAAAGGGCATGGCAAATTGATGATGGTTAGGCCAAAGAAATTTCTTTTGCTTATTGACATCTAAATGCATTTTTTATCATTCCTACTTCACTATTCCCTTAGTTTATTGATGAGATCTATAGACTGCATTAAAAAAAGTGACGTGTTATCAACACACGTTTATTTATGCAAGCAGCAATCCATGGCCCCACTCGCCTATAATACGAATACCATTGTTAGTTTCTCCCAATTGTTGTGATGCAATCTCTGCCTGAAATCATCCATAAGATGATTATAAAACAAAACTTCTATCAAATGGCGGGGATTAAAGCTGAGCTGCAAAATCACCCAATTATTGTGATAACCGTCGAACAAAAAACAAGAAAGATAGAAAAATCTTACTCAGAAAGAATGGCAACGAGCTTGTCGCCAGGACCCATAAGAGTGACAGATTTGGAACTACCTATCAAGGCCTTCTGAGCATCATCAATTGCCAAAACAATAGGAATGGACATATTAACCAGGCTTCCATCCTTTAAACGCAATGCATTAAAATGCAGGGCCTGGAGATACTCCGATTGGCGCATAAATCCTCGAAGTGGGCTGGCCCAACCTTCGCTGACAACATGAATCCACTCCAGATCAATTCTAGAAACCTTGATTTTGGGCAGACGGGAGGCCTCAGATTTCTTGGAAGCTTTTTTATGCTCCGGTACCACAAGATCAAGAAGCTCCCCACCGTCGGGTTGAATAAGCCCAGAAAATCTGGCAGCTGGGTTGCAATTTTCATGTATTTTGGATCGGCCATTGAGGAGCATCCGTGCCGGATCGGCGGGTTTAACGCAAGCTTCAACCATCTTTGGGGTTGAGGGCTCTTCCGGAGGGCAAGAAAACGGAGGCGGGCTGGCGGCGCCGCGGCAGCGGGGGAGCGGCGCCGCCGTAGTAGGTGGAAAGCATTTTTAATGCTTTTTCTTTTGCTTTGCTTTCCAAAAAGCATGGAAATGATAAACATGGTGCCAAGCTCCTCCCATCCTCATGTTCCAAATCAATCTCGCCTCCTGTTTTATATCTTCGGGCGGGGGGGGTGGTGCGCCATCCCCACCGCCCGTGGCTGCTCAGCCCCTCATCAACGGTTGCCCTCGCCCCTTCTCTAACTTGTCTACATACTTTGAACCTTGGATGATGCAATCGACATACATGTCTCATGTCTTCCAACCTTGCTGATTTGATGTCACCATCTTCTTTGTTCTATGTACTCAATTGCTCGAATCAATGAAGCACCTTCAACAACTTTCTCCAGCTAAAGAAAGTTCACTGTTTGGAATGGATGATGGATGCCATTCTTAATTGTCTGGAATGGATGATGGATGCCATTCTTAGTTGTCCTAGCAACCTGGGTAGCTGGAGCCGCATTTGGGGGCCATTGGGTGAAAATAAAGTCACCCTTGTTATAGGTCGTGGCACGATCATGATCGTTGTTTATTCTATTGGATGGAATCACCAATCGTTGGGATTGCACCACATCAGTCTGACAAGGGAAATTTTATTTTTAGCCCCATTAGAGCGGCAAAGAGCTGGGACTACCAAGAATGCCAGACTGTCGATAGCGGCAGAAAGTTGGGAGTGTCAACAACAACAACCCAGCTCTCTGCCGCCGAAACCAACATTCTCTCTTGACCTCTTTATACATCTCCTCGTGTATCATCCCCACCATTCGTTGCCACTCAGCTCCCCATCGATGGTTGCCCTTGGTCCTCCAATTTGTCTACATACGTTGAACCTTAACTCCTTAACTGATGCGCTAGGCACGTCCTTCAATGTATATATGACTCTCATGTACTTCAACTCTACTGATTTGATATCACCAACACCACTATCTTGCCATAATCTTATTTGTCCCATGCACTCAATTCTTTGAATCAATGGAGCATCTTCAACAACTTTCTCCCAACTTTTATGCAAATCAACTACATATTAGCACCTAAAGAAAATATGCTAGTGCATAGCTATTACTATTCACAATTTTTAGGTGATCTAGAACAATACTTTATTAGATTTAGACACACATTTCTTATTTCGCACGTCACCTCACTACATTGTGCAAGTATAAAACACTGAATGTTGACTTAGACTCCAATGTCTTATTTATCACATGATCTAGTATGTCCCTTAAACAGTAGTTTATTGAACTGTCATAGGCAAGTCTTGGGGGAACATGTACTTCAACCATATGCAGAGGTCATCAATTAGGATTTTCATATTGATTAAAATGAAAATATCTATATAACGCCTTCAATCAAAAAAAAGAAAATATCTATATAACAGTAACAATGTTACAATTACTTCCAAAGGGGTGCTAAAGTCACTCTGATGGATATCCATAAGCATGGGAAGCACCAATAAGATTTACTTGGGAATGTTGTGGATTAACTAGTTCCTAAATAAGCTACGTTTGGCCACTCAGGACATAACAAATAATGCATTCCATGGCTGTTGTAACGATGGCAATCTACTCCTTATAAAAATGACCGGCGTAACTGGACAGAAGAAGTGACCAAAATCAGTCTCAATGAGGCATACCCTTGGTGTAGCAAAGCACTTGTCAGACATGCTCCCTCAACATGGTGTAGCATTAGGAAGATCAACACTAATAATATGAAGATTGACTTATAGTTATTCATGTTTGAGAACTGAGAATTATACCTTATACTTGAGGAACAAATCAATAGAATATGTTCGCAATGCCTTAAAATAACATATATTATAAAAACACTATCATAAATAATCATTTCCAATTTCTTTCATGCAATGTAAAGTGAATGGAGAGATGACCCTTAACCGGCAGGATTTGTGATCCAGTTCATCTCCACCGTTGATCCCAGCCCCGTGACATGCCGAAATCAACTCCAGCCCAATTCAGAATCCATGGATTTGCTTCGGTTCCAGCGCAAATGTGATAATCCTGTTTTGGGTGCCGATAACCCTGCTCTGGTGTGATAATCTTGCTTTGGGTGGAGGTGTGGGTGGGATAATCCAGCTCTGGGAGTGAGAGTTGGTGGTCTTGTCGGTCCGGGCTCGCCCATTTACTAGCTGTAACAGCCTCGCAGGGGTGGTTAACCCCTTCATATAGCAATGTTAGGTTGAGATGTGCACAACACTACTTGAAATGATAATAGTAACCTTATTTTTGTTGTCGAAGGAAAATATATATTAAATATCACTTAAAAATATAGGTCAACTTTTAAGAAGAAGAAGAAAACAAAACAATTTTTATGTCATGCCACATTGGCAGCATCCTCAAGACGGGAGAACTCCTTTGCTGGAACTGCTATGCGAAAAAAAAAAAGGGGTAGTAGACGCGTCTAAAGTCATCCCTGCATTACACAAGCCGAATATCCAAGGGGGTATTAGGCTCATCTAAACTAAGTTATGTATTGTGCAAGTCGAATACCCCCTTTGGTTATCCCGCAAGTTGAATACCCCCCTTACATCCTGCCAGGCACTAGATATCTCACACCTGCATTCCACAAGTCGAATACCCAAGGGGGTATTGGACTCATCTAAACTATGTATGCTGCAAGTCGAATACCCTCTTTGGCTATCCCAGAAGTCGAATACCCCCCTTGCATCCTGCCAGGCACTAGATATCTCACATATCACACCTGCATTTCACAAGTCGAATACTCGAGAGGGTATTAGACTCGTCTAAACTAACTTATATGCAGTGCAAGTCGTGTACCCTATTCCACAAGTGGAATACCCTCCACCACCCCATCTCCCCCACCTCCCCCACCCTCCCCTGGGACGCTTTAATTTAATTCCAGTATGCATTAGTATTAGGCTTTTCTAAATCATAGATTTATTGCACAAGTTGAATACCCCCTTTGATTATTGCAGAGTCGAATGTCCATTTCAAAATAACAAATATATTATGATGCATGAATTGTTTCTTCTTGACATTTTTAGAGAGAAGAGATATTTAAAGCCTTCTTTACTTAATTGAGACCACCCCATTATGATGCAAACCATCGGCTCCCCAGCTTTTTATCCATATAAAGCCTCAAGTCCAGTGATGACTTTAAGGTATGAAACTTCGTAAAAGTGGTATATTTTACCAAATTTTAAAATCTAGATTCAATGGTTTATTAGGATGCGAAAGCTTATAACCTTTATAAAATCGCTAGAATTTGATAATATTGCATCCTAATTATATTAAATTCGCCAAATTAATGGATATTTTACAATAAAAACCTCAATTTTAGACATCCAATTATACTAAATTCGTTTCTAAAAAATGTTAGAAAAATAGGACACAATCGCCACCATTTCTATAATTTAGAAGCAGTAGAGAATGATAAATTCATCACTGCTCAAGTCTCGTGTCTTTTTCATTTATTTCAATAAGTGTCAAGGTCCAGTGTTTCACATAGGATCATATTCAGTTAAGGGTTTACAATTAAATTCAGTAAGCAATTATGAGGCATAGATTGTTTTTACTTTTACTTTCGTTAAAGCATCAAGATTGCAAATAACTCCCAACGTATAATGCTTCATCTTTTCTAACGTAGCTAATTTTTTTGAATATTTCTTACGTATAAGGCCCTTTTTCCATGGCAACCTTGTTTTAAATTTTTTTGAGGTTAATTGGTCCACGTAAGAAAATAAGACTTGGCAGCTTTTCCACGGATGCTTTTGTGACATGTCTCAATTGCATTCCGTACAATTTTGTCGTCAGATTTTCTTCCCCGGGAAACCCCCATACAATTTATGATCAAAAAAATGCGCCAATGAGATTCTTGTGTTGCCGCAGAAGAAGGATGCCTCAAAAAAAGGTTTTAGTGGAGCGTGCAGGTGAGCGGAGCACCAAGATTCACAGCCTGGGTTCTGCTGTTGAAACAGGTTGAATAAGCCGGATTTCGGATTGACAGTTCTAAAAATTCACAGCAAGGAGGAGCCACAAACATAAAACAGGTTGAATAAGCTGGATTTCGATTTGATTCTAAAAATTCACGGCGAGGAGGAGCCACAAACATAAAACAGTTGAATAAACCCGGATTTCGGATTTACATTCTAAAAATTCGAAATTCCAAATTTTCCTTTCAACAACCAATGTTCTGCCTCATCTAATTTCTTCACGTAAATCTTTGTGTTCTTCTTTGTTCTTCCACACGTAGATTGTCGTTCTTCATTTTTATGCAGTGGAAAAGTAGAATATCACGTACATCAGAGGATTATCTCTGGAGAAGTATTTTGCAGATAAGCCTATTGATTGTATAGGTGAAACGGTTCTGTCATAGCTTCAAAAGATCATCGATTCGTTCTCTAACCTTTTGAATAAAATCGCAGTGATTGTAGCTTCAAAGATCATCGATTCGTTCTCTAACCTTTTGAATAAAACGCAGTGGAAAAGCAGAAAATATAAGAGGTGTCTAAAAATTAGTGGGAAAGGTTTTTATCTGGGACATGACGTGGAGCTGACATGGAGTCTTATATGCTGTCTTATTGCATTGCGACAGTCATATTTTATGCCTGCCGTGGAAAAAGGGCCTAAGTAAAAGGACTAGTTGAAATGACTATCCAATATAAATTCTACATTGTATACATTGTCATAATACGCATTGGTTATTCATAATGCTGCTAAAAATTCAATCGGACACGCGTGGATGTCCCAGCCCAGTACTTGAGTAAGCAGGTGGATAGCCTCCTCGAAATTGATGGAGAGGTGCGTTGTGGATATAATCCTGCACAAGCATGTTTTTGCTATAGTGCATAGCTACCATGCTCAACACAGAAAGATGGTCCTAAAGCATCTCGAAAGTAGCGCATTTGTCTCCTGAGTTTCTCAATCTCCTAAGAGAGAAGCGCTAGAGAGACAATGTCAATTGTTTCTGTGCTCATAACTTGAGCTACAGAGGTCAGATTCAAATGAACTTAGGCTTTTTTGAAAGCTTATGTAGAGAGCTTTCCATTGGCATATTATTTGATCCAGATCCATCAGGATAGTACCTGTTTTTTGTACTTTTCAATCCAGGTACCTTTTTGCAGAGTGTATGCCATGAAGATTTGACTGTGATATGATTGGCATGACTTTTGAATTTGGACTCTGTTTTGAATATTTTTTATTGCGTTGGAAAGTTCTCTCTAGGATCTTTTTTATGATATGTAATATGTCTATATTTGATTAAGTTTTATAGGTCAAAATAGCAAATTTTTGGACAGGTTTGATAAAGTTTCACACCCCACCAGTTGATTAATAAATGATTTGCATAGCAACATAGTGATTTCTCCTTGGCTGGCCAGTTCCAAGTCTACAGATGTTGCTTCTTGGCTCTTAACAAAGTTTAAAATGAAACGCACTTATTTGCTGGAAACGCACTTCAAAAGGAATCTTTGAAAGATTCCCTAAAATTCCCTTAAAAAAGTCCATTTTTAAGATTTTTTTGTGACAGGTGTGACAATTTAAGTAATTTAGGTACCATTTTTGAGGGGTTGATTGAACATAACTTTCGTGCAAAAATTTTAAATAGCAATTTTCATCCTCCTAAACTAGAACAAAAAATAGTTACTTTTATAAAGTGTAGCAAAAAAGGGGCAATAAAAAAAATAGCAAGGGTAGTAGAGTGACAAAGAAGTGATATATTCAAGGTTGTGAAAATTGTACAAAATTATGAACAAAATTGTCAAAAATATAGGATATTTTGACAGACAATCATCACCGCACTTTTCGTTCTTTACATGTTCGAGTCATCGGACAAACTTACATTTTTGCAGCAAGATCGGGATGCATCTCATCCTCGACTCATTTATTCCCGATCACTCGAGCCTTCATCCTCGAACTTCACTCTCGAAGACCGGATGTACTCGAGCGATCTTCTTCCTCCACTTGTCTACAAGTGAGTCTTCATCATCATCTTTTTGGCCACCTTTTTTGGCTTGTTTGTCTAATCCACATCTTGACCTTATTAAAGTTTGAGTGACCATACGTAACTTATTAGCGGCGGTCGAAACAAAGTCATATGCAAGAACCTTCACTTGGATAGATCTATGACAGTGATTACTTGCTTTGGACTTTGCTCTCTTTCCCCTCCTGTTTTTTACCATCTCAAAGTATAACTCCCACTGAAAGCATTGGCGTGATCGTTCTCATCCGGTGCACTTTTAATTGAGTGGGAATTCCATCCTCTCTTGTTACCTCCAAAGACTTTAGCTAGCGAGAGCGGCTTCCCGGACTCATCATTATCGGTGGGACAGCTATGAGCATTCCTTTTCGAATCTCGGGATCGAACCGGATACTCGGAGCAACTTGTTGTGTTTTGTCGTCTAGGGCGGTGTACATGACTCTGTCATCTTCATCCGAGCTAGCCAATATCTCTACATGTTCCTCTTGATTCTCAACTTGCAATGGGAGGGTTTGCCTAGATGGCGGTTGAATGTAACTCTGGTCTTCGACCTTGTAATGAAGCTTGCAACATGTCACGTTCTTAGAAAAAATTGAGGCCACCATAAAGCATCTGCCTCCCCAAAGTGGTTAGAGCGGGGTTGAATACTTGTCTCAATACAATCCAATGATTTATTTGAGTCAAATGCTCTTCCCTCCTTTTTACTCTTTGTGATTTCTTTCAAGCTTTTTAGAGGCATTTGCTCTGCGAGAGCATGGAACTAGTATTGGGGATGTTGCGAATGAATTGAATACACCTGGCTTTGCCATGCAAGGATGTGGCATATTTCTTTCCTTGTAAGATGGCCTTGCCATCTACAAGTGAAATTTTGATCCGATCTTTGGAATGTAATGTTTCTCAAAGGGCTCAATAGCACGGTGACCTAGTTGATCTCTTGAAAAATCCATTCCTTGAAATCATAAGTTTCTTCCAATAACTCGATGTCCGGGCGAGGATTGTAGGAATCTTGGATGACCTCAATCATGGTGGCGGGGCTTAGAGCTTTTTTCGAGCAAGGCGTTTAGAGAACCCTCTTGAACATCGATCAATTTGGTCGCGTGTGTATGACCAACAAGCGGAAACCAATCTTCACCTTCTTGAAGATTTGTTTCTCTACTAGCATAGCACGGTAAGCAAACAACGCTGATTCTTATTTTCCCTTGTCGTGTTATCTAGGCCGAAGATCTGAGAACCGGCGGTATATGTTCTAGATTGGAAAGAAGCTTATTCAATATTGTGATAGTGAGATTTGGATCAGCATGAATGTTTGGATAATTCAAAAATGCCTTGCAAGATAGTTTTCCATTAAATACCATAGCACCAACAACATGCGGATGCTATGAAATCTTCTTCAAGAACATCCTTAGGCACATTGACAAAATGTGGTAGGGTGGTCTTCTTCGGTCCATTCCATCAATAACAAGCGATATGTAGTTGAGTGGTTGTTCGATTAACTTTCTTCCTATGTTTTGTCAATTTTCTCCTTTCCAAAGATTGTTGTTCTCTGTGCTTGTTCGGTTTCTCCTTCAATGCATCCGAAAAGGAAAACATGTTTAGGAAAGAACCTACTTTTAAGTAGAACTAGGCAAGAACACGTCACGGAAGCTTACTTTTAGTGTGAAGTGTCCTTGCATTTTGTCTCTGAGCTTTTAATTGAGCATGTAGCACAAAAGCAGACATCCTATGCTTTCTAGGAATGGCCACCGCGAGAAAACTCTTTTTCGAACCGCGATAAAGTAAGAGTAGCGGACAAAAGCGTTCTCCGCCTCAACACACATCTCCTTATAATTATCGTAGACTTCTTGTTTTAGGTGAAATTGTCACTCAAGTGGTACATAGGGCTGTTAGGGAGTTTCTCACAAGACTCCTTAAAGAAACCTTCCATCCGGGAAACACATTGAAGAGCATGAATTCTGGTTATGCCTCACGAATGGCGGTAGTCATTGATGCACGGATTCTTGTCAAGCCTTTTCTTGAGGCGGTCAAGTCGTCTGCTTGCCTAAAAGCATGAATCAATTTGAAGGCCGTTTGATGTAGGCGGTGTGGCCACCAGGTGTGTAAGTAAACTTCTCACCATCATCTGGCCTAATATTGAAGGCTAAGTAGCCCCTTTGGTCTAGCAGAGTCATTGAACTGTAACTATCACGAAGCAACCTCAATTCCTTTAGTCCAATCTTAAGCAAACAACGTTGAGAACAACGATTACTTTGTATGTGTTGCCCGCAAGTGAGCCTCGATCCATGAGTTTCTTTCTTCTAACGGTTGTACATCTTTGTCTTGTGTAAGTTACGCTTAAGATTTTTACTTGCGGGGGCTTTGAATTCGAACATGGAGTCTTGTGGCTTTGGTAGGTCCTCGTCACGAGACATCAACATGAGGTGTTTCTTAGTGCGAGATCAACATGAGGTGTACTTGTAGATCTTTGAGAGGTTTGATGTGGGCAAGGCACGGGGGAGGTGCTTTCCCTCTCTGCAGGAAAAATAATCGAGGGCTGGTGGCGTAGTTGACCAGCTCTGAAGTGTCGTAGAACCACGGGGGAGTTGCGTGTCGTTGGCCGCTCCCACTTGTTGTAGTACCATTTAAGCGAAATGGATGGAGTTGGTGTGATTTGCCTCTGGTGGACTATAGACTATGGGCGTACTAAAATGAATGGAGGAGGTAGTCGACCTCTCTAGCTTTGAGGGGGTGAAAGCATTGGTGGGGGCGGGGGCGGCGTTCGGGGAGGCGAGTTGTGGTGGAGTAAATTGGGCGGTGGTGGAAGCCGAGGTGGTCTTCTTTGGAGCAAACTCAACAGAGCTGGGTGTTGGAATGTCGGATGTAGAATATTAGTGGCTACTTCACTGGTGTCTGCGGTGAGGAGGTGTGAAAAGCCATTGCGGGGAGGAAGCCTGCAGAAACGAGGGAGTTGGAGGCTCTGCCGGTTCTTTTCTCTCGAGCCATACGGTATAAATTTATCTGAGTGGGTATAAATTTATCTGAGGAAGAAAAACTTAAAGGCGGCAGATCAGTATAAATTTATCTGGGAGATGGTATAAATTTATACGAGAGGAGGGCAAACATAGAAACGAGCGGTATAAATTTATCACGAAAACTCACGCACAGACACTTGTATTGAAAACTTTATGGAGAAGCGCTATATGAAGCGGCACTTAGCAGAGGTACTTAAAGCCCGCCCCGGCCACCTATTTTCTATATCGCAGCGGCTCGGTCGAAGCCAGCGGTCGCGGCTTATATACCCCCTTATTTGCTCTGGAACGCCTATACGGCGGTCTATCTTTGTCATGGCCACGTAAGTCTACTACCCGCTTTGTTCTAGTTTCTCTTTTGTTTTAATCGCTAGAGTGTAAAAACTACGGTATAACTTTATACGATATGGTTACTGGATCGGTATAAATTTATCTGGCTTTGTTCTGAACGGTATAAATTTATACCGCCGAAAGAACGGCGGTATAAATTTATCTGGATTCAACACGATCGGTATAAATTTAAATATAGTTCTGGATCGGTATAAATTTATACAGCGGTGCTTTCGGCGGTATAAATTTATACGTTCGAAACGATCGGTATAAATTTATACCGCTCGAGCACCTAGCGGTATAAATTTATACCCGACGTGTCCCGAACGGTATAAATTTATACCGCTTCGAGCACCTTGGTATAAATTTATACCGATTGATTCTGGAGCGGTATAAATTTATACCGCCGAGCACTAACGGTATAAATTTATCTGCGTCGATTTACAGTTCGGTATAAATTTATACCGCTTCGTGCTCGGCGGTATAAATTTATACCGATCGAAACCATTTTGGAATCTTGGTGTCTAGTGCTTAAAGAAGTGTAAGCAAACCTTAAAATTTCAGTAATATTCTTGCGTTTTAAGCTTAAATAACACAAATAAAGTGATAATTTAGTGTAGATTTTATGCTCTTTTAAGCCTCTATTTTTCTTGTTTTTATGGTACAAAAGGTCGAAAAAGGTTACATTTCTTGCATAAAAATGGCCTTCTTTACGCTTTTTCCAGCCCCGGGATCAAGTTTGTAAACAAGGGCCCGATCATCAAAGGCTGCACCAATAGAGCCACGAACATCTGGCCCGAAAGACCAGGGCGTGGTGCGTCCACGAGGGTGCAAGAGAGAGCAAACCCAGCGAGGCGCACCTTTACTTGTGTCATCAATCGGGAAGGGCAAGTACAAGAGTGGCGATTATTACCCCTGCGTGCCGTGAAATTATCAACCTTATTGCTTTCTGAGGTCGATGATGAAATCTTAATGAAGTGCATGCATGACAAGGGGGAAGTCTTCTACGTTCTTGAAAGTAAAATGCTTGAATAAGCATGTGCAAACCCAAAGATGTGCAAGAGTATTGTGGTGACAATTACAAGAGTGGCCATGTAAGTATTGTTTAGTGTCTTTACGTATAAATTTATCTTAGTACGTCATCTTCCTAACTTAACCCTGCATTACGGGATATAGTGGACATTTTAATGTCGGTTGTGCTTTTCTTGAAGAAACAAAGTTGGTCAAAGGTCTCTCAGTACCCGACTCCTCTATCGAAGAGTTTGAAGAGAAGGCGAGGAAGTAGAAGAAGAAGAGGAAGAGGAACCGGTGGTAACAAAGGGAAAGGGTAGAAAGCATTCCCTCGTAGTAGATACAGGCTCCTACAAAAAAGAAATCTAGAGGCACAAAGGCTTTGACTATAGAGGAGTCAATGAAGCTCTTGAAGGCCCCCGGAGCGAGATATTGTTGTGAAGCCTGCCCGGATAAATCAAGTGCTATTCTCAAGCGGGTGAATGACACTAAACCGCTAAAACAAACTATTTCTTTGACATTGAGCACCATTAAGAGGCCACCTAAAAATGAAGATGGGGTCGAGTGCTACTGGTCCGGAAGTCTGTATCGCGGCACATGTGGCTATCTTGAAACAAAGAATGAGAAGAAATCCTCATGCCCATGTGTCGCCACTAGTTGTTATGGTGGGCCGAGTCGGTGCAACCAACTAAAAGATTACAAGAAGGCTGACTTGAAGATTACACATACTACGTTCTTGGAGGCACACATAGTTACAAGGCAAGGAAAAGAACTAGCAAAAAGAGGAAAAGCGTGAAGCGAAGTGTGGAAGAGCGTAGAAGCACATATATACGTTGGTGTAACAGATGAAGAAGCAAAAGTCATTGCCGTGAGTCATAATCTCGACAATGACTTGATTAAAATGAGTTTAATAGACAAGATCCGTTTCATGCACGTGAGTGCGTGGAATTTAAACAAATGTATGGAGAGGATTTTAAAAAGCAAAAAACAACAAGGCTGCGGGAGCTTGAGAAGCCTGCGTGTGACATCTTTGCCTCAGCTATGACTATGATAAGAAGCCCATTATGGCGGTAAAAGCAATACGATAACTACTTTCGGTGGCATTGAGAGATGGTCAAGTAAGAAGGCTGCTCTTCTTTCTATGTTTTGTAGTGTTTAGCGTGTTTACAAGTGCCTTATGCGGTATAAATTTATATCGTCTTGGACCCCGGTATAAATTTATACTGCGACTAGGCACGGTATAAATTTATCACGATGCCCGGCATCGGTATAAATTTATCTCGTCCTAGTCGCGGTATAAATTTATCTTTTCTGCGGCCCGTGGCGGTACGGTATAAATTTATACCGTCTAATCGGTATAAATTTATATAGCGTGCCTAGTCGCGTTTAAATTTATCTGCAGGTGGCGGGGCGATATAAATTTATCAAGGTGGTAGAACGCGGTATAAATTTATCTGCATGACCGGACGCGGTATAAATTTATCTGCGACTAGTCGCGGTATAAATTTATCTGCCGTGTCGAGGGGCGGTATAAATTTATCACCGTGACTGACTAACACACCATGCGTGTTTAGAAAGTAGGCGCAACATATTCTCTTACGCTTAAGCAACACTAAACTAATGGCGTTTGTCCATTTACGGTGTGGGATCTTCAAGAAAATTTTTTGTATGTTCGAAGATGGTGAGCTTAAAGAGCAAGCCAGACTCCGCGAGGAAAAAACCAAAAAGGGTGGAGAATTAAAAGCAGAAAAAATATGAGCATTGTACCACGGGCCTTCTGATTCTGGGGATTAAAAAAAAAGAAATTTTTGTTAAGCCTTTTGGAAAAAGTCGTGGCCAAGGAATTTACATTAGGCGAAATGGCCAAGGAAGCTAAGGCGTAAAGCCACATTTGCAATGCCGTCTTTCTTCTACATTTTACGGTCTTACAACATGTTTCTCTTTGCGGTCGAGAAAGACATTGTTACACCGCCGGGCCGAGTTAATGAAGCGGCTAAACCTTGAGGATTTGGGAGGAGTGCAAGCTTCTCTACCCAAGTTGTACCACCGATAGTATTATTAGAAACCTTACGCCGTTAACTTTAGTGGTTTGGGTAAGTTTTGCTAAAATATGTTACGTGTTTGTGCCTTTTTCTCACAATATTCTTCTGAGAACAAGAAAAAGGGGCTCCCATTTGGATTTTTAAACACAGTTCGTGGGGCCAAGGAAGAGAGGCGAGACTTAAGGCAATCGAGCAGGGGAAAGGAGGTCGCCACTAGCGGCTTTGACACTTCTTATGAAAGATTTACAACGTTTGGTCGGGGCTGCATGTCTGAGAGTTGTTGAGGGTGACTGCCGAGGTGGGGACACTTTTGGAGAAGCGAGAACTTCACATTATGCATTGCGAGATATTCCCTATGGTTTCAAAATTAAGGGCCAGTAGCTTTTGGACGAGGAGGCTTTCACGCGTGCAAGTCCACTCTTTTTGGAAGGCCTAAAAGGAAGTCACCTTATCTGCTAACTGGAGGGTCATTATTTTCCATTCGGACCTACAAACAATGTCGGTGCTTAAACCTATGGGAGCTGTCTGTAAGTCATGCCGGCTTTGAAAACTGCATTTGGTAAGCTTAACATTTAACGCTTTTCTTTTTAGTAACTCCACGGTATAAATTTATACCACAACCGCCCTAAGGTTTAAATTTATATAGCAAGGCAATGTCTGTATAAATTTATACGGCTTGCAGCCGCGGTATAAATTTATACCGCAAAGCAACCCTGGTATAAATTTATACCGCAAGGCAACCCTGGTATAAATTTATACCGCCACACTACTGAGCTAACTTATTTTCCTTGTTTTTTATTTTACTAATATTTCATTGTTGTCTTTGTTTGGGCGGGCTTAAAACAAGCGTTAAGGGTCATGGTGGTGGTCCGCGCTTAGTAAGTTGTTTGAGCACTTTCACATAGGGTTTTACAAAATGAGACGTAAAAAAAACCATGGTTCACTTTAATACAGCGAGAATGAAAAGACTCCTCCACGCAATGCGTTTGGTTCCGGCGGTTTTGCAAAAATTAAGAGACCCACAAAATGACAAAGCGCTGGTGGTGTCCCAATATCGAAAGCCACCAGCTGACTTATAAATAATTTGATCTGATGGTTTTCGCCACTGGGGACCCGGATCTTAGACGCATTTTCTCGCTCGAGCACCACGGCCGGTTTAGCCCATAGCGAGGCGCAATGTTGTCTCCGTCGACATAGACCGGACAAAATAAATTTCATCGGGACCGGGATAAGCTCTTGTGAATCCTTTCACGATGAAAACGAGGAATTGGGAGCAAAAATGGTGTTTGGCGATGTAAAAGGCACATATCTGAAAATCCGGCCTCCACTTACGGGAAGAAGAAATGAGGAGGTGGAGTTAAATCGATCCGAGCCCGTGGTGCACGAGCGGAGAAACGACTGTACTGTACCATTGGAATCGAAGGGGCGTCTACGCTGTTATAACCTCGCAAAGAGACTGATCCTAAGGGAGAGAGAGTCCGTGGATTTGGGAAGAGCCACCTCAGGTATAAATTTATCTGACGACATTTTAAACTATCTTTCATTGTAATCTATGTGTTCACAATTTTAATATATTTTGATGAAGATTTCTCAACCTGAAAACTTTGTCTCTTCAACAATGCTTAATTAGAACAATTCTTTTTTGATTCATGATTTGGACTCTTTCTCTTTTCTATGTTTGATTTTCTTAGTACTTATATTAAGCTTGCAAAAACACAAAACTATATTTCCTTCTATTTTCAACAACAAATACTTAATGAGTTTTTAAATGTAATGTCTTTCTCCTCAAAACAAGCTTTTTTTTTTTTTGCCCTTCTTAAAAAATGAAAAGGCTTCAAAAATGTTGCTTTTTTTGGGGTATTTCGAATGCTATTTGCTCAACAATCTATTTTGCTCCCTATTTTGTCCATTTTTTTCAAGTTTCCAATTTTTATAAAGGAATCTTTCAAACGCACTTCTTAAATAAGTGCGTTTCATTTTAAACCTTGTTTCTTAGTCTTGGCTTTACTGGTTTGATTTGGTCCAAGCATCATCTCGGCATATATTTATTTGTTTCAATTGAAAATATCTATTACAGAGCTCAGATTGTCCTTGCCCAGTACAGTACAACCACAGATACTTACTATAACTCACAAATTCAAGACCATGGCAAGGGAAGCCTGCAAAGCCAATAACATTACAAGAACACCCTTAAAAGCCTTTGAAAAATCCTATGATTCTGCCATTGAATCATACATTCTTGCTGCGCCCTTTTTGGACCCCAACAGCCTATTTTGATGCAAACAGATGCCCAGGATTCAAACGATCCGGTCCAATACCATTATCATATGAACATCCGTTCAGTTGTCTTTAAAAAGCTGGATGCATCTCTTGGAGCTATTGATTGAGTCGGCAAGTAACATTAGTGTGCCACCACCAACGTCTGTCATAGGGCTTACGCATGTGGACAGGGTAGAGACTTCGACTGAGGAATTATTGCACACTGGACATGCAGATATTTCCACTTTTGAGACATGTAGGCCACTAGAATATGATCAGCACACACTGGCCCTGAGTCTGCATATTGTCGGTATTGAGGAGACGAGTGGTTAATCTTTAATTTTCTACTATCGTCATCTATTGTACCATCATTTCCCAGTAGTAATTAACATAATTTTCTATTTATATGTGTCATATGGTCAATTGGTCACGTGGACATAAACATTTCATTGCTACTCAACTAAGACAATTCATTTTTATTCATGTCTATAGACTTGTTAATGTTGTTTTTGGGTTGCCCCTAGGGGGGCAAACCCTCGTTTATGTGGGTTTGTGGGATATACTGAGTATATGCTGGAATATACTCAGTATATGTTGATGACTGCTAAAAACCCTTTGTTCCCTGTAAATGCACGGTCAGTTGCGTTGTGGATCAAGGATGTTTTGGACCGGGTAACTGGCACGAAAAAATGGAAAAAAGAAATGAGGAGAGCCATTTTGCCTCCAGTTGCTGCTTTCGTGCTCGCCAGTTCAGGGATGAATGCATATGCTGGAGTGGCCGGTGTCTCCTTGAAGCCCAAGCGCATTGGGACACATGATGGGACTTTTCATTGCGATGAAGCATTAGGGTGTTTCCTCATTCGTCTTACGGACAAGTTCGCAGGTGCAGAGATAGTTAAGACCAGAGACCAGAAGGTTAGTGTTTAGTTAGACCAGTTTTGTTAGTACTTTTCGTGTGTCTGTTTGCATAAATGTCTAGTCTAATACACGTCCACAAACGAAGCTCTTAATGCTGGGAATAAACGCTTACCTATGCATATGTATATGTAACACTCTGCACAAACATTTTGGTCGCAATGCTGTCTAAGCTTATTACAAACTAATGCTTTTCCTGAACTAATAACTAACATCCTTTTAATGTGTTTCTGGCACTGCAGCGAATCGGTAATTGGTCTGATCCATTATTATTGTACTTACTAGTTACAATAATACTTTGCTAATTCAGGACATAATTTTACAGATTTTAGATCAGTTGCATGCTGTGTTGGATGTTGGAGGCATGTATGATGCTAAAAGGGATCATCATCAGCGGGGTTTTGATCATTGCTTTGGAAATGGATTTAAAACAAAGCTTAGTAGTGCGGGTCTTATATACAAGGTTGGCTTGATTTTCATTCCATTTTTGTCTCCTATATTACATGTCTATTTTCATTGAGATGGTATTGAGAGAGTGGCGTCGACAGTCTTTATATTTTTCCAACACTGAAGAAAAAGGAAGGGTCCAGGAAAGAGGTTCAGTCCTTAGAAGATTTATCTATTCCAAGATGGAAAGGAAGTGACACGGAGGTTGTCATGTTTGTAGAAAAAATCAGCATAGTATAAGTTCTAAATTTTTAAGTGAATTAGAAGTTCCATTGTTCTGTTTTCCCTAGCTAGATATAATTGATTATGCTCTTCCTACACAGCAGCCTTCGATCTGTATGTGATGCACCATCTTCATAAGGAACCGGATGTTCTTGCAACCACAAAATTATAGGGAACATATGGATCATAGTCATGAGGATCTTTACAGCCTTTTCCAGAAGAACTGGCAGATTTGTAGCGTGTGCTTTCAGTAAGGGGCTCTGGGTGAGAGCAACTTTAGGTGATAAATCAGGTAATTGTTTATTCTTTTGTCCAGCCTGAATTACCGAGCATGTATATATCATCGCATTATTTAGATTGGTGAAGATCCTACCTATGTAGCCGCTGTCTTGGCATAGAGTCTTACCGTAGAATATGAGTTCAATATAACCTCTGTATGGAATTTTTCCGGATGTCATCTCTAATGCTGTGAAGAATAGACGAACATAGCCAGAATGGTTCTGCTTAGTTTGATTGTTCCTTGCAGAAATGTTCAGGATTGCCATAATAGATTCTTCTTGCCAGGGAATAAAACGGCAAAGGTGGGCTTCATGTCAGCTGCATTTCTTTTAACCGAGATTGAGCATACCTGCTCTGATATATTTATTATTTATAGACAAACTTTAAGTATTTTTGTGATTTCTCCCTAATATTTCATTGATATTTCCTTCATGCTGCATTGCATAGATGCTAAGGCTGTCTTCAAGGCTGTAGTTCAAATTCACTTCAGTCATGTGCTGCTTTACAATTCAATTGCACTCCCATTGTTCAAACTTGAGGCCTTATTTAATTAGACTAGTTACTTATGTTTGACACAGAAAATTCTGTCTACACAACAAAGACAATGTGTTTTACGTTTAACATTTTGCATTTGATAGCATGCCATTCTGATTAATTGTCCCATCGCATACCCCTAAGCAGTGCAATTGTTTAAGCATTCAACATTACAACTTACCCATGTTATTAAAAGTTGTAGAAATTGAAAGTTGTAAGGCATGTTATTGTATTCATCTTATATCTCTATGGCTTTTTATTTTCCTCTTTTCTTCCAACCCACATGGGATTTGATGCATATGAACACACAATGGATTCATACCAAATGAAGGTGTTACCGACCATAGCTAGAGCTCTGCCTACTTACATGAAGATGAAGATCAATTCCTTGAGTATGACAGGATGCTATGCAGCTACAACTAGGTTATTGCCCAATGAATAGTAGGGTGTTCAGAAGAACTCTCATACAACATATGTTCCATGTCCGTTCTTCATGAGAATGATACTTTGCAGATGAAAAGAAGCTTTGTAAAAGATGTGGAGGCCCCAAAAAGCTTAACAATGGATGGCTTCTCAATAAAACAACTCAAAAAAAAAAGAAATGTACGCGGCGGCCTTGGCCGCCGCGACAAACTCCTTGTATTACTAATTACTATCCACTTCAATGTAGAATGTAGATGTTACATATGCAATGGTATGAATAGGAAATAAGATAATGTGAAGATATGAAGATGGGGATGCATTATTGTTTTTGTTATCTAGATTTTAGGAGGAATGGTGTAAAACTCTGCAGTCCAATAAATAGTATATATGTAATAGTATGAATACCTTAAATGTGAGTTGTGAGGAGGAGGAGGAGTGTAAAACTCTGCAGTCCAATAGATAGTACATATGTAATGGTATGAATACCTTAAATGTGAGTTGTGAGTTGTACGGAGCCATTCTCCAATTCTTTTCCTGCTGCACTTTTTTCTCGTCAAAGAAAACCGATCTTTAGGTTAAGTACAGAGTCATAACTTCTAGGTACCATAGTTTTTGTTGATTCTAATTTCCTTAGCAAGTAGAGAGTTCAGATTTGTATTAATACTTGTGGACTAGTTAATGTTTGTTGAATTTGCTTGTTTAATTGTGCAATTTCAAAGGGATCTGATACGAAATACCGTGCTGAAAACTAGTCACTCAAATCTGCTTATCTGACACAAAAAGACGAAACATGAAAACACACTTTCGGGCCACAGGAGGGCAACCCGTCGTGCGCAGCACCTTGTTATGTTGGTATTGTGTGCGCATCTCATAGAGATATGGATTTTAGCGCATTTAGAAAAACGTTATCAATCCACTCCATTTGTTCGACATTCTCATGAGGAAGAGCATGCGTGCATGCATGTTTTCCATGCAATTTTGGACCATTGCTCTCGTTTCTTATATCTTCAGCTTCTCAAATCGACATTTCTTCTTCCTATCAGCAATTATCTTTCTTTTCCTCTTAACTATGCAGAGGAGGGGCTTCTTCCTGCATGGATAGACCATTCTTGATGTTTCTCATTCTCTTTTTTCCATCCCGACCTGGTTGTCTTTTGTCCTTCATGATTCTTAAGAGTTTAAGCAGAGTACTCTTCTTGTCGGGAGTTTTGATACATGATGCGAGTCCAATCATGAGAATGCCATTGATCTACTCCGTTGGATCAACATTCTCATGAAAACGTTCCTACTGCAGATCATGCACAAGTTGGGTTTCGGGCCCACCCTTTGCGGAACAATGTGGAAGTTATTGAAGTCTGCCAAGGCCACTGTTCCAAGGTGAGCCTTTTGACATTTTCTTGGTGGGAAGGGGGATTAGACAAGGATGCCCTTTGGCTCCCTTTCTATTTACCATTGTTGTGGAGGGGCTGTTGTAGCTTCTTCGATGCACGATGGATGGTTTTTTCCTCCAAGGTTTGCGCATGGCTGAATCTGCAATCACTTACAGGCTACTGACACCAACTTGTAGAGGATTAAGTAACTTCTAGATATTTTCTCTCTAGAATCTGGGTGTTTGCTCAATTGGAAAAAATGGTTTTGGACGCGCCAGTTCCTGCGCGTGTGCAGCAATATCCGTCGATGGTTGTTCCTCCAAACACTGTTACAAGGCTCTTAGGTGTTCCTTTTGGCATTGGCATTTTTGGCACACAGGTTTGGGACCAGGTTATTTTGGGTTTGTAGAAACATGTGTGGTGGAGAGGCGCATCAATGTCAATGGCAGGCCGTGTTGAATAACACTCTTGTATATATTGCATCTGCTTTGTTGGCCCCAGCTTCTAAGTTCAAAGAAATTGTTGCCACGATTCGTAACTTTGTGTGTGGCGGCAATGAATCAGGAGCAGTGGTCAAGGTTGCTTGGAAGAAATATTTACGGTCAAAGAAAGATGGTTGTTTGGGTATGATGGATTTAGCTCTACACAGTAAGATTTTAATTTCAAAGTTCATTTGGAGGATTTTGTTAGGATAGATGTAGTCTTGTGGGATGCAGCTGTTAATGTAAGCTATTGAACATTCTAGTGCATTAGGAAAACTGACGCTTGTCCCATACCTTCCTTGGTATTGTTCTTTCCATCGAAGCCACCTCCACATGCATCTTCTTTCCTTCAGGAGGTTCTTAAAGCATGGAAAGCTGTGAGTTTATTAGCCTCTTTACATCCTTCAAATTGGTCTCAAACCTCCTCACCTTTTCTTTGGGTACCTTTGCCCCATCTCCTTGACTCTTCACCACTTGTTTCCAACATGCATCCCAAGACACAGCACAGATGGCTCTCAGCGGGTATAACTTATCTTCAGGCCTGGTACTCTGATGGTTGACTCCGCTCTTGGCAAGACTTTAAGGACACCTACAGGTTGAATTGGCTGGACTATTACACATGGGAAGTGGTGGCTGACAACATCCCATTACTGCCTAATATTGCTACTGAATGCATATGGAAGTTTACAATGGACATTTGTTGGGATAGGCACTTCGTCAAGAATTGCTATAAGCATCTCACTATACAGCCTCCTTTGCCTCCTTCTCTTCACTGGCAAAGGGCAGTTCCAGTTGCCAATTATCGGCTTGTTTGGTCCAGAGTTTGGGACAAGAACATTCCTCCGAAGCAGTCTATTTTGCATTGGCAAGTTGTGCATTGGGCACTGAGGGTTAATGTCAGAGTTCGCTCTTTTAGGCCAGTTGTCAGCCCTTTTTGTCCAGTTTGCAAAATTGCCCTCTAGTCATTGGAGCATTCTTTTATCCTATGTGATCACCTCCGACCCATTTGGGGTACTGTTCGCACGTCTTTCCGCGCCCCTCGAGCCAGGATATCCTCCTCGGTTTTCTTCCTCCCAGGTGGCCACGCTTTAACAAGTGGGCATTTAATATTTGCAGGGCCCTAGTCTACTGGGTGGTATGGAAATATAGATGTCAAGTGGCAAGCGCGCTCCTGCTGCAAACCTTTATTAAGAGTTTAAATCTCGTCTACGTGATCAGTATTTGGCTTCTAGGTTATACGATGATGTTAAGAATGAGGTATGGGGTTATCCCCACTTTCCTTAGCATTCCTTTGTAATATAACTTTCGTTTAATATAGTTTTCTCGTTCTTCCAAAAAAAAAAAAAAAAAAAAAAAAATCATGAGGAAGAGCATGTATGCGTGCATGTTTTGCATGCAATTTTGGACCATTGGTCTCATTTCTTATAGCATAAGTCTTCTTCAACTTCTCAAATTAGTGTGTCTTTTTTGTCCCAATAATTTTCTTTCTTTTCCTCTTGAACCCACCCTCCCCCTTTAATTATGTATACTGATTCTCTCCTCCCTTAATTATGTATACTCAGTTGTGTCCTCCGGGACGGTATTGAACTGTCCTATACAATTGTACAAATGTGCCGAAGATACTTATTATGCTAAGGTTTTTCCTCTAAACCCTTCCCGGGGAGGGCGTTAATCCTGTCAGTAATGTTCTAAAATTTCTCTGCATGATTGGGGGCTTAGCTTGTTTAAAACATTGGTTCAAGCCGTGCTACTGTATGGGTTCCTATATGGGGACCTAGCATCTCTGCCAAGTTATGGAATCAAATAGAAACAATTCAGAAGCTATTTTTGAGAAATGTGCTTGGCATAAAAGCTCAGATACCGCATGCAATTATGCTTGCAGAGGCAGGTATGTTTCCATTAGAATTGGAAGCACTATTTCATACTGTAAATTTCATTAATAGGGTTAGAGATCAATCACCAGAATGCTTATCCCATCAAGCAATAATGGTTTCAGAGCAGCAAGGTTGGATGCATGATTTCAAAACCTGGGCAGGAAAATGGGGTCTGAATGAGGAAAATTGGCCTGAATGTAAGACAGATGCAAGAGCTATTATAAAGACTTGCAATTGAACGCTTATGGCAGCACCAAGGTAGTAGAATGCTTCATTACAGAACTCAGATAAATCACATGGACGAGTATAAGAGCCAAGAGTATTTTTGGTCAGAAATGCCGACGCATCTAAAGCATGCCATAGCTCGTTATAGAACGAGCTCGCATAAATTGGGAGTTGAGACAGGCAGATGGTCAAATACTCCACTTGAAGACAGGGTATGCAGAGCTTGTGATTCTTATGGTGTAGAAGATGAGGCACATGTACTCCTGCATTGCACGGCTTACAACGAGATCGTGGAACAGTTTGAAATCCAAGCGTCAGATCTTCAATCATTGTTTTCTATCTCTTATTATGAGTTAGGATTATATTTGAAAGCGGTAGATAGTCATTGTACTTTGATATTAAAAATATGATGTACTTTGCTGGTTGGCCTCTCAAGGCCCTAAGTGAGCAAGACTAAATAAATAAATAAATAAATATTTGGTTATTGGATAGCATGCGATGTGCGGCTACCTACTCTCAACCACTGTAACAAATCTACTGAGATGGATGAATGAAAGAGCCTGATGTCCGCTTCTTCTTATTTTATTTTGCCACGTTGACCTCCCAGAATATCTATGAAAGTGACATTTGTGCAATGTGAAACGGTGCATCAAATTCAGGCGCCAAGTGGCATAATATTATTGGAAGATGCTAGAATCGTGCAAGAACGTGCCCTCTTTTACAAGGTGGTCATGCTCTATTTTGAGGGCAACATTCCTTTAAAAAACCTATAACACGTGCCGGTTGGAAGAGGTGGCTGAATTTGTTTCACCAATTTTACATCTAGTTTTCACTTAAGTAGGAAAAACACGATGTTAATAAAATAGATATATGGTGATTTATCTATTGGATTGAATTTCATGTAGTCTGGAATCTAAAGTCATGGAAGTAGTAGTATGCTTCTTAGTTGATTCCTTTATGGTTATAATACATGCTTTGCCACTTTTTATGGAACTTGCAAGAAAGGAAAAACATGAATTTTGAGGCTAAACTAACCTATGAATGATGCTATCTTTACCGCAGTAAAAACATCATTATTAAGATTAAGAACATCTGCCATTGAAATAAAGATGGCAAAGGGAAAGAAAGAAATCAAAACACAGAAAAATGAATAAGGGAGATAGTGACAAAAGCAAAACAAAGATGAACGAATGAAAGGAACGAAAGCAAAAAAGAAAGGTAAATGAAAGAAAAAGAGGGGAATATCTAATAAGACCTCAAAGTAACAAGTATGGTATCTTGAAGTTGATTTTATAAAGATATATAGTAGAAAAAGATGCCATTATTCAAATGCTAAAGAAGAAGGAATGAAAGTAACACGTATGGTACCTTGAAGTTGAATTTTCTAAAGACATGTAGTAGAAAAAGACGCCATTATTCAAATGCTAAAGAAGAAGGAAAGCAAGAAAAGGAAATAAAAAGGTAGAAAAGGGAGTCCACTAGACTATATATATGACATAAATATAGACGATGATAGACTATATGTATGACATAAAGATAGACGATAAATCACTTATTATAAAATATAAGGTCTCCAATATATTTCTTTTTTTTTTTTTTTGGAAAAGATGAAAAAAATTTTACATTAAGAGTTAAAGTTACACAATTAACATATCTCATCTAGTTGTGTAAGGAAGCATGCCTCGGGAACACAAGCTTGAAGCACTGTGTACTTACTTCAGGAGACTGGTTAGAAGAATTAATTTGAAGACACTAAATCTAAATACAGTCTTTCACGTCTGTATGAAGGGAGGAACATCTATTACATTGGCAAATGTTTTTTTTTTCAAAATTTTGCTTAAAGGAAAAAGTTTTTAATCAATTTTTTTAATGGACCATTGGTTTTAAGGATCTTATCTTAGGGCCACTAAAATATCTAGGAGTCGAGAAGATATTATCACGGCATCAAGCTTATAACAGAAAAAAGTGAACCATTTAAATATAAATGAGGAACCTTTATATAAATAATAGAATGTATATAAAGGTGGACATTGAAGCTAATAAAAGAAAAGCCTTTATATCCACAAATATTTTTGCTATATGCTACATTTTTTGTGATATAGTTCGTGGTGCATCCCTTCCTCATGCATTTGGGGTGGTTGTTTGTAGCAGTCTCACAAATAGGGCGACGAAGTTGGAGCTCCTGACTATGGCAATGATTTGCATTTTGCAGGAGCATCCTAAAGTATTGCCTTCATAGCCAAAATGACCTTTAGTTATCTCCGAGCCTCGTCATAAAACAGTTAAAAGATGGTACGGGATAAATTGCTCCATCCTAAGATGTCTACCTTATGGTGGTAGTTTATTCATAGATGCATGCAAATAAATATTGTCGTTCATAGATTTCTTCCAGATGTCCTTGTGATCTGCCCTCTGCATGAGACGGATGTGACAATTGAGCACTGTTTTTTCTTGTGTCAACATGTTCGACCTGTTTTGGCATGTCTTTCCAGAAACTAAAGTACTCAGTGATGCTCCTAGTCGTATTGTTAAAGCTTATAAGTGCTTTTCCTCAAAAGATGGCCTCAAGAGTACTTTGGAAGTGCTATCTTCAAATTCATACTTAATTCATAGTCAATTATGCTTTTGTTGATATTTATTCTCTCATTTTCTATGTTATCTACATGGTGGGTACTTTTTCTCTAGTGGACATTCTCTCCACCGGGTTTTGAGTCCCCATGTACTCTTTGTATTCTCTTAAGAAATACAGGTCTATGTTTATAAAGAAAAATAAAACAATACTTGTATGTTTTAAATATCAATACCCTTGTTGGAAAAGCATTCATTATGAACAAATGTTAGAACTTTTTTACTTCTCCAAATTCACACATGGACAAGTAAAAAGTTATCTAGGAAAAAGTTATGTAAATTAGTAGTAGAAAACTGAAAGGGAAGAAAAGGGAAAGCGAGAGTGAAGATTAAATGACGAAAGAAGAGGGAAAGTGAAAGGGAAGAAAAGAAAAGAACAATATGTAGCATAATAACAGGGGGTTTTCTTTGTGTTTTTGTACGCTTTTCACTAAGGTTTTGCTATGATTTCGTGATGTATTCAAATGGATGTACTAATGCGTACATCTAGAGTGCACCATTTCTAAGCCATTGATTTTAGCCTTTTTTTTCCAATGGTCAACAACCAATGGCTCACAACAAAAGCCCTTTTTTTGTGCGTGTGGTGCATAACGGTCAACAACCAATGGCTCACAACAAAATCCCTCTTTTTGTGCGTGTGGTGCATAATGGTCAACAACCAATGGCTCCACAACAAAAGCCCTCTTTTTGTGTGTGTGGTGCATAATGGACACATATGAAGGGGCTTGAAGGGCGCATGTAGTGCGGTTTTCCGTCGGCAACACATTTCTTTATCATAACTTTTGATCCCGAGCTACGCTTTTGAGATAATTTTATTATTCGTTGGAAAGCTCTCTCCGAGATCTTTTGATAGTGTATGATATGGATATGGATATGTTTGGCTAAGTTATCTATGCTAAAACAGCAATTTTTCGGCCGGGTTTGGTAGGCTTTCACATCCTACCAAATGATTAATCTGAGGATTGCGCTTATTGGATATTGTCTTATGGCTCATTCCGAATGAAGGTTGCAAAAATTACCATGCATTTTAGATTTTGAGGCAGTTATTAAGCAAATTCCAAGGCTTCTAGATCCTTGTGTTAACAAGCGAAAAGTTTCCCCACTTTGGTTTCTCACCACAAGAATCCATGGAGGCCAAAGGTCAGCTGTTAAATTCCAGTTTGAAAAATGTTTGTGTATGGGTGTTGCAAACTTTATGACTTTCGTGGATCAATCCGCTCTATCTTTATGGTAACTTTTACTTATGTTGTATTTGTTTTATTGTGATGAAATTCAAAAAGCTACAGTGATGAAAGTCTCAAATGAATTCTAGTTTTTTTCTGGTTTGAATTCTAAAATTTTGTCACATCCGGGAGGGGGACGTCCATAAGGCCCCTCAAGGCCAAAAAAAATTTTTTGCAACACAAATCATTAACATCCAACATATAAAAATTAAATCCTCCAACACATAACCAACACATAACAACCATTGACATTAACAACCAACACAACTATCATTGATATTAATTAACACAACCATTGGGTCCAACGCATTTAAATTAGAATCCCCCATAAGCCCCCTTTGGTTTGGGTGCATATTCACACGGGGGATGACATAGGGCAGCGAGAGCCTTCATAATTGTATTTTGCACGTACAAAATCAACACTATATAGTATTCCGCTTGAAATCTTATAGTATTTTGCGAATCTTGTTATACAGTATAGCAAATTTTGTACTTGCATACCCCACAAACGAGGAACTTTACATACGGTGTAGATTAAGGAATGAGGGGTGAATATGCCTATCCAACAGCTCTCGTTGCCCGGAGTCACCCCCCGTGTGAATATGATAGAAGGATGAGAACATATGAGATAATGTAAACGTCGTTTTAACACCTAATTTGAAAAGCAAATCTGTTGCAGTTACAAACGTCAATATACATATTAGTAGAAACTAAGCCCAGCATTGCTGGGCTATAAGTTGTTTTTACGCATTCGACACCATTTCCTCTTCCATTTTTCTTTTGCTCTACCCAATTTTTCCCATTTTCTTTTCCCTTTTCCTTGTTTTCCCTAGAAACTTTTCTCTTTCCCATTTCCTTTTTTTTTTCTCGTTTTCCTTACACATTCTTTTTCTTTCTTTTCCAATCCCCCCTCCCTGCGCTTTCCTTCCTTTCCTTCCCTTTCTCCTTTCCCTTTTTTTTTTTATGTGTCTTTTTCTGTTCCATTTTTTCCTTTCTCCACCCTTTCCCTTTTCCCCTTTTTCCCGTGTCTTTTTTCTCTTTCATTTCCTCCTTTCATTTTCCCTTTTCCTTTTTCCATGCATTTTTCCCATCTTTTTTCTCTTCCCCATTTTTTGTGCCCTGTTTCCTCCTTTCCCCATCTCTCCCCTCTTCCCCTTTTTTTTTCTCTTTCCCTTTTTCCATGATTTTTTTCCCTTCCCTTTTTCCCTTTTCTCACTTTTTTCCTCATCCCCTTTTTCCTGTGCCCTTTTTCCCTTTCCTTCTTTCGCTTTTCCTCGTACCTTTTTTCCCTTCCCTTTCCCCCTTCCCCACTCCATTTTTTCTTTTTCCTTTCCATTTCCCTTTTCCCATGCCCTTATTCCCTTCCCTTAACCACACACTTTTCTTGTTCCCATTTTTCCCTTCCCTTTTGTTAATTTTGGGTTCTTGGCATACACCTTGCAGCAGCAGCCCATGGCTGCCAAATGCTACAAGCTTGCCATGCTCAAGATCACGAAACAAGAACAAAGGAGACAAATATGTACACAAAATATGAGAAATGTGCATCAAATGAGGCTCTCTAAATATATGAGATCAAACCTGAGTACATCTGAAGAGGCTCCCGTCTAATATAGTGTAGACCGCAAGTTTGAGCCCTACATCTAGCTAAATCTAAGTCGTACGCTTATGCTAACCTAAATATGCCAAGTGTAATCTGCCACCATTGATGCCTAACATGTGCAACAATGTTAACTACTCGATGGTTAACACTGCCCTCCCCCTTTATCACCCCCCCTCCCCCCACACAAGAAGTTTTTAGCACAAAAATATGTACAAAATTTTATGAAAGAAGTCTGCCATTTACAACGGGGTGCCAAAAAATTAGGGGAATAAACAATGGTAATGGTTGGTTTTTGTTGCCAAAAAAGGATTTTTATGAATGCATTTATGATGAATAAGATCCAAAAGGATGTCGATGCCAAGCGTGGATTATAGGAAATGGACCAAGAAAAACATACTGACCATCCCCTTATATCATAAGTAAGTCAAATTTAACAATTAAAAGCTCAAAATCCCACTTAAAAATAATTATAGGAGGTCTTTAAAATGTGAGCACCATAAAGGCATCCCCTGTTATCAGCCATATGAATCTTGAATGCCGTGGATTTCTTGGAATTGTGATCCATGACTGTGGCATGAGTACAATTATGAAGGGGTGGGCATATCTATATAATTGCACAACATGGTTGCCCAAAAATATAAAATCACGGCGTGACATAAGTGCCCGTGTAATCTCCAAGCATGACCGACTTTGTAGGGTATGTGAGCGTGCACAACAATAATTGCTTGTCAAAAAGCGTGACTGTGTGTTTGTCACGGTGTGACCCATTATCAGCCAAATGAATGTGAACTGCCTTGAACCTTCTAAATAGGGGGAGTGTGGCATGAATGGCTGATATGAAGGCTGATATGACCAGATTTGAAGGCTGAATGGCTGATATGGCAGCTCAAATTTAGTTGCTTGCTTAACTCACAAACATAGATGGCAGGAGCAAAGGCAGTTGCTAAACCGTAGCTGCTGAATCTGCCTCAACTTCGTCTATAAGGTGGCAGTTCATAGAAAGCTTTAAAAATATTTGAGTTAGCTTTGGATTTTGTGCAAGAAAAATTGATACGAGATGACTGCATCAAATACTAAAAGAACTCCCCTGTAGGGCCGAACAAACTGGTCATTTATTGCTCCAAATAGGCTACCCAAAACAGAATTGAATGCAGTGCTGAGGTTTGCTTGATAAACATGTTGCATTGAGCTTGAAAATATCTCTGCTTCTCTCTTTGATTGGATTTATAGAAAGTTACAAGTCTTATGCAGAGGGTGACTGACTAACAACTTTGTAGCCTGATATGCCTCTATTTGATATTTTAGCCGAAACAATTATGTGTGCAGATGAGTACCTTGATAAACTTGGTTGCTACAAGATCTTTGATAATAAGATTAAGGGCTAGCCATAGTGCCGGCCCTCTATAAAATATATGAAGAAGAAAGTTTATTTGACAGCTTGAGCAGAAACATCCTTTTCCAGAAGATAATTGCATATGCATAGACTAAAACTATCCGAGCTTTTCTTCTTGATGTACTGCCTCTTAGACAGAACTATTTTTGGATGTGCAAGTGCACAATATTTCTAATAAACCAAAATAGAATAGAAGATAACAAAAAGAATCGTAGCATGTCTAATGATTTTTTTAGCAGATAAGAGATAAAAAGGATCAAACACTTGCTTTTTGATAAGCTTGCAGAAGCGTTATCACCACTTCAGAAATCCTTTACTGCAAACTAGGCTTGCTGGAACTTAGAAACTAACTTTTGAGAATAGACTAATAAGATTAAATTCATCAGCTGGTAGAATCATCAGCTGGTTGGGCGACTAAAAAATGAAAATAAAGCTCTCCATGCGAGTTGATTGGGTAGACTAAGGGAATCTAAAGAGTTGAAAGTAGTATAAAGAAAACAGATAATCGTGAGAGCAGCAAGACAACAGCAGAGTGGCAAGGCTAAAGAAATGATCTTTAGCAAACGTCGGCATAAAGAACCAATGTTAATTTTGAGTTCTTGGCATATACCTTGCAGCAGCAGCCCATGACTACTAGATGTTGCCTGCCATGCTCAAGATCATGAAACAAGAATAAAGGAGACAATTATGTACACAAAATATGGGATAAGAGAATTGGATCATCTTCTTAAAGTTGCACATAGGTCATTGACTCTTGACCTTAAATTGCACATGCGAACTTATTGCGAATGAGTCGTCCTTGGCAAGCGTTGGATTAATTTGATTCTTATAGTGCGATGACTTTACGAACTCCAAAGCACTCTTAATCCAAAACTTACTTAGGAAACATAGGTCCCTGGTGTTTCACCTAATGCAAAGGAGATACGCCATGTGCGTTAACGAGGTTGACAAAAATCCCTCCATATACACCTTATCCACGATTCACAAAAACCCTTATCGTATATATATATGACAATAGATTTTCAAAACAAAAACCCCTATCACATATATTACATTAGATTGCACTCGAAAAACCCCATATTTTTTTATGTATGTGTACGATTTAAGTAGAAAAAGAAACCCACCCCAGTTAACTCACATGCTATACATGGCCTACACTATGTGAAATACTCGGGGTCCAGATACTGTTTTAGGCGATTGATCATATATGCACCCTTGTTCTTGCACATTTCATCTGGAGAACCAGAGGACTCGTTTCTCCTTCTAGCAAGCTTTAAGGCATTGCAGACACATGGCCATTGTGTAGGCGAGGTCTGGAAGGCATGAGTCTCCCATGCTTACCACTTTCTGGCAGTATATAATATGGCATTCCAAAACAACTCTTTGAAGAGGTAGGAACACGATCTCTTGCAAAAGAATTTGATATAGGACAATGGACTTGACTCCAAGTATTCCAAGTCCTCCCAAGTAGAAAGTGATATCAATGGTCTCCCCCCTACTTCCATTCTATACAGAAGCACGGGCTCTACCAACACTGTGAACAAGTGCGACTGAGTTGTAAAGCTCTGCTCTGAGACACTCATTCTAGATTGGTAGAAAGCCTTCCAGCCTACCATCACCCGCTTCCTAATACAAGTGTCCTAGTACGTGGTAGTAGTGAACTCCACTTCTAGGTACTTGTATGTTTTGCACTACTTCAACCTCTTGCTTTTCGTGAGTGAAGGAAGGCTGCCTCTATTGCCTTGAAGACAACATTCACTTTAATTTTGCTCAAATTTATGTGCATTTCAGTGGTCTGGCAGAAAGCATGCAATGCATCTAGATGCTGCTACATACTCGTTTGAGTGTAAGTTAAGAGGTCCATGTCATCTACATATATCAGTCGGCGGATGATATGGTGGGCAAGTTTGACCCCTTCATCTCCATGTTGTGGAAGCCAATCCTCGGGCCGATCAATGTACAAGCCAAGCAATGTATGAGAGAGTGGGCACCTTTGGAGAACTCCAAGACTACTATTGATGACCCATCTTGACGGTGGCATTTGAGATGAACATGTTTCATAGAGTCTACACATTGCATTTTGCAACTCCCGAGAAACTCCCAACCGTATTAATCTTTCTCATAGTTTCTCCCTAAGGACTTTGTCTAAAGCTTTGGCAAAGTCCACGAAGCAGCATCACAAAGCTTGTCGTTTGTCTCCGTTGTCTTCTATCAATGCCCGTAATGTGAAAAGATGGTCTATGATGGAATGTTTAGGTCTAAACTGTGCCTTGTGCAATTGAGCATACTTCTGTTACCTCTGTCCATCTCATCAGCTGCTGCTCAAGAATTTTGGCCTACAATTTTGCCAAGAATGAGATGATCATGATTGTGGTGTAGTCAGTTGATTAATGAGCATCACCTGTCTTATATATTGGAACCACTCTGCTAATGGCCCATTGTGAGGGTTAGCCTTCTAAAAGGGCCTTGTTGAACATACTGGCAAAGACATGATCAATCTATAGTTCAGCCCGTTTTTAATAATTTTGCATGCATGCAATCTAAATTTGTGACCTTGCTATTTGTGAGACGTTGCAAACCTTTAGTGACAACCTCTGAAACTACCAGTGCTGGGCTGGTTTGTATTGGAATGCCATTGTGAACCCCGACAGAATTGTAAGGTTGCATCAAGTAGTGCTCCCAATGTTCGTAAAGATGTTCCTAATAGGTTGCATTGGTTTCTGCAGTACTTCTCTCCAGAATGTATTGGGGTGACGATCTAGGAGGTAATACATTTCCCGCTGATGTTCTACTATGTATTATGCTTTCTTGTTGTTGAGAAAAACTTTGTATTGTTTGACTAGTACCAGAGAGGGAGATCAATTACCAGCCTAAACTGGCGCTAATCTTCTTGCACTGAGCATTAAATTATATGCTTCGAGGAAAGCTTATCAAGCAAGAAGACCTTCTTGTCCGTGGCTGAAGCTGCAGCATGTCTTTTGGCAGAGGGTGCAACTTTGTTAGCTGCTCCATGCTTATGCTTGCCTTGAAGTCTCCAACTAGCATTACATGCCCTAACTATCTGTAATGATGAACTCATTGTATAGATCAATAAATGGATCCAGCCTGTCTACATCTAAGCGCACATTATAGAAGTTTGACTCTGCATGTGGGAAGTAACATGCAGCCACAAAGAGGGTTTCTCACTCTCTTTCTGCACCCTTATCCACATGTAATTAGTGTGTTCGTCAATGTTGTATAAGGAAGTTGAAGGTTCCAATGTTATTTATAGTAGTAGGCTATTTCACCATGTCCCCGCTCGTATATGCAGTCATTAACGAATAGTGTTGATAGCCCGACATATCTAATATCCTCCGACTAGCATGTTCCTATGTTTCCATAAGGAAAATGAAGTCCATGTCTCTAGCCATGGAGTTTAGACTATCCCCCTTCTACCATGAAAAACCCGTATAGTTCCAGGAGACCATACACATACACAATCTCTATTTGGAAGTGGTGACAAGTGCAATTGCAATCGTAGCAGTCTGAGGAGGTGCAGCTGCAACATGTGTGGTAGTAGCACCCCATAGGGTTGCAGAAATAGCATCAGTAGGAACATCACTTCGAGGGGTTGCAGTAGTGGCAGTATTAGTAGCAACAACAACGGCAACACCTCGAGGGATTGCAATAGTAGCAACAACATTATTTGCATCAAGAGTTATGGCTCGGACAGTTGTTGCATCAGTAGATGAGTCAGCCATTTCATTTTACCAGTGTTTGCAAAAGTCTGGGTAGGTGGATGGAAAATCATGTTCTTACCTCAAACAAGTGCAACAACACCACCAGTGTTTTTTATGTCCCTCACACGAGCAAGCTCTCGACGACATGACTCTTGCCGTAGCGGTGTGAGGCCATAGTCCACATATATGGAGGTGCCTTTTATCTTAGCTCCCTGACTGAAGACGACACCTCTAACTATTGAATCTGTTATTGTGAATTTCAGAATGTGTGGCTAGCTCTGGTGTTGAATCCCAAGATGGATTGCTCTCGTAATGTACAAAGGAACATGGAAGCTCATCTTGGAGAGGACCATTGTCTGAATCTTTTCCCAAAGATCTTCCTGTGCTTCCTCAAAGAGACCTCAGACCATCACATTATGGTGCCAACATCTCTATTCATGTTGCTCCTTGAGTGTTCTCCCAATATCCTCTGTTCGGTGAGCTGATGCATTAGCGTGTATGGTTGGGTGGGTTGGCTGCCTAGGGGATGGTCATCTGTCTGAGCTAGGATTTGGTTGGCCTTGCTTTTGCATACTAGAGGCTGCTTGTTGTGCTGGGTGTGTTGGGCATTGGATGCGCACGAGGCAGCCCAACATGGATAGTGGCTGCAGTGTCTAAGTTTGCCTTCAACTTTTGCAGCTGAGAACTTAGCTCTTGTTGCTTCTCTGTCTGCTTCTGCACTCCTAAAACATTCCAACTGTTTGTGAGCCTCGGCATGTAGCCTGGAGGTCGCGTCAGTGTCCCGAGCAGAACTTGCCTTCTCCAGAGCGATGATTATGTGGAGACATATAGACCAATGACGACATGATCCAAGTTCCATGTTTTCAGTGAATTGAAGATGCAGAAGGCAAGCAACTAGGAAGGTAATACTAGAGGAAGCCTTTAATTATGGATCCCCATACCATCAAGAGCCATTCATGGAATATTCACAGATTCGAGCGAAGAAAGTGGTATCCTTTGCTTTCCAACTATTCATTCTATCCGAAAAAAGAATAGAGAAGGTTATTGCTTGTTGCAGTTATCATTAAGATTAGCCAAGAAGAATACTATAAACATACATTGACAATAGAAGTTAGATGCTACTTTCCACAATGGAAATCCTAATGATAAAGTATACGATATGGTCAATGGTAATGTTTAGAAGATGACGCTTTAACTTTAATGATGGGGGATATACTTTTGGTGGGAGATTCAAAAAAGCTTGGAGGCACATATGCTCGAAAGAACACATAAACTATTTGGATGGGACAATTAAGTCACGACAGGATGAAAATGGTAAACTTTAATGAACATGTCCGAGGATGTGTTAAACATTATGGTGGTTTGAAACTACTCAAATTTATCTCAATTCTGGCAAGTGCACTTTTAAATGATTATTGCAAAAGCTCATTTAAGGGAAAATATAAAATATTCTTATATTATTAATTAACTCATGGCAAATGTATATGTTATGTTTAGCAATCGAGTGCCCCCATGGTTGATCGCATTCCATTGCAATGCGTTGAACGAGTCAAGAGGGTTGTATGAACATGTCACAAAGCATCCCAAGTGGCAGCTGTTATCATGGGACATCAAACCTCCATCCCATATATGAGAATTGGCTCAACCAACATTTCGAAACAAGTGCTGCTACCTGACATTGGAAAAGTTACCATCAATTTTGTTAAAATTGTTGAGAAAAAGGATTACAAGACAACATACTCGAAAAGGAATGATGCTTAGTTTCTCAAGGCCAGGTGCAACACTCAATAGCATTTTTCCATGGTCTGGGTCGTAAAGATTTCGTTTCTCGGTAGGATGAACCATTCCAGCTGGATCACGACACACAATATAGAAGCTTGCCCCAGCATTGATGCGAGCCTTTGCATGCCATTGAACCTCTGTTGGACCAGCATAGAGCATAGGGGAAGGAAAAATCGCCAATATGGTTGTGTTGGGATCTAGGACACCTTCTTGAAGGACCTGTAGTGCGAGCAAGTGGACATGAATATTGTTACTCTAGGGGAGGAAACAAAAAACAAAAAAAAAAACATATTTTGGCAAATTATCGAGGAAACATACCTTGGCATGCTGCTTTATGCACCATTCTAAAGGCATATCATCTGCTTTGGTGTAGCCTCCAGGAGGATGCAGTAGCAGAATTGGATTATGAAACCCCATTTCTAGAAGACGATTTCGAGTGTCGTTCATGAGCAAGGCATGGCCATTATTAAGAGGATTTCTTGACTGGAATGCAAAAACTGCATCAGCACCCCTTTTCTGGAATTCACGGCGCAATTCCGCAGGCGAAAGCCTGTAGTGATCAAGTCCATCATGGTATGTAATGCGTTCAAGCACTAGGAGATCCCCCCCAATAAGCCAACTGCCAGATTTTGAAATGGCTTCTTCAACATAAGGCAATCCGGGTGCAGTTGTGCCCCATGTTCGTGCAATTCGCTCCTCTTTGTTGTGCCTGTACATTTCAATCCTGAAAAAGACAACCGTTAGGCTTAGAAGTCTTCTGTTCTGGGAATACAGTAAAAACTCATTCACTTAAAAAAAAGGGACTTACTCAGAGAGAATGGCAACCAGCTTGTCGCCAGGACCCATAAGAGTGACAGATTTGGAACTACCTATCAAGGCCTTCTGGGCATCATCAATTGCCAAAACAATAGGAATAGACATATTAACCAGGCTTCCATCCTGTAACCGCAATGCATTGAAATGCAGGGCCTGGAGATACTCAGACTGCCGCATAAATCCGCGAAGTGGGCTGGCCCAGCCTTCGCTTAGAACATGGATCCACTCCAGATCAATCCTTGAAACCTTGATTTTGGGCAAACCCAAGGCCTCAGATTTCATGAAATCCCTTTTATGCTCCGGTACGAGCAGATCGACAAGCTCCCCGCCATCGGGTTGAATAAGCCCAGCAAATCTGGCAGCTGGGTTGTGTAATTCATGGATTTTGGCAGCTGGGTTGCATTTTTCAAACATTTTGGATCGGCCATCGGCGGGCTTGACACAAGCTTCAACCATCTCTGGTGTTCGTTATGGCCTGGAAGGGTGGGGAGCCGTTTTTAATGCTTTTGCTTTTGCTTTTTAAAAAGCATGGAAATGATAATACCCAAAGTCTCCCCCCCATCCTCATCTTTTAAATTATTCTATCTCTTAAGTTGTCTACATACTCTGAACCTTGCCTCATGCACCTCCCAATCAATCTTGCCCTCGCCCTCGCACTTGTCTACATACATTGAACCTTGGCCAAGGTTTAGATCAACCCCAAAAAAAAAAAAAATCTAAAAAAGATGAGACAATTTTTACTAAACGTAATGGGTAAGTAAAGTCAGCTAGAAAGGATCGCCAAACTCCGAGGGAGGCAAACTCCAGCTAGACAATTACTTGGTTTTTCAACTTCTAGCCCTAGGATTCGAATTACAACCTGACAGCCTCAAATGATTACAAATGGACGCGGGCGTGACATGGGTATAAGAATCGGCAGAGAAAGTGTACCGCAAGTTAGGTAAACCTCGCTAAAAACTTGTCTACATACTTTGAACCTTAGTTGAGGGGCTTCCCATCGTCTCCAAAAAAAAAAAAACTAGCAAGAAGCACATCCAAGGCTTTAGCAAGGTAAGGCTTTGTTTGATTTTAGGTTTTTGGTGTTATTGGACAACAAATATAGCTGAATTTAATTTGATTTAAAAAAGAAATGGTATGAAAAGATTGGTAGTAAAAAAGTTATATTCTTTTGATAGCACAAATTACAATGTTATTTTAAACCTATTAGATATTTCTCTTCCCGGGGAAGGAACCAGATTTTTTGACTTGCTAGAAGTTGAGTCGAGGCTGTTATAGCCAAGTTGTATGGTTGGTACTTTTTAAATAAGTTTTTCTATTGTATGTGCTTCCCTTGAAGTTTTTGCTAGTGAAGGATCTCAATCTCAAAAGTAGTCATCAAATGGTTTGTATTTGCCCCGATACCTAATGGATCTTATATGCGATACTTTTGTGAACCTAAGGATCTACTAAATGTACATTATACAAGCCATTCTTCTAGATGGTTTGCATTACTTAGGTTTGCCGATTTAATCGAAGTTGCCAATGTTTTGATGCTTATAGTCCATGTTGTCTCTTTAGGGTCGGACCCCTATGTCCATCTATATGATGACATACAAAGAACAGTAAGTGCTAAGCAATCATACTCCTTTGGAGACTTCAATGCGCGCCACCCCGGTAGAACAACCCATGAGATTTTGATCCCTGACCGACATATACGCAGCTTGCTTCTGCATATGCCACAATGCATCTATTTTATCAATCGTCACGCCATTAAGGTCAACAAATTAGTTTCTGCCTCAGCAAGATCTTTTTGACCCGCACCTAATGACTAGCACTGGTACCTTCCCACCCGCAGCACTCTGTAGTAAGGTGAAAACCAGGGGCTTATCTAGTGCAGGGACTATGTGTCAGTACCTGAAAGGATATGCATGTCGTCAAGCACTTTCGTGTTCTTAATAGGGATGAAGAAAAATTCCACTCCTGCACTAATTTACCACTCTTTATACTAAGTTGGCTTCTATAGTTAAAAGTAACCCCTGCAACAACTCTCATATGCCTCAAATTACATTGATTATGAACATGCAGTTTAGTGCCTGTGATGCTGCTTATAGATGACCTCGGCAGAAATCTTTTACAATATCCTACACTAGAGCAAATGTACAAAGTCGTACCGATGTGTGCTTAGGGCCGGTGGGAGAGAGGTGTTTTGGGATAAGCCACGCGACGGACCTCCGTGAACACAACCTTCCCACGAATCAATGGTTTGATCACGAGTAAGGAACACAAACGCCGGCTCCGCCAAGTCAATAAGACCCCTACGCCCGCATACAGCGGTCATGACCGAAGACCGCGATCTTCCTTAAAGCTAAGAAAGCCGTGTACATTGCAAAGCCGCATCAAAGGGAAATGTTTTACCTCGAACGCCATCCCCTGGGACCTTCCGCTGGCGCGGGGTTCTTAGAAAAGCCGCGATAGGCCCATTGGGGAATACCACTGGCCGGTGGAGACAATACTTTGCAAATATATATATGACCCTCAGTGGTGCACATGCGGCGATTACCCTTGCAAGAAGGCCCAAGCTTTAGTCGGAAATCCGCAGATTCTGGGCGTGGAACAAGGGGCAGAGTATCTTGCCAATGGGAAAAGCCCTGTGACTTGGATGGTATGCGTGCGGGGACGCTTAAGTGGGCGTGAAGGTGCGTCCATAATACCA